>OW804097.1:135498198-135942430 GCA_942159475.1 Sthenelais limicola | reverse complement strand
ACAGGAGGGGGTACAGGAGCAGGTACAGGAGCAAGTACAGGAGGCAGGTACAGGAGTAGGTACAGGAGCAGGTACAGGGGCAGGTACAGGAGCAGGTACAGGAGGGGGTACAGGAGCAAGTACAGGAGCAGGTACAGGAGCAAGTACAGGAGGGGGTACAGGAGCAAGTACAGGAGCAGGTACAGGAGCAGGTACAGGAGCAGGTACAGGGAGGGGGTACAGGAGCAGGTACAGGAGCAGGTACAGGAGGAGGTACAGGAGGGGGTACAGGAGCAAGTACAGGAGCAGGTACAGGAGCAGGTACAGGAGGGGGTACAGGAGCAAGTACAGGAGCAGGTACAGGAGCAGGTACAGGAGCAGGTACAGGAGGGGGTAGAGGAGCAGGTAGAGGAGCAGGTACAGGAGCAGGTACAGGAGGAGGTACAGGAGGGGGTACAGGAACAAGTACAGGAGCAGGTACAGGAGCAGGTACAGGAGCAGGTACAGGAGGAGGTACAGGAGCAGGTACAGGAGGGGGTATAGGAGCAGGTACAGGAGCAGGTACCGGAGGTGGTACAGGAGCAGGTACAGGAGCAGATACAGGAGCAGGTACAGGAGCAGGTACAGGAAGGGGTACAGGGGCAAGTACAGGAGCAGGTACAGGAGGAGGTACAGGAGCAGGTACAGGAGGGGGTACAGGAGCAGGTACAGGAGTAGGTACAGGAGCAGGTACAGGAGGAGGTACAGGAGGGGGTACAGGAGCAAGTACAGGAGGAGGTACAGGAGGAGGTACAGGAGGAGGTACAGGAGGAGGTACAGGAGGAGGTACAGGAGGAGGTACAGGAGGAGGTACAGGAGGTGGTACAGGAGGTGGTACAGGAGGAGGTACAGGAGGTGGTACAGGAGGGGGTACAGGGGGAGGTACAGGAGGTGGTACAGGAGGGGGTACAGGAGGAGGTACAGGAGGTGGCACAGGAGGTGGTACAGGAGCAGGTACAGGAGCAGGTACAGGAGGAGATGTAGTACCGGGTAGAGGAAGGCATTTTGCTTGCAGTTCTTATCCAAATTTCAACTCAGGTAAATCCAAAATCACACAAGTCTAGAAAGTGTCCCTCATACCCTGCCTCCATCTATAATTCTAAAGTAGAAAGTGTCGAACACTGTCGCCATCTATAGTTATTCAGAACGCTGGGATTGCCTGGCTCCTAGTTCCATCAGCAGCCACCAGGGTCTTCCCCAATGTAGAGTAGCTGAAGTGACCCTTGACCTCAGACATCAGCCAATCAGAACAAGCCTTTCTGAGAATTAGAAGATGAGAAGGAGAGGAAGGAGGAGATGGGGGAAGGAGGAGAGGGAGAGATTGGATATATGTAGTAGTGCAGGGCACATTTAATGGTGGGAAGGCAAGAAGGAGGAGAGGGAGGAGGAGGAGGAGAGGATGTGGGTGGAGGGGAGAGAGTCTATGTATGGCCGCCATGTCGGCAGTCAAATGGCGGCCTTTAACCCTGACACAGTTCCTGCTTACTACTGCATGTCACATGTTGGAAGCTTTTGTCTCCGTAAAATAATTAAATCAACTTTGATGTTGGATATTGAAGAGTGACAATAGTGACAATATTTCCATGTATTCTTGTGGGTAATATGGACTGAATCGACATATTTCGTCAACTGTATGACCGTGTAAAGGGAATGAGTCAGGAGTAGGCCTACACCTGTCTCCCACACGTTGTACCTATATTGCGACTTAACTAATTAGAGATTAAATACTCAGGAGTACACCTGTTATTCTCTTAACATGATATTATTGTATTTAGAAAGACTCAAGGGCATAGCCTTCGAACTTATTGTGATTCTGTATTAGTCATTTATTTCTTACTTGTCTCTTTATAAAAGTAAAACAGTATTATTATCACCCCTTTCGGCCAGGGTAACGGCAGGGAGAACTGGAGGTCACCTCTAGAAGTCTGTATACCTATTTGTCATATGTAACTGTCCTAACTGATGAATAAAGTAGTTCTTATCTTATCTTATACCTTTCTATAGAGTAGTATGGACTGTAGGCTACAGCATTGGGTGTTTATTACACCTTTCTATAGAGTAATATGAAATGTAGGCTACAGCATTGGGTGTGTATTACACCTTTCTAGCGGGTAATATGGAATGTAGGCTACAGCATTGGGTGTGTATTACACCTCTCTAGCGGGTAATATGGAATGTAGGCTACAGCATTGGGTGTTTATTACACCTTTCTATAGAGTAATATGGAATGTAGGCTACAGCATTGGGTGTTTATTATACCTTTCTATAGAGTAATATGGAATGTAGGCTACAGCATTGGCTGCTTATTACACCTTTCTATAGAGTAATATGGAATGTAGGCTACAGCATTGGGTGCTTATTATACCTTTCTATAGAGTAATATGGAATGTAGGCTACAGCATTGTGTGTTTATTATACCTTTCTAGAGGGTAATATGGAATGTAGGCTACAGCATTGGGTGTTTATTATACCTTTCTAGAGGGTAATATGGAATGTAGGCTACAGCATTGGGTGTGTATTACACCTTTCTAGTGGGTAATATGGAATGTAGGCTACAGCATTGGGTGTGTATTACACCTTTCTAGTGGGTAATATGGAATGTAGGCTACAGCATTGGGTGTGTATTATACCTTTCTATAGAGTATTATGGAATGTAGGCTACAGCATTGGGTGTGTATTACACCTTTCTATAGAGTAATATGGAATGTAGGCTACAGCATTGGGTGTGTATTACACCTTTCTATAGAGTAATATGGAATGTAGGCTACAGCATTGGGTGTTTATTATACCTTTCTATAGAGTAATATGGAATGTAGGCTACAGCATTGGGTGTTTATTATACCTTTCTATAGAGTAATATGGAATGTAGGCTACAGCATTGGGTGTTTATTATACCTTTCTATAGAGTAGTATGGACTGTAGGCTACAGCATTGGGTGTTTATTACACCTTTCTATAGAGTAATATGGAATGTAGGCTACAGCATTGGGTGTTTATTATACCTTTCTATAGAGTAATATGGAATGTAGGCTACAGCATTGGGTGTTTATTATACCTTTCTATAGAGTAATATGGAATGTAGGCTACAGCATTGGGTGTTTATTATACCTTTCTATAGAGTAATATGGAATGTAGGCTACAGCATTGTGTGTTTATTATACCTTTCTATAGAGTAATATGGAATGTAGGCTACAGCATTGGGTGTGTATTACACCTTTCTAGAGGTTAATATGGAATGTAGGCTACAGCATTGGGTGTTTATTACACCTTTCTAGCAGGTAATATGGAATGTAGGCTACAACATTGGGTGTGTATTATACCTTTCTAGCGGGTAATATGGAATGTAGGCTACAACATTGGGTGTGTATTATACCTTTCTAGTGGGTAATATGGAATTTAGGCTACAGCATTGGCTGCTTATTACACCTTTCTATAGAGTAATATGGAATGTAGGCTACAGCATTGGGTACTTATTACACCTTTCTATAGAGTAATATGGAATGTAGGCTACAGCATTGGGTGTTTATTATACCTTTCTAGAGGGTAATATGGAATGAAGGCTACAGCATTGGGTGTGTATTACACCTTTCTAGTGGGTAATATGGAATGTAGGCTACATCATTGGGTGTGTATTATACCTTTCTAGCGGGTAATATGGAATGTAGGCTACTTCATTGGGTGTGTATTTTACCTTTCTAGCGGGTAATATAGAATGTAGGCTACAGCATTGGGTGTGTATTATACCTTTCTAGCGGGTAATATAGAATGTAGGCTACAGCATTGGGTGTGTATTATACCTTTCTAGCGGGTAATATAGAATGTAGGCTACAGCATTGGGTGTTTATTATACCTTTCTAGCGGGTAATATGGAATGTAGGCTACAGCATTGGGTGTGTATTATACCTTTCTATAGAGTAATATGGAATGTAGGCTACAGCATTGTGTGTGTATTACACCTTTCTATAGAGTAATATGGAATGTAGGCTACAGCATTGGGTGTGTATTATACCTGTCTAACAGGTAATATGGAATGTAGGCTACAGCATTGGGTGTGTATTATACCTTTCTATAGAGTAATATGGAATGTAGGCTACAGCATTGTGTGTGTCTTACACCTTTCTATAGAGTAATATGGAATGTAGGCTACAGCATTGTGTGTGTCTTACACCTTTCTATAGAGTAATATGGAATGTAGGCTACAGCATTGGGTGCTTATTATACCTTTCTAGAGGGTAATATGGAATGTGTGTACAGTATTGGGTGTTTGTCATACATTTCTAGAGGGTAATACAGAATGTATGTACATCATTGGGTGAAAAATGCGGGCAATACAGGGTCTGTATTGCCCGCATATAAAAGAAATAGTCCCAATCATAATTATTGTTGAGAGACAAGGCAAGGTGTGATGCCAACCCTGGTATGACCGCAAATGAGCCTAGAATTTCAAAAAGCCCGCAATGTTTGTTGCTCATATAACAGGAGAAGGAAAGCAACACAACTCCCTCCCAGACAAAAGAATTTGTATCACAAATCATAACTATTGTGATTCAAATAATTCTTTTAGCTGAATAAACACATTGGCCTAATATAAATCAATATAATTTTAATTGATTCGAAAATGTGCGCAATTTTCCATCCAAAGCTAGCCAACTGACAACAAAATGATCGTTGGAGTCTAGGCTAGTCTTAGATCAGCATGCGTGAGTGTCAGGCAGTGTGGGAAAATACTGATGAAATGAAATAATAAACTAAAATCCTTCCATGTTTATCAAAGTCTACCTGTTGTCAAACCGTTACTTTGTTTTAAAAAGACTTTCAAAACTAGACTAAACTAAAACACTTTCATCCTTATCGAAGCCTACCCTTTACAAAGGCGTTACTTGTGTTGTTAAAGATTTAAAGCTGTGAAAATGACTGAAATTGATTCAAGAACATGAGCGGTTTTCCTGCACCGCAGCAGCCAACAAGAACATGATGCAGCATAGTGCGGTAAAACGTCAAGCAAATGAAATAAACTGAAACCCTTTCATGTTTATCAAAGCCTATAGCTATTGTCACAATGATATAAAGGAAGGAATATTCCCTCCAGTCAACACGTTATTCATCGTTACAGTAAATCGCTACAGCTTGGAAAATGTACAAGGGTAGTCACGCGAAAACATGCGATCATCTTCAGGCTCTCTTCCTTCTCTCTCCCTGCTCTCTCTCTCTCTCCCACCCTCTCTCCCTGCTCTCTCTCTCTCCCTCCCTCTCTCCCTGCTCTCTCTCCCGCCCTCTCTCCCTGCTCTCCCTCCCTCTCTCCCTGCTTTCTCTCCCACCCTCTCTCCCTGCTCTCCCTCCCTCTCCCTGCTCTCCCTGCTCTCTCTCTCTCCCTCCCTCTCTCCCTGCTCTCCCTCCCTCTCCCTGCTCTCCCTGCTCTCTCTCTCTCCCACCCTCTCTCCCTGCTCTCCCTCCCTCTCTCCCTGCTTTCTCTCCCTCCCTCTCTCCCTGCTCTCCCTCCCTCTCCCTGCTCTCTCTCCCCCACCCTCTCTCCCTGCTCTCCCTCCCTACCTCTCTCCCTGCTCTCCCTCCCCCTGCTCTCCCTCCTTCCCTCCCTCCCTCTCTCCCTGCCCTCCCCTCCCCACCCTCTCTCCCTGCTCTCCCTGCTCTCTCTCCCCTCCCTACCTCCCTCCCTGCTCTCTCTCCCCTCCAATCTAAATGTGGAATTTCCTGCATGCCTGTAGCTCTGTAGCCACCAGATATCAACGTCCAATCGCTCAATCATGTTGGATTGGACCGAGAAGACGGAAAATAGTAGAAATCTTTTGTTTTGTTTTTGCAAATCCTTTACTAAACTTAATCTGCCATCTTGGCTTCTACAATTCTGAAACAGTCCATGTGAAAATAATCAAATGTGAAGGAATATCACAGGAACATACGACTACAGCTGTCCAACGACTCTCTGCATACACTATCAAATATTAAGCGAGGAACTCCGGTCGATCCTGTGTGGTGGGGTCCACACATTACCACATTGAAAAATAGATTAGAGTTTATCTAGTTCTGCTTTGAAGGTATCGGGCCGGATATTGTGAGAGTCTATGGGCTCCAAACCCAGCTGGCAAACTTGAACCTAGAATGAATTATTGTTATTTTGAAATATTAATATATTCTACAGTATTGTGCCACAATGATGGTGATATCCGGCATGAGAATATGGATTCCATCCAGATGCTGAACCAGGTTTATGATTAGCGAAATGTTTTCAAATCAAATTTATCAGTTGTATTTAATGATGTTATTGATGTTAGTAGACAATGTCTGGTTAATTTGCTGCTGGTGGGAATGTAAGACTGCGGTCCTCCATTCCTGGAACCATCCCCGCCTTCACGTGTAATTACCACCCACCATTACAGTAATATGGAAACACAATTGATGAGAAATTTAGGAGATTAAATTGAAATTCTGTGAGGAGACCAGAGTGGAAATGAGAAAATGATTAAATTCAAGCCCAATAGGGGAGTTGTATGTCTGTTACAGTGCATGCTGGGATACACAATAGGGGAGTTGTATGTGTCAGTGCACATGTCTAATTACCTTACTCTTTAAAGGAGGCTACGCTTTCTCCACTCTACTTCCGATTGAAGCTGTTTTTATGTGCACGCCGTTAGAGAGATGTATGCTGGGAGACAGTGCTGTTTGTTTGGTTTAGTAGTGCATGCAATAAACTCCTGTACAAGCACAAACAACCATCTATAATTGTGGCAAAGTCATAGAAAGAATTTTCTTACAATCAAAAGATAGGTTTGTAAGGCCGCTCTTTCCAATTTTCTACGAAATTCTCGATGTTTCGCTGCGACGTTTCATGGCTCACAGTCCAGATGACGTTGTCTAAAATGGCGTTAGTAACCGCGCAACTGTTCTGAATGCTTAACAACTCTTTTTCCCGCGCTGTCTTGGACAGTTTCATTTTTTCCAACTCTTGCAGGGCTAGACATTCCCGCTCGCCCCAGGCGACCAAAATTTGGTAAGGACTAGTAGATCCTACATGGCCACTCATCCTGTGGGTGAATGGAAATTTTTGGGGAATTTAAGACCCTTTTTACCTACTATTACCGCCCTATCGAATATTGCATTTATAAGGTTTGAAATTAACGCTCAAGAAAAGAGAATCTATTTATATTATAGACAAACATCTGTTTCCTTTATTTCTTTCTTCTGTAGGCATGCGCAGTGAGACATGCAAATCCCTTATTAATACATCTAATCTAATAATAGCAAATCTATTTAAATTACCACTCTCATTCTCTCTCTGCTGCCATATTTCGTTGACATTTATTTTCAAAATTTATATTACAGAAAGATTCACAGTAGTATTTGGAAGATAATATCTTTTCTATTTCTTCAAATATCAAGCACCTATCTGACAATTCTCATTATTCCAGGATTTTATATTTTAGCCAAACGAGACAAAGATCACTAGATCCTAATACCTGAGAAAGGCCCATAATTATTTCATTAAAACATTCATTTTTTTGCATTGGAAAAACCCTAGAAGTCTCTTAGTGGAATAAATGATTGTAATATTGATCAGAGTTGAACATATTCTTGCAGTTTTTGTATCGTTTAACCATCTTCTCTTCCACTCTGAGAGCCTCTGAGAGGGGTTGTCTTTAGTTATATAACTTATTTATTCTATTCGGTTTTTATTGATATCTGTTTTTCTTATCCATTTTTTATATGATATGTTTTTCTGATCGAGGGGCTCAGCCAAAAGCTCTTGTACAGATAAACCATCGGGGACTTGTATATACCACTCTACATGTCTATTACATGGCATGTTGGGATACCATACACAATAAAGGACTTGTATGTACCACTATGGCAAGCCATTTGTGTAATATTTAAATAAACGCTGTTTATTGGTCGATAAACACTGTTTATCAACCTAAAACACTGTTTGTCATTTGAAAAACAATGTTTTACCTCAAAACTCTGTCTTTCGAGTGATATCAACATTCAAATTGAAAAACACCGTTTATTAAGCTAAAACATTGTTTTTCAATTGATAAACAATGTTTAAACAATGTTTATCTCATTGAAAAACAATGTTTAGCTCGATGAACAGTGTTTCTGAAGGTAAACAGTGTTTCTCTTTGATACACAGAGTTCTTTAAGGAAACCTTGTATATCGACTGATATCAATATTTCAGCTTGATATCATTATTTTCATATTGAAAAACATCGTTTCTCCTCGATAAACATTGTTTCCCATTGATGGTGAAACGATGTTTATCGAGGAGAAACATTGTTTATCGAGGAGAAACAATGTTTTTCTTGCACCCACTTCGATATCAAATTAAAGATCAAGGATCATTATTTAAAATCTGTGTTTATCGACTGATAAACACTATTTTACCATGAGAAACACTGTTTATCAAGGAAAAACACGGTTTCTCATTTTTAAAAGTTTGTTTATCAAACTTTTGCTTAGAAAGTACCGTTATCACTTGATAACTTGATAACTTCCCCTTGCCACTGTACTTGACTGTTATCCCTTTTAGGGGGTTTTCATGCAATAATTATTACCATTAAATATTTGCCAAAAATTCACGGAAATGATGATGCTAATGAACATGCCAGACAAGTACAGTGGCATTAGAAGCGCCTGTTGTCATTGACATGAGGATTAGTGTGTGAGTTGGTAAAAAAAATATTTACAAAAATATTTGTCAAAAAAAAAAAGTTGGGTCGAATAAAGCGGATCAGTGTCATGTCCATTGATAAGGAGTGAGTGAGTGAGATTGGTTGCTTTATGCCCTTATCAACACTTGTGAATAAGGTTATATCAAGGGCGGGAGAGCTGAGAGTGGGGCAGTTTATGATCATACCCAGAAAATAGAGACAGAGAAGAAGGGAGAGACAGAGAAAGGATTTCAAAGAGTTTTTAAAAATTAATGTACAATAAGGACCAGACTAACCTTTATAGGGAGTATGGTATATAATCTTTAACACACTTTTATGGAGTTTTGATACAATAGTGAACAAATTTGAGGGCATCATTCAAAGTGAGAAAGAAAATCCTTATTTAGTAAATAGCCTAAGACTTCCCCTTGCTCTAGTGGGTATGCTTTGTGAACAAAATATGTGATCCGTTATATGTCGCAAAAATATGGATTTTCAGATATTACTATATTTGAAAAGAGGAGATCAAGCTGATTCCAATGATAGTAAACAGTCGGACACCTAATTAGATATGATATTTTTATTTTTATTTTCTACACTTCATATTCTCCTTATCTTTCACCAAAATTGAATTAAGCTGTCCCATAGAGACACATAGTATAGCATAGAGATTAGGGTTAGGGTTAGGGTTAGGGTTAGGGTTAGGGTTAGGGTTAGGGCTAGGGTTAGGGTTAACCCTAGCATAGAGCTTCTCACACATACAGATAAAGAGCTACAGTGGCGCCGCCTGGTTTTGTCATAACACTTTCCGGCAAGGAGAAGCCTGAATACTGGATTTTTAGTGGCTAATCTACAAATGGATTTTAGAGGAAATTCCCGCAAAAAATCAGGAGGGTTCCTAGAGTGATTTGCAAATACATGATATAAATGAAGACTGATTTTCATGAAGATTAGAGCATTTTAGAGGGTTTTGAATATGGGGCTGTTTTTGTTTTGATTCAGTCAGTGCAGTCCTGCAAGCATGGAGGTATGTCAACAAATACAAGTCTAGTTTGATTTTTTCAGGGTTAACCTACCTTGAAAAAATTATATATTACTCATATAAGATGGGGCTAGTGGAGAGAGGTAAAAATGAGAGAAAGAGGAAAGAGAGGGGGAAAGGAGGGAAAGTTAAAAGGAGGGAGAAAGACAGGGAGAGAGAAGAGAGAGGTAAAAGTAAGAGAAGGAGAGGGGGAAGGTGTCAGAGGGACAGAAGCAGTGGATGCTGTGGGAGGAGGTCTGAATAGAATTGTTAGCATGCCTTGTACTGGGTAGAATAGAATAGAATAGAAAATCTTTTATTTGTCCTATGGCATTTACAGCAAAGATAGACAAATAGGTCGACATGCTTATGTGCTGAAAATGTATCAGCACATTTCTTCCTGCTGTTACCTCGGTTAGAATATGTGATAGATATAATTATACATGTAACTTGTAACTTGAAGAGCCTAATATCTAGCGACTAGAGTCCTTTCGTATAGAAAAATACATTTCTACACATAACAGTAGGTAGAGTGGGTACTACACCATCTCTTACAAATCATTATGTACAAGTCATTTACTAGACTCTAGGTCCAGTCCATTGATTTCTTATAAACTACTTCTGCCTCGCACAGTGGGGCCTCACGTCTTTGATGTCGCAAATATTCTCCCATTTATCAATCGATGTATTGTCTAATTACCTCTGACTTTGGTTACCTCCCCCACTCCCCCCCCCCCCCAATCCAAATTTCGCCTTGTACTACATTCAATGTCCATATTGTCCCATTATTATTCTCAGATTGTGCATTTGTTTCTGATTTTTCATCAGAAATAAACTCAGAAATAAAACAATTAGTCCAGCGGCATCTCTGAAAAGCGTGTTTTGTGGTATGGATGATGTTTTATGGTGGATTCTAGCAGTATAACATGTCCTGAGCATAAATCAGCCGGGTGCCACTTTGAAACTCTTGGGGAAAAAATTGTACAGGCCAAAAACAAAATGGCTGCTGGACGACCCTGTTGCCACTCATAAATTCACCATAACTTCCTTATTATTGCTGCTAGAAACTTGGTCTTGGTGTCTACACCTATGTTTTTAGGGTCTAGGAAGTCATTAGTGTGCCCAGATTACTCATATCTAAACTAGAAATGTATAAAATTGAACCTGAGGTAGAAATATTGTGAGAAAAATGTGCATTTCATTTTGTGTTAACTCTTTTATTTCCTCTTCACATCTAAGTATAATTCAAATTCATTTATCAAGTCAACTCATTTCACAATCTTTTCAATTCTTATAATAAACATTATTCATAGATAAAATGATGATGTCATTGTCCAGCTCCCCCTCACTCTTATTAGTATTACAACCTTGAATTTGATGTGATTTGAAAAATAGTTTTATTCAGGACTAAGGACATTACATCATAATGTTTATTAGTAACTTTAAAAGTATTTGCAGTTGTTGAATGAAAACTATCACTGTTGCGAAATTTCGCGAAAAAAAAATATATCTAAAATAAGATCTATGACTGTAAGTCTTGCCCAAGTAGTTCTAGAAGTGTTTGTTGCAGTTGATTATACCTGCTGGAACACAAAGTCATGGTCAGGCTCTCTCTGCTCCCGCACCCGCTTCTGCCGCTCCACCAAGTATTTAGCAGTTGATTATACCTGCTGGAACACAAAGTCATGGTCAGGCTCTCTCTGCTCCCGCACCCGCTTCTGCTGCTCCACCAAGTATTTAGCAGTTGATCATACCTGCTGGAACACAAAGTCCTGGTCAGGCTCCCTCTGCTCCCGCACCCGCTTCTGCTGCTCCACCAAGTATTTAGCAGTTGATCATACCTGCTGGAACACAAAGTCATGGTCAGGCTCCCTCTGCTCCCGCACCCGCTTCTGCTGCTCCACCAAGTATTTAGCAGTTGATCATACCTGCTGGAACACAAAGTCATGGTCAAGCTCCCTCTGCTCCTGCACCCGCTTCTGCTGCTCCACCAAGTATTTAGCAGTTGATCATACCTGCTGGAACACAAAGTCATGGTCAGGCTCTCTCTGCTCCCGCACCCGCTTCTGCTGCTCCACCAAGTATCTAGCAGTTGATCATACCTGCTGGAACACAAAGTCATGGTCAGGCTCTCTCTGCTCCCGCACCCGCTTCTGTCGCTCCACCAAGTATTTAGCAGTTGATCATACCTGCTGGAACACAAAGTCATGGTCAGGCTCTCTCTGCTCCCGCATCCGCTTCTGCTGCTCCACCAAGTATTTAGCAGTTGATCATACCTGCTGGAACGCAAAGTCATGGTCAGGCTCTCTCTGCTCCCGCACCCGCTTCTGCCGCTCCACCAAGTATTTAGCAGACCTGGTGCTGGTGATGGAGGCACTCAGGTCCAGTGATGTGAGCTGCTCCAGTCTCCCTCGCCCTGCTCCTGGCTCCTGCTCCTGCCTGCCCCCTGCTCCTGGCTCCTGCCTGCCCCCTGCTCCTGGCTCCTGCCTGCCCCCTGCCCTGCTGCTCCTACTGCTGCTCCTATGCTGGGTGCTGGGGGCACACTCCCTCATGCTGAAGTCCACCAGAGACAGTACAATCAGACTCACCTCCTTCACCATCAACACAACATACACTCCCCCGACCCCCAGAGCCCCCTGGTGAGAGCGGCGGGAGACCAGGCTGAGAGCCCGGATGGCAAGGAAAGGCACATTGCCACTCAGCACAACAACCAGAAGCCAAACATTGATTTTGGTCATGTTGCGTTTGTGAAAAGTTGCGGCAAGATTGGCAAAGCTGAGTACAAATATTTCTAAAGTTATGAAGATGAGGATGATGTGTTTGTAGCCTGGGTGGTGGGTGTGGTAGAGGACAGGGTGCGCTGTCAGCATGTCCAGCAGTGAGAAGGCATCCAGGCCATCCAGGAACACAGCCAGCGTGAGAGGCATGAGGTTAGACAAGCCCTGCCGCACCACGCGCTTCTTCTCCTGTAACAACAATTATGTTGTAAATATCTTATTCAGCATCACATCATGTAAAGTACATTTTTCTCAGTACAGGCTGATATTTTAGATCAATTTAGAGAAAAGTTATATATAGTGGCTCTGCCCATCACACAGCAGCAAAGGGCACCTCTACTAGAGCCGGACAACTACCTAATGCCGGCCAGTTCCAGCAGGGGGCGACATCATACAACCTGTCATTCACTACTGAAGACACCCTCCTGCGTATGGTAGGCAGACCATACACCACAAGGGGATCAGACCTTTGCTTGATACTATGTATTCATGCCACATGCAGACTTGCATACTCTGTTCAAACCTGTACCACACTGTTGACCTGGTCATTCTGAGTAATAAAACCTGGTGCTAACAAACATTGCTTCATTCTTGTTATCCTTTCACCTACACCATGAGTCTTACCCCAGGAACCTGCAGTTCACTACATGTACAAATACTTATTACCCCAGGAACCTGCAGTTCACTACATGTACACAAACCATGACTCTTACCCCAGGAACCTGCAGTTCACTACATGTACACAAACCATGAGTCTTACCCCAGGAATCTGCAGTTCACTACATGTACAAATACCATGACTCTTACCCCAGGAACCTGCAGTTCACTACATGTACAAATACTTATTACCCCAGGAACCTGCAGTTCACTACATGTACAAATACTTATTACCCCTAGGAACCTGCAGTTCACTACATGTACAAATACTTATTACCCCTAGGAACCTGCAGTTCACTACATGTACAAATACTTATTACAAATGATGAAGTCTTGAAGAAACACAATAACAGCTAGCAGGCAGCCCTCTGGAGCAGAACTCAGACATTTACATCAAATGAAGACTTCAATATAGATTTTAGAACAGAGAACCAGTTGTGGTTCCAAATACTCAACAACACTAAGTAACCTCTGCACCAGTAGACTTTACTTCTCCCGCGTGATGCCTCATAGTTATGAGGTTGCTTGCACTTGCTTTAGTTCCCAGATTGCAGCACGTGATTCCTCTACTTATCCCTTCCTTAAACACATACATCATCTATCTTACCGATATCTTACACTTATACATACCTTCTTTTTAAACATTAGTACAAAATTTGATACACATAACAAATTCCCTCCATTCTATCCCTTTGATACATCAACATTTTGTTCAGACATTGCTGGGGACATTGCAACTTGAATCTCGATTCATTCACTTCTCCCCCCTTAAACCAATGAGATTCACTTTACAGACTTAGGACAACCAATTTACAGACTTAGGACAACCAATTTACAGACTTAGGACAACCAATTTAAGGTTAGGTTAAGGGTTAGTTTTAGTATTGATTTCTGTTAAACATTCAGTCAGCCAGCGCTAATACAGACTCTCTCTCGCTCCGTGGCACTAAACCCAGCCGTAGATAATCAGTAGGCCAGCCCCACTATCCCAATGTGGCATGTTCATGTGGGGCTGGCGTACAGAGTAGGCCGTAGACTGGGTGACATCAGCTTTGGGGAATCCCCTAACTATGAAAGCATGGGACCCTTAAATTAAAAAATATTGCGGGGAATGGTGCAAGTCGAGGTGACCGCGAGGAAAAAGAAATAGACAGTGATTAGCGGGGAAAAGGACACATCTACATGCAATGGGGTAAATAAAGTTGGTCTGCGGATGGCGATATCAGAACAGCACACGATCATGGACTAAACGTATGCCCGGTTCCTCTGTCTGTACAAGTGTCTGTCCGAAAGATCTCGCTTATTCATTCCAAAACATTAGAGAATAATTATGAACTGGTGCCCTGTATTATTGATACATTATAGTATAATTATGAACTGGGGACTTTATTATATTATTTACATTTACCTTATGCAATGTCGAAGGTTTGGGTGAAGATTTAATAGGTTCTGCTGATGTTGGGATGCCCGTAACAGGATCTGGAGGATGTTGAACCACACTGGCTGGATCTGTAGATGCTGGAACTTGACTGAGGGGTTCTGGTGCTGCTGGAACACTCATCTCCCCCTGTATGCCGACACTGGATGCCCGCCGACCTTTGACCTTCCTCTCCAAGGTGTAGGTTTTCTGTTTGCCTGACGCTGAGTAAAACTCTACGTCATTCCAAAACATGTATAGAGGCAAGCGCAGAACCATCACCAATAGAGTGGCCTGTAGTCCTATGTACATCTGTAATTATAAGTTATTTAACAATAGGCTGGCCTGTAGTCCTATGAACATCTGTAATTATAAGTTATTTAACAATAGACTGGCCTGTAGTCCTATGAACATCTGTAATTATAAGTTATTTAACAATAGACTGGCCTGTAGTCCTATGAACATCTGTAATTATAAGTTATTTAACAATAGAGTGGCCTATAGTCCTATGAACATCTGTAATTATAAGTTATTTAACAATAGACTGGCCTGTAGTCCTATGAACATCTGTAATTATAAGAACATGTATAGAGGCAAGCGCAGAACCATTACCAATAGGCTGGCCTGTAGTCCTATGAACATCTGTAATTATAAGTTATTTAACAATAGGCTGGCCTGTAGTCCTATGAACATCTGTAATTATAAGAACATGTATAGAGGCAAGCGCAGAACCATCACCAATAGGCTGGCATGTAGTCCTATGAACATCTGTAATTATAAGAACATGTATAGAGGCAAGCGCAGAACCATCACCAATAGACTGGCCTGTAGTCCTATGAACATCTGTAATTATAAGTTATTTAACAATAGACCGGCCTGTAGTCCTATGAACATCTGTAATTATAAGTTATTTAACAATAGACCAGCCTGTAGTCCTATGAACATCTGTAATTATAAGAACATGTATAGAGGCAAGCGCAGAACCATCACCAATAGGCTGGCCTGTAGTCCTATGAACATCTGTAATTATAAGAACATGTATAGAGGCAAGCGCAGAACCATCACCAATAGGCTGGCATGTAGTCCTATGAACATCTGTAATTATAAGAACATGTATAGAGGCAAGCGCAGAACCATCACCAATAGAGTGGCCTGTAGTCCTATGAACATCTGTAATTATAAGTTATTTAACAATAGACTGGCCTGTAGTCCTATGAACATCTGTAATTATAAGTTATTTAACGGTCAGTAAACCCCAAAATATTATGAGAAAGTCAACTTCTTTGCTATCATTTAAATGTAGCGGCCCCAATGGTATTTAATGTAACCTAAGATTTAGTGAGTTTTACCCATTTAGATGAGGGGATACTCGACGTAACCAGATATATCCTCTCCGCACTTCAACATGGCCTTCAACACACAGGTTTGGCCATACCAAAGATCACAATGGTTCAACTTAGCATGATCCATATTCTTATTAACGGGAGTTTCTTTATCGATATTCTGAACATAATACTCAAGGTGCCAAATATTACCTAGAGTCTTGGCCTTTAGGGCGGGGTCTAAAGCAGCAGTGATTTGTGACAGTGCGTCGGTAGAGGGAGTTGACAGCAGATCATTGGGGGTGACCAATGGCATAGCACTGCCTCCAGATGACGTAGAAGGGATTTGAGAACCAGCGGGAGATTTGAGTTTGGAATCAGTAATGACCACTTTGCTTGATAAAATCGTAATCGCATCCATCATCTTGGACATATTAGCCAATTGCGTAGCCATCATAGATTGCTGCCTTTTCATGAACAAATCCAAATGGTCAACAACGGCAGCAGAAGCAGACTCAGAATCGATATACTCTCCGATTTCTAGGTCAGACTCGGGAATAACTTCCAAGTGATGTCTATATTCCTCTGGATTTATACCGTTATCCTTGCAATTTTTAAATGCTTTCTTTGTGTTCACACAAACTGTTTTCCCACACAGCTTGATGTGGAATCGCTCACAGCCATTGCAGGAAGGCATTTCATGTAATCTAAACTGACAAACAAACAAAAAGAACAAGGTAGCTGTGTTCTTGCAGGGGGCTGCAAGCAGACTAACTGACTGCGGTCAACCGAGCGGTCACTAGCACAATGGGTGGCGCCATCTGTTGTCTAAATATACTAGCATACATAGACCATATACACAGCATGTTTCAGGCACAACTTTGTGACAGCACACTCAGTTCCCTCTTGTGCTAAACAGACCTTGTGCTAACCACATAGATCTGACCCAGCTCTGGCCGAATCACTGAACCTAAAGAGAGGTGGGTCAAACTTTGGAGATGTTGACTCAGTGGTTGGGGGAGGGGCCTCATTAATTATTCATGAATCTGCACAAAGGTTCAGTGGTTGGGGGAGGGGCCTCATTAATTATTCATGAATCCCCACAAAGGTTCAGTGGTTGGGGGAGGGGCCTCATTAATTATTCATGAATCCCCACAAAGGTTCAGTGGTTTGGGGAGGGGCCTCATTAATTATTCATGAATCTCCACAAAGGTTCAGTGGTTGGGGGAGGGGCCTCAATAATTATTCATGAATCCCCACAAAGGTTCAGTGGTTGGGGGAGGGGCCTCATTAATTATTCATGAATCTCCACAAAGGTTCAGTGGTTGGGGGAGGGGCCTCAATAATTATTCATGAATCCCCACAAAGGTTCAGTGGTTGGGGGAGGGGCCTCATTAATTATCTATGAATCCCTGAAAGTATCTAAGGATGTCTCAGTAAGGTTAAAGGTGGGACATCCATAAATATTGCATACATTTTATTTCAATAATAAAAATATCAAACAAAAATTATATAAATTTATATACTTATAAGGTACCCTACTATATGGTGATATCTCAAAATTCAAATTTTGCGACTTATGACTCATTTTCCTGAAACGGATCACAAATGCCTCAACCCTTGGGTTACCTCACTGATTATTACTCCACTAATAAATGTGTTCAACTTTACCATGTTAATATAGATGATGTTGGGTTACGTCACTGATTATTACTCCAATAGTGAATGTGTTTACCATGTTGATATAGATGATGTTGTCTTTGCCGGCCGATCTGTATTTTTCCTGGCCGCCACACAGCGCACTCCCCAGTGAGTGGTGGAAGGACGCCCCCTGCAGGGCTGGGTCGGCACTAGCCATCATGTCCCGCCAGGTTCTGTTGTCTGCCACAGGTGTCTCCACTATATACACATGTGTAGTGCTGCCCTCTTGCAGCAAACAGTTGCACAAGTAAGACAAGTTGGTCATTGTATGAGCTGTGGATAGAGAGAATTGTGTTGTTACTTGATTTGATATGAAAACGGTTTATTCCATAGGAAGATATATTTTCTTGATTGCACAATATGATCTTGAGCAACCTGAGTTATTTAGCTATTGTTCAATTTCTATACAATATTATACATTTCTATTTTTCTTATAAATAGATAACAGTTTCGAAAATTATATTCCTCACGCATGTTTTAATGTCCAGGGATGAATTACCAAAAGGTACAACTGTTTTTGTCTCTGTTTAAGTCTCAATCTCTTACTCTGCCCCTGTCTCTATCACTGTCTCTGTCTTGCTGTCTCTATCTCTCTCTATCTCTATCCCTAACTCTCTCTATCTCTATCTCTCTCTGTCTCTATCTCCGTCTCTATCTCTATCTCTCTCTCTGTCTCTATCTCTATCTTTGTCTCAATCCCTATCTCTGTCTCTGTCTCTATCTCTATCTCTGTTCCTCTCTGTCCCTCTCTGTCCCCATCTGTATCTATGTCTCTATCTCTATCTCTGTCATTGTCTTTGTCTCTGTCTCTGTGTCAGTCCCCATCTCTATCTCTGTCTCTCTCTCTCTATCTCTGCCTCTATCTCTGTCTTTGTCTCTGTCTCCATCTCTGTCTCTGTCTTCATCTCTGTTGCTGCCTCTATCTCTGTCTTAGTCTTTGTCTTTGTCTCTATCTCTATCTCTGTCTCTGTCTCCATTTCTGTCGCTGTCTCTGTCTCTCTTGCTGGCTCCATCTCTGTCTCTGTCTGTGTCCCTGTACATACATCTCTGACTCTGTCTCTGTCTTTGTCTCCATCTCTGTCTCTGTCTTCATCTCTGTTGCTGTCTCTGTCTCTGTCTTAGTCTTTTTCTTTGTCTTTGTCTCTATCTCTATCTCCATCTCTGTCCCCTTCTCTGACTCTGTCTCTGTCTCTATCTCTGTCTCTGTCTTTGACTCTATCTCTGTCCCCTTCTCTGTCTTTGTCTCTGTCTCCATCTCTGACTCTGTCTCTGTCTCTGTCTCTATCTCTGTCTCTGTCTTTGACTCTATCTCTGTCTCCTTCTCTGTCTTTGTCTCTGTCTCCATCTCTATCTCCATCTCTGTCTCTCTCTGTGTCGCATGTTGATTCTAGTATAAAGGTATGTGTATTATAGTGTACCATAGTGTGAGAGGGGCAGGCAGCAGCAGGTGGGTTGGCTCACTCCAGGGTCCTGTAGTCTCTCCTCCAGGTAGTAGTTGGTGTGTAGCCACAGGTAGACAACCACCTGCAGGGGGTGTACCACTGACAGCATCACACTGTGGCACACATCAATATCATCACAGTTATATGTTTAATTATTGTATGATGTAGGAGTAGGTAGGAGGGTGGCACAGATGCATTTCTGAATAAAACTTAAAATAAACAGTCAAGGTCGAAGATGACCCCTGAGTTTTACAATATGATTAATTATTGTATACACAGAACTACCTGGGATTCGAGGCAGTAGTGAACATTTACTGATGACGATCGAGGGGCGATAGCCTCGCAACTCTCAAGGGTGAATATTCATGACACCGAGAATCTAAACCCCAAAATTGATCAAACGAAAAACGTTTTTTTTGTACTTTTAATATAATTATATTCAGTATATTGCAATAATGCTATTGTCTCTCACCTGGTGGCAGTGTGAACGGCAATCATCAGATTACTAACGCCATCTACAGATACACAGGTTGCTAGGCAACACATGAGAACGAGGCAGGCGCACAGGAAGCTGAGTACAAGCAGGTATGATGGGATAGCATAGGGGATGACGTCAGAGGGGCGTGGCTCTGGCAGGACATGGTACACCACCTGGAGGAAACAGGACAAGTTGTTATGTAGCTTTAAAACAAGATGTCACATGGTCATGTCCCGGTCACGTGGTCATGTCCCGGTCACATAATGTTTTCACAGAATAAAACAAAAACATACTCAATAAGCTTCCTAGATATTCTGACAAGTTCCTTTAAATACACTGGACGAAACAATACATACAGGCAAAAGGAACAATATTGTGTCTATGATTTACACCACATCCTCCCTATCTTATGGTATATACTGCCAAGTGATGGTTATAGGTACAGCGCTTTGTGTATAGATAAGGAATACATTCATGCCATGCACTGGTTTCTCTCTATTCATAAACGTAGCCATAAACGTAGCTATAAATGTAGCTATAAATGTAGCTATAAATGTAGCTATAAATGTAGCTATAAATGTAGCCATAAATGTAGCCATAAATGTAGCCATAAATGTAGCCATAAATGTAGCCATAAATGTAGCCATAAATGTAGCCATAAATGTAGCCATAAATGTAGCTATAAATGTAGCTATAAATGTAGCTATAAATGTAGTCTGCTATAAATGTAGTCTGCTATAAATGTAGTCTGCTATAATTGTAGCTATAAATGTAGCCTGCTATAAATGCAGACTCTCATATCTCTGCTAAAACACCTTTTATACACTTATTCCTTACGACAAGAATCAACCTCATTAAATATAACTTATGGTCAGGACCTATTGGACATATAAATAAATGCTTCATGACATCGTTTGAATGACCATTGTCTAGAAAGATAAGCTTGAAATTGATGGGTCTGAATAAATCGTTGAATCACAATAAGAGCAAACTCACATTGTAGTGCAGGAGGAAGAGACAGACGAGGTGAGCTACTGTCACAAGTGACACCAGCAGTGACAGTGTGACAGCACCTCGTGGATGACCTGACTTCAGGCGTGCTCCATCTGATCTAATCATCATCCACACATCTAAAAATAGACCAGTCTATAATTAGATACACAAGGCTATAAATAGATACACAAGGCTATAAATAGATACACAAGGCTATAAATAGATACACAAGGCTATGAATAGATACACAGGGCTAAAAATAGCTGCAAGTTTATAAATAGATAAACAAGTCAAAACATTGACACACAAGCCTATAAACAGCTGTGATATATCACAATCGTGAAAATGTGTCAATAAAATTTATCGAAAATAATTTAAAAAAATGAATAGCCTATAACTAGATACACAAGGTTATGAATGGGTCATTGGGTTATAAATGGGTCAAATGGGTCATTCAGACCCATTTAACACAGTATAACCCTGCGTAGGACTAACTTACCATTATTATTATTACTACTGCTTTCATTTGTTATGTACTGACCGCATACATTGACAACTAATGTCATTCTCTTTACTCTTTAATCAATCTTTCTAGCTTGCAATGCTAAAGTACCAACTTGAATTAATATTCATTGGCTCTGACCAGTAGACTAAGCCACCACATACACTTATGATGTATGTCTCTTTGCTATATTTACCTAAATGTGTTTGTATTTGTATGTTCTATATGTACATGTATATTATCTAGTCTAGATCATTTTCTAAATTCAGGGGTACTTGGAAGACCAGTACACATTACCGAAAATGCTCCTTTTTCCATCCCTTCATATTAAACCTCTAGTCCACACTTATATATTATTTACATTGTAGATGTCTTATGGAAATAAAAATCAATTATTATCATTATTATTATTATAAACAGATACACACGGTTATGAATAGATACACTGGGCTAAAAATATATACACAAACCTATAAATAGATACACAAACCTATAAATAGATACACAAGCCCTTAAATAGATACACAAACCGTAAAATAGATACACAAACCGATAAATAGATACACAAACCGATAAATAGATACACAAACCGATAAATAGATACACAAGCCCATAAATAGATACACAAGCCAATAAATAGATACACAAACCCATAAATAGATACACAAACCCATAAATAGATACACAAACCCATAAATAGATACACAAACCCATAAATAGATACACAAGCCCATAAATAGATACACAAGCCCATAAATAGATACACAAGCCCATAAATAGATACACAAGCCCATAAATAGATACACAAGCCCATAAATAGATACACAAACCGTAAAATAGATACACAAACCCTTAAATAGATACACAAACCCTTAAATAGATACACAAACCCTTAAATAGATACACAAACCCTTAAATAGATACACAAACCCTTAAATAGATACACAAACCCATAAATAGATACACAAACCCATAAATAGATACACAAGCCCATAAATAGATACACAAACCGTAAAATAGATACACAAGCCCATAAATAGATACACAAACCGATAAATAGATACACAAGCCCATAAATAGATACACAAGCCCATAAATAGATACACAAATCTATAAATATCCCGATACAGAATGAAAGTCATGGGATAAACCCGGACTAGATATTGCTAACAAGAAATTTTGGTTGTGACCAAGGAGAAAACGGTTTCCCCTGACTAATTCCACAGCCGTCACGCGCGGGAAAAAGCGTTGTCAAGTAGGACTACAGTGCGCGTTGCTAACAACGTAACGTTGTGTAAATTAGAACACGCCACGACGACCTGTACAATATTGTGTCCTGTACGGCATATCGGTATATTTACAAAAAGATATCCGCATCTAGCCTACCCACTGATAGGATTAATGATGAAAATAAATCTCTGAGGGAAATAACTGGCAGGTCTTACTAAATTTCTACTTTATCTTGAAATATTTTGTGAGGAAATAGCGTTTATTAGGCCTAAAGTAGGCCTACGACAGATATGTGTAGGCTAGCACTGTAGCAGCAGGGGAAAGGCCGAAAAATATGATAACAGTGCAGTTTCCCTCATATCTTCCTTATTTGAATACAGATTTTGATAAAATTAAATATATAGGGGTAGAAAAGCATGCTCTTTCAGAATTTAAACACATTGGCAATGTATTTCGAGTGGAAATAGCGTTTTTTATTACTTTGCCGGAACGTAATTTCCCCGCGATATGCCGGCTACAACGCTATAATGTAGGCCTACTTTGGCTACAAACCTAGTTTGTTGATAACAGTTATAGGCCTATATAAATATGAACCTCACCAAATGCAAGCTTAGACATTTCTCTTTCCAATGGTGTATAGGGTTATAGTCAATTATTTTGTAAATTAATGCCTTAGAATACCATATAAGTACTAGACAACCCAGTTTTGCACGAAGATCTGATTTATGTCAGTATCAGACAAAGTATCAGGAACACATCTGTGACACTGTGTGGCTCTATCCGACTTCTCCTCCAATCTTCCTTATTTACTCACCCATGAGGCTATAATTATTGGCACAAATATTATACAGGAAGGAAGAGTTGTTCTTTCTTAATTTCTACTTAATTTTGGTGTATGATTAATTTATTCTGTAGGTCTAAATTTATTGCGTTTTTCCCTGATCCACTCAGTTGATGTAGACCTTGAACTGTCAATGTTCAATCCGCTGAAAAGTTGTCAAATTCGTGCTCACTGATACAACAGTACAGTTTCCCTCATATCTTTCTTATTTAATTATCAGTGTTGATAAAACTGCATATTTGGGGGTAGAAAAGCATGTTCTTTCTTAATTTCAACAACTTGGCAATGTATTTTGAGTGGAAATAGCGATTTTTATTAATTTGAGGGAGCGTAAAATCACCGCGATGTGTACGCTATTGCGTCGGAAATTCAGGTGGGAACAGGCGGAGTCTTTGGCGCTCGTACCGCCTTCGGCGGGGGAAACCTTAAAAAACATAGATAATGTACATGTGTCTGAATATTAGAAATACATTTAAAACAATAAAACATTATAGTTTGGTAGATGACCAAGCATTTTATTCTGCCACATTCTAACAGGGACCTCTTACGTGAGAATTATCATTTTCACCATAACACATGATACAATTATCATATCATAGTTGAACAGCTCAGGTCAGAAAGTATCAACGTCTACTTCTTGTTTTACATGGATTCCAAATGCCTGATGCAAGCAATACGACATGTTGTCTGCAATAGAATGTTTGTTGTGAAAATACCTGTGTAGTGGCTTTACAATCCCCCAGGTGGCACCAGTTCATAAAGGGCTTACTTTACACCAGAGGTCTCCCGTGCAGTGGGACCCGTTTTTGTAATGTAATTCATATTGTACCTTATATTACCCAATTCTTATTATAACATTCTTATTCCTTCTACCTATTCTTGTATAAACTTGCTAAGAGTGAAGTCTCTTACATGTACGGACACGCCTGTTCTACATTATATGGGTCAGATTTTCAGAAAATGTACGATTGGCAGCTGTACACATTTAGCAAATTCTGCCAATTTAGGCTGCAATTTGGTCAATACTAGGTAAATTCGAGGATATTTGGCATTGCATTGATTCGAGCAATCTGTTTGGTTAGGTTGAACTGTATTTAATACTTTACTTTTGTCTGAAATGTGGGTTATTTGAGAGGGTTGGTGAAGGCGAATTGTACATTTTCTGAAAATCTGACCCATATGACACCTGTTGAGTCTTATATAGGAAACTGTCTACCCTAGCAATGGGTCAAGGTAGAAGGGCCTTTGATCCGGACAATAAACCAGAAAGTAGTAGGTAGCTCATTTGTTGACTTTTGTTTATTGGAAGCGTTGAGAGAGCGAATCACTACACATGTATATTATTTTGTTGGGACTTGTTCGTGAGAATATTAAACATTTAGCATTATTGGCTTTTGTGTGGCCAAAATGTTACTTTTGATAAATGAAAATATAATCGCATCAATGCAGGAGGTAGTTAGAATAGGTGTTGGCTATATGTGATGTGCTTCAGGAAAATGAGTCATAAGTCGCAAAAAATAAAATTTGAGATGCCATTGTATTTCAAAATATGACATCAAGCCGATTCCAATGATAGTAAACAGTCTAATAAACAAATAAGTATTTCTAGATTTTAAGTTTGATATTTTCGTTTTTGAAAAAGAAGTTTCCAATATTTCTGGGGGTCAATAAACAGTAAAGTATTAAATGTAGTCCATATGAGGACCTTTAAAACGAAGGGATATATTAATTGGATTGTCCTGAAATTTAATACATCGATTGATATAGCTATAAGTAATTAGCTCTCCAAAAGATAGAACATTCCAATAATATGATCTTATGCAAAAAACACTTTGTAAAATATCAATTTTGCGACTTATGACTCATTTTCCTGGAACACATAATATATGAATAATTTTCATTTATTCCTTGTATATAACTACGACCAATTATGAATTACTCATGTAAGAGGTCCTTTCTAGTCAGAAAAATGGGGTTCAGAGATTGAGGCAACGTACAGAGAAATGTTGACAAGCATGAATGTTGAAATTTTAGTATGAGGAAGAATATGTGAAAGTACATTTGCGAGATTTCATGAATTTGCAAGAATATTAACAATTATTGGGAAAGGGCATAAAAAAGGGACCGCCTACGAAAGATTTATGGTTGGAATTATTTTAATTGATTTAATTGTATTGTGGTTCACAAATATCAATTTTAAAGAGCAATACGTCCCTTCCGAGATCAGGTGTGAACTCTCCCTAGTGGGCGAAAGGAGGTAGAAATAGCGCGACCACGCATGGGTCAATGATATTGACCACTTGCCTCCTTTTGTTAATGCTTTCAACGTTTTAATAGGATATTATCCATAGTTAGCTTGTCTAGCATAATCAGAGCATGTAAATTTCAAATTTCAAACTCTGTAGCAAATATTTTAAAGGTAAATACCAGTGTTTACTTAAAAAATGAATGAATCATGGAATTTTCATTAAACTTTGGATTTAGAAAGAACATGGTTGGGGGAACCCAAATAGCCCCAAAAAACATATATGTCATTGGATTAGTTTTCATTTCAGAGACCACTGAAATGTATTACTGTTCACTATAGAAGTCTATGGGAAAACGGGTATTTTCTGCATTTTCCCAAATAGCATAATGATTGAATCATACGATTTTCTTTAAAATCTGCATATACATTGCTGACATGTTATTCTACACTCCCAATTAGAAAAAATAAGGGGTCATTGAACTATAAAAAAAGTTATTCAGCTAAACTTGTTTCACAATGAGCTTCCCCATTGAAATCAATAGTGAAGGGAAGTAAACTTCACTCATCCCTAAAACACAAAATAATATGATAACATCCAGTTTTTTGGGCATTTCGTAATCCCCCAACCATGTTCTTTCTCAATACAAAGTTTGAACAAAATATATTGACTTCTATTGTTTCATGTATTAGTTCCTTGAATTCCCGCCTGCTGCAGTGCTGACACAAGTAGCCAGCAACCATGCGCCATGTTGCATATGCTTTAGCTATGGAACCGGAAGTGTAGATGCCGCAAGCGCCGCAATGGAAGTAGTTTTTTTCTACCTCTTTTACACATGAAAACCCAATCTCGGAAGAGATGTATTGGGTAGACACTTTAGATATAGGACTATCCAGTAGGAGCAAAATAGTTTTGAATTTTTAATGGCTATAGGAAAAATGAGGGAAAGTACGGATTTTTGACATTTTCTAGGTGTAAATATTAATCAAAAGTACAGAAAGGTGTATTTGAAATGAACTAGCGGGATGAGAGGAAGGAATCCAATGGCACTAATATCATGAGTTTTCATGAATTATTAAAGAAGATATCAACGATAATGCAGTATTTGGGCAAAATAGCACACTTGAAAAAACTGACCCAGCTACATTATTATAAGTTCCTGGGGGTAGAAATCAATAAGATAGACTTTAAAACATTCTTTGTAAAGAAGATAAACGTAGTGAGGAACAAGATTAAGGCATTATCTAAACTCTATGGGAAATGTGACAAACAGACTTTATTATTGATATATAAAACAACTATATTACCTTTGATTGATTATGGAGATTTATTTTACCAAAGCTGTGCACAGAGGTACCTGGACAGACTACAATCTATCCAAAATTCGGCCTTCAAAATTGCACTTAAATTGCCAAAGTACACTAGTACAAAGGAAATACACGTTAAAGTGAAAATGCCATCGTTATCTACAAGAAGAACTTGATTCAGCATTCAGGAGATCTCTGATAGAAGAAAATATTGATAGTAGAAATATAAATGTGATGTGTTTTAGGAAAATGAGTCACAAGTCGCAAAAAATAAATTTTGAGATATCACCATATATGAAAGGAGAAGATCAAGGTGATTCCAATGACAGTAAACACTAGGATATCTAATATACATTTTTATATTTTTAGTTTGATACTTCTATGTTTGAAAAAAAAGAGTGAGCAATGTTTCTGGATGGGTAATTCCCAGTAAAGTAACTAAATATACTCATATGAAGGCCTTCAAAACGCAATGATATATTTAATACAATGTCCTGAAATTTTTTGCATTGACTTATATGACTATAAGTGCTAAACCCTCTAAAAATCAGAACATTTCAATGAAGAGATCTTGTGAATAAATCACTTTGAAAAATATGAAATTTGCGACTTATGACTC
Source organism: Sthenelais limicola (assembly GCA_942159475.1). NCBI lineage: Eukaryota > Metazoa > Annelida > Polychaeta > Phyllodocida > Sigalionidae > Sthenelais > Sthenelais limicola. The sequence goes on along the minus strand of OW804097.1, from coordinate 135,915,196 downwards.
ATTTTCCTGAAACACATCACAAATCTAAGAAGTCTTTGAGATGGGAAGAAACTTTTAGTTCTGCACCCAAAGAATGAGGCCTTTAAGAAATCATATTTATTTAAACTAACGGGCCTATGGAATAGCTTGCCCAAGGAAAACAGAGATATCAAGACGAGAGAAGGTTTCAGGAGCTATCTGGAAAATAGCTATCCTCAGGAACATGATGAATACTTGAGTACTTACTGAGTAGATATAGATATACTTATGTATATTTGTGTTTACATATACAGGTACAACTTGGATATAAGTAATTACAATTTTGAAATCGGTTTGGGGGGAACTATAAAACAGGCATGTAGGTCCTGTGATTCGTAAGGCTGACTTATATTGGCACTAGGAGGGGTAGGGCAGGGTATTGCATTTCTACTGTGAAACTCATTACTGTATATAGTACATTATGCTATTCTATATTCAGACAGCTTATATCAAGCCATAGTACATGGTGGAAAACATTGTAAGATTCATCTGCATACCACAAAACATTGATGATTGCTATAATGTATACTATGATTATTATTATATTGTGATCATTGTACTAAAAGTAATTTTAATCCTTGAAGTTACACTCAGTGACTCTCACACTATGACTAGATTATAGGTGAATGATCAACAAATTACAAGGAACGAACAATTGAACAATCCAAGGAAAGAACATTGAAGAGACCTGCTACGCAGAGTATTGCTTCCAATTCAGTGTATGATGTGATAGGGGAGTTGCAAGTCTCACTGCGCATGTCTGTCACAGTGCATGCTGGGACGGATTCGGTTCTAGTCTGACATACAAATATTAGGCAACATTTTTATCAAAAATTGCAAAATTGTTTTCACCAATATCATAGCTTTTATAGATGATCTATGAAAACCAAATGCATGATGAGAAAGATGATGTCAAGTATTATGGAAACATGTACATAACACATGGATATAGACATTAGAGCACTGATAAATACCTATGCTGAACATAACATGTTTTCTTTAGATTTTGTACTTTACTCCACGGTGAAGTATGTATCATATAACATTTGTATGTAGAGGCGTGTGGTACATACCATGTGGTACATTGTTTTGTACCACAAGCAAAATAAACTCATTTGATTGGTTCCCTTCCACGCGGGAAAATGCGTTGTCAATGACTCTTACTAGCATTACTAACGTTGCGACATTACGATGTTCACTATTGCGTCGTCGCCGGCATGGCATGGTTGAAACTTCGTAAGTAAATAAAGGACTTTTGTTTTAATTTCTGATTTTATTAACACCACCGTGGAGTAAAAATAGGACCGCATCTCGTAGGTGGTCTACGACGATTCTTTTCGATATAACACACTCGCCTATCGGCTCCTGTGCCATGTGAAAAGAAACGTCTCGGGTCAATGTGATCCTTTCGGCCAGACGACCTACTCGTGCCGTCCTATCATAGTACCCTTACTCCCATAATTCCATGCGAATCAAGATTCAAAATGGCGGCTATGCAACTCCCCTATTGACAATCTATTGTAAGCTGTAAACTGAATTGTTATATGTATACATGCCCAGTCAAAATCAACACAACAACAGCAACATATTGATGTCTGCCAAACATTGAATACATTAAGTGACAGTAATACATATTGTACAAACTGGAAATGCTGCTTGTGGATATTAGAGCACAATTTCCTGCTCTACTTCTTTGTTTTATGTTTGATTTTTTTAATGTTGAACCCAAAATTAAATATTTCTCAGCATACAATTACTACTAATAAAGTAGCTAAATATACTCCATATAGCTTACAAACGCAACCAACACACAATTAATTTTGCGACTAACATCTGAGGAAGAGTTAGTATGATACTAACGTTACCTACATACACTGAGGTAGAGTTAGTAGGACAGTAACGTTACCTTCACTGGAGTATAGAGCACCAACACCAGTCAATAAGTCAATAAGGTAATGAGCAGCTCACCTTGACAACCCTACACTGGTCCTGCTCCAGGGTGGACTGTATGCACCCCGCTATGTGGCTTCCTCTCTATAGAAACAATAATAATGTGTGTCCAGTTGTATATAAGAGCAGCCTGTACATGTAATAGTGGGAGATGGAGGCATGTGTCAGGTATAATATAGCTCTACCTGTTGATGCACTCTCACTGGAGGAATGCCGGTGTGTGTGTGTGGGGGGGGGGGGCACAGGAGGTAACCATGAAATGTGAACAAACTTGTGTATCAGTTGTTCCGCCAATACACTCATAAATCATACATTAGATTATTTTGAAGACAGTTAGAGAAAAGGACTTGGTAAGCCCATTATCCATGCATTATTGAGCCATGGACGCACCGCCCTACCCCCACCCCTCCCCACAGACACCTACACACACACCCCCCACACACACACCTACACAGAGCAGACACAGTGTTTATATATCGCTAGCCATGGACGCACCGTCCCCCTCCCCCCCCCCCCCCCAACACACACACACGGGATATGCAGTGTGCGATGATGCATGACGGGAAATGGCCTGCGTCTCTGTAGTCTATAAATAATTGATCACATGACCCGCCGCTTCTCCAACGCCACCTATAGGTAGTTCAGTGTACCAGTCACCAGGATATCAATGATTGAAGTTGATAAATAAACGCTGCTATTCTACTACCATTTGGTTCTATTCAGCATCTATCTATTTGTAGTTGAAAGTGGTGTATACTATAGGACGCTTGGGAAACTCGTCTGTATAAAGGTGTGGTCCCTATTATGAGGTTGTCGTCATGTATAGGGGCTATTTACTCATTACTTCATCTATAAAGTAGGCGCCGCTTGCACCACTCGCTCCACTGTAGTTTAGTTTCAAGCTGTTTTTATGGGCACACCTTTCGAGTGATGTATGATGGGAGACAGTGATGTTTGGTTCATTATTACATACATACATGATTTCCAGTGCGTGATTCGGGGGTGCCATTAGAAATCTCGTATCACATACGTATGTGATTCGAGTTGTCATGGAAGCATGTGACCCAAATAACGTAACTTAATTGGTTCATGACGTCGCGCTTCTCAGCGGCAGAAGCGTAGCGCTGCCTTGCATGTTTCGAAAGTTTTCAGACATTGTTTCGATAATTCGTCAAGAAAAACGGTACTAACAAGGTAAATATAACAAATAAATCGATAAATATGTATGTAATAAATATCTAATAGCCCTCTGTTCGATGTCAAATCGATCTCGACGTCGGATCAAATCGCACTCAACCCCTTTGGGGTTTCGTGCGATTTGATCCTCCGTCTCGATTCGATTTGACATCTCCATCGGGCTAATAGATATAAGTAGCACCTGCAATGTTCAGAATCACTATAGGCCTACAAGATACTATAACTGTTATGTGTTTCAGGAAAATGAGTCATAAGTCGCAAAAAATAGATTTTGAGATACCATTATATTTGAAAAGATGAGATCACGCCGATTCCAATGATAGTAAACAGTCTAATAATCTAATAAGTATTTCTAGATTTTAAGTTTGATATTTTCGTTTTTGAAAAAAATAGTGTCCAATATTTCTGGGGGTCAATAAACAGTAAAGTAACTAAATGTAGTCAATATGATAACCTTTAAAAGGAAAGTATAGATTGTCCTGAAATTTGATACATTCATTGATATAGCCATGACTGATGAACCCTCCAAAAATTAGAACATTCCAATAATGTGATCTTGTAAAAAAACAATTTGAAAAATATCAATTTTGCGACTAATGACTCATTTTCCTGAAACACATCACAATTGTTACAAAAACACAGGACGGATTTTCTTTCATTGAAAAGAGATGTTTGATATGCTGCTTCCCATTTCCTACAAACTTAAATTCCTGATGTTTCATGATGATTAGGGGCGGGGCTGTGTACTCATCTACATATATTGCCACGCCTCCCTGTGTATTAGGGGCGGGGCTATGTACTCATCTACATATATTGCCACGCCTCACTGTGTATTGGGGGCGGGGCTATGTACTCATCTACATATATTGCCACACCTCACTGTGTATTAGGGGCGGGGCTATGTACTCATCTACATATATTGCCACGCCTCACTGTGTATTAGGGGCGGGGCTATGTACTCATCTGCATATATTGCCAGGCCTCACTGTGTATTGGGGGCGGGGCTATGTACTCATCTACATATATTGCCACGCCTCACTGTGTATTGGGGGCGGGGCTATGTACTCATCTACATATATTGCCACGCCTCACTGTGTATTGGGGGCGGGGCTATGTACTCATCTACATATATTGCCACGCCTCACTGTGTATTAGGGGCGGGGCTATGTACTCATCTACATATATTGCCACGCCTCACTGTGTATTAGGGGCGGGGCTATGTACTCATCTACATATATTGCCACGCCTCACTGTGTATTAGGGGCGGGGCTATGTACTCATCTACGTATATTGCCACGCTACACTGTGTATTAGGGGCGGGGCTATGTACTCATCTACGTATATTGCCACGCTACACTGTGTATTAGGGGCGGGGCTATGTACTCATCTACGTATATTGTCATGCTACATTGTGTATTAGGGGCGGGGCTATGTACTCATCTACGTATATTGCCACGCTACACTGTGTATTAGGGGTGGGGCTATGTACTCATCTACATATATTGCCACGCTACACTGTGTATTGGGGGCGGGGCTATGTACTCATCTACATATATTGCCACGCTACACTGTGTATTAGGGGCGGGGCTATGTACTCATCTACATATATTGCCACGCTACACTGTGTATTAGGGGCGGGGCTATGTACTCATCTACGTATATTGCCATGCCTCACTGTGTACATCACCCTGGCCTCCTCCCGAACACTAGTTAGACTTATTGCCGCAAAAGGGGCCAACCGTAATGGGGGCGGGGCTATGTACTCATCTACATATATATATGTACTCATCTACATGCCTCACTGTGTATTGGGGGCGGGGCTATGTACTCATCTACAAGCCTCACTGTGTATTGGGGGTGGGGCTATGTACTCATCTACACGCCTCACTGTGTATTGGGGGCGGGGCTATGTACTCATCTACATATATTGCCACGCCTCACTGTGTATTGGGGGCGGGGCTATGTACTCATCTACATATATTGCCACGCCTCACTGTGTATTGGGGGCGGGGCTATGTACTCATCTACATATATTGCCACGCCTCACTGTGTATTAGGGGCGGGGCTATGTACTCATCTACATATATTGCCACGCTTCACTGTGTATTAGGGGCGGGGCTATGTACTCATCTACATATATTGCCACGCCTCACTGTGTATTAGGGGCGGGGCTATGTACTCATCTACATATATTGCCACGCTTCACTGTGTATTAGGGGCGGGGCTATGTACTCATCTGCATATATTGCCACGCTTCACTGTGTATTAGGGGCGGGGCTATGTACTCATCTACATATATTGCCACGCCTCACTGTGTATTAGGGGCGGGGCTATGTACTCATCTACATATATTGCCACGCCTCACTGTGTATTGGGGCGGGGCTATGTACTCATCTACATATATTGCCACGCTACACTGTGTATTAGGGGCGGGGCTATGTACTCATCTACGTATATTGCCACGCTTCACTGTGTATTAGGGGCGGGGCTATGTACTCATCTACGTATATTGCCACGCTTCACTGTGTATTGGGGGCGGGGCTATGTACTCATCTACATATATTGCCACGCCTCACTGTGTATTGGGGGCGGGGCTATGTACTCATCTACATATATTGCCACGCCTCACTGTGTATTAGGGGCGGGGCTATGTACTCATCTACATATATTGCCACGCCTCACTGTGTATTAGGGGCGGGGCTATGTACTCATCTACATATATTGCCACGCCTCACTGTGTATTAGGGGCGGGGCTATGTACTCATCTACGTATATTGCCACGCTACACTGTGTATTAGGGGCGGGGCTATGTACTCATCTACGTATATTGCCACGCTACACTGTGTATTAGGGGCGGGGCTATGTACTCATCTACGTATATTGTCATGCTACATTGTGTATTAGGGGCGGGGCTATGTACTCATCTACGTATATTGCCACGCTACACTGTGTATTAGGGGCGGGGCTATGTACTCATCTACATATATTGCCACGCTTCACTGTGTATTAGGGGCGGGGCTATGTACTCATCTACATATATTGCCACGCCTCACTGTGTATTAGGGGCGGGGCTATGTACTCATCTACATATATTGCCACGCTTCACTGTGTATTAGGGGCGGGGCTATGTACTCATCTACATATATTGCCACGCCTCACTGTGTATTAGGGGCGGGGCTATGTACTCATCTACATATATTGCCACGCCTCACTGTGTATTAGGGGCGGGGCTATGTACTCATCTACATATATTGCCACGCCTCACTGTGTATTGGGGGCGGGGCTATGTACTCATCTACATATATTGCCACGCCTCACTGTGTATTAGGGGCGGGGCTATGTACTCATCTACATATATTGCCACGCCTCATTGTGTATTGGGGGCGGGGCTATGTACTCATCTACATATATTGCCAGGCCTCACTGTGTATTGGGGGCGGGGCTATGTACTCATCTACATATATTGCCACGCCTCACTGTGTATTAGGGGCGGGGCTATGTACTCATCTACATATATTGCCAGGCCTCACTGTGTATTGGGGGCGGGGCTATGTACTCATCTACGTATATTGCCATGCCTCACTGTGTACATCACCCTGGCCTCCTCCCAAACACTAGTTGGACTTATTGCCGTAAAAGGGGCCCACCGTATTGGGGGCCGCCACCTGGTGTACAATGCAGTCACTAGAGACCCATGGGAGGATGAGGTATTTGTGATGTGTTTCAGGAAATTGAGTGATGAGTCGCAAAATGTATATTTTTCAAACTATTTTTTCCACAAGATCGCTTCATTGAAATGTTTTCTCAAAGGCTTTAGCACATATAGTCATATTTTAGAATCCGTGCAACAAATTTCGTAACAGATATTGAAACTTTTATTCGGCTTCCTGCCATTTTGGCAGCTCTTGTAGTCTATCGTACTACTCTCATGTGCGGGAAATATTATAAAACAAACATTATGGAATTGAATAAGGAGTATTGACCTATAAGACTAAAACAATCCAGCGCTGAGTCTACTGCAAGGTTTCCCATGGCTCGGGGAACCGTGCAGTCCCAGTGGCAACAGTAACAGGGTACACTCAAACTTAAGAGAGGCCGCCGGGTCCCCGGGTAAAACATGCATGTTATCTAACACTACCAAGCTGTCAGTGGTTGCATTCGGGAAGCAAATGCTTGGTGGTGCAATATACAGACCTTAGTGGTTGCATTCGGGAAGCATATAACATGAGAGTCCACACCACAGTGGTCGGTGCTGTGCAGGATGGCACTCCTCTCCATCAGTGCAGTTTAGCAAATAAGCAGGTTATAAATATTTATCATTTTAAACCTCTTTCTGTCAGCTGTTTCATTCTGCGCATTTAAATGAAGGAAGGGGATCGAGGAGGAGGAGGACGTGGAGGAGGAGTGAAGGAGGTGGAGGATAAAAGGGGAGGGAGAGCAAGGGGAGGGGAACAGAAGGGGGAGGAGAAGGAACATTGATAGATGTATATATAGGCGTGTGTGTGTGTGTGGGGGGGGGGTGCAAGTACTTTTCAATGAAACCCTCTTATACCATATCTGTCTTTCTCATCTCTCCTCTCCCTCTCTTCTCCTCTCCTCAATTGTGCTCTCTCTCCCTTATTTATCTATCCCTCTCCTTTATTTTTTATCTCCTAAAATTCCTAATTCTGAATTTTTAAAAATGCTAATCATAAATCCTCTTTATTTCTGTTTTCAAATAGGTTTCCTGTATTAAATGTGACAAGTCTAACATTCAAAATAATGAATTCCCTTTCTTTCTCAGGATGAACCCAGAGAAATAAGATAAGATAAGATAAGATAAGAACTACTTTATTCATCAAATTGGTATAAATTACACGATAAACAGGTATACAGACATCTAGATTACCTCCAGTTCTCCCTGACGTTAACTTTAGGCCTAAAACTTTGTTTTTACATGGCTTTTAGCTAATCTAGTGTACATTTAAGTTACAGTGGTACAATAATTAAAATGTTAAAATATAAGACATATAAGTAAGTAGGAGCAGAGAAGTATTAAATACTTTCCCTTTCTCACGTCGATATTTATAATACCAGTACAGGTATATACCCAGCAATCGGTTAAACAAGCTGCGTCGTCGTCCCAGATTAGGGGGAGAGGAGAGAGAAGGGGAGAGGTGGAAAAGAGAGAATTACAGACCTAACCTGCTATATTCCAAGTGCCGAAGGCGCTTGTATCAACACAAATCGTATTAGGTCTCCATCAGCAGGAAACCCTTCGGTGAGGCCATCTCGCGTCAGCTTATTGAACTATGATTCTTAGTTCCCATTTCCTCCACCGCCCGGCGCCACCAGGATGAGGCTGTATAGCTCCAAAGACTCTGGGAGTCAGCTCGCTACGTCATGAACATGTGCGAGCATATAAGCGAGACAAACAAAGCAACAAAGAGAATAAAAACAAAAGAACCGAACATTTAACCCTAACATAGATTCTACCAGACTTGACTAAGACTGAGGCTGTTTCCTACTTGTCTTACACATTATCTTATAAATTATCATTGTTTTAAATTGTCTTGATTGTTTAAATTATCTTGTTATTCCACCCTTGCTGCGTTGCCCCTATACCTTTAGCATTGTACACATCATGCACCTGAAGTTGCGGTGTACGATGTGTGGTACGGAAAATCAAAAGTAGTCCCGCGCCTCACCACTAAAGCAGACTTAGCGTGGGAAACGCATTGTCAAGGTACAACGCGCGTTACTAACGCTGTATGCTGTTCTCCCCCCCCCCCCCCTTTGGGCCGCATGATGCCCTTTTTGCCTTCCCCAAAAGTGCCCTTTTCCCGCCCAAAAGTGCCCTTTTTTCCGCCCCAAAGTATATGGCAGTCTATGGGGAAGCGGTCCATTTTTTCATGTTTTATAGAATAAAACCAACAAATAATGGCTACCCCTACTGTCCCAGAATGTACTACACATATAGTGCAGGTTACATACTTTGCATAAAAAGGGGAAAAAAATATATATATGTGATAAATTATTCTTATTCATCAATGTTTCAGGAAAATGAGACACAAGTCGCAAAATTGGTGTTTTTCAAAGTTGTTTAATTACAAGATCTCTTTGTTTAATTACAAGATCTCTTTGTTTAATTACAAGATCTCTTTGTTTAATTACAAGATCTCTTTGTTTAATTACAAGATCTCTTTGTTTAATTACAAGACCTCTTTGTTTAATTACAAGATCTCTTTGTTTAATTACAAGACCTCTTTGTTTAATTACAAGACCTCTTTGTTTAATTACAAGATCTCTTTGTTGGAATCTGTTTATGGACCCTTCACCATATGGGTCAGATTTTCAGAAAATGTACATTTGGCAAGCTGTACACATTTAGTAAATTCTGCTAAATTTGGCTGCAATTTAGTCAATACTTGGTAAATTCGAGTATATTCGGCATTACATTAATTCTAGCAATCTGTTTGGTTAGGTTGAACTGTATTTTGAATTATATTGTCGTCTAAAAAATTGTATCATTTGAGAGGATTGGTGTAGGTGAATTGTACATTTTCGGAAAATCTGACCCATTTATCTGTGACTAGATACATTTTTTAAACTCCCAAAATGCCCCAAAATTGCACCTTAAATTCCACTTTTTCCAGTGGGGGCATGCCCCCTGACCCCCCCAGTGGGCTTTTTTTTAAAACAAATTTTATTGCCAAGATTCCGCAATAGTGGTACGTTTTATTTGACATGTGAAAAAATTATAAGACATCTAAATCAATTAACAGTTTACAATGGACCTAGGAATTAAGTTTTTAACATTATAACATCACTACATATAGAAGATCGACGAAGCATACAATACAAAACTTTTTTTTTTGTGTGTGTGGCCGCATTAAAAGTAATTATTATTATACAACTTTTATTCAGTATATACATGTACATAATGATAATAAAGAATGGGGCTAATAATATATAACATAGACACTTGGCACTTGCACAGCTATAGGTCCAACCAGCCTAGAAATGCTCTCCCCCCCCCCCCCCCAAAGTTATACACAAGAATTTCAAACATAATGGTATCTCAAAATTCATATTTTGCGACTTATGACTCATTTTCCTAAAACACCTTTAATGTACATAAATCAAGCCAACCTTCAACGAATAGATTTTGCCTATGAATGTATGCTTTTGTCTGTAGGATAATCCAATTTGCAATTATGGAATTCTCATTATTTTGACTTACTCTAAACAATATATCTTTGGGTTTTAATATAATTTCACTGTCTTTCCTGAATAGTATTCTTTCTCCAATGTGATTTTCATTTAAATATCCACCGCCATATCCAGGACCGTTAACCGCATCACTTGGGTTTTGCTGCAATTTAAGAAGAAATGAGACATATCGTCCCTTCCTTTACAGAGCATATGTATGGGTCATATTTCCAGAAAATGTACAATTTAACTTCACCAATCTTCTCAAATAACGCAAATTTCAGACGAAAATAAAGTTCAAAATACAGTTCAACACAACCAAACAGATTGCTAAACTCAATGCAATGCCAAATATACTCGAATTTACTAAGTATTGACCAAATTGCAGCCTAATTTAACAGAATTTACTCAATGTGTACAGCTGCCAATTGTACATTTTCTGAAAATCTGACCCATATATGGGGGCTGTTTTATTTAGATTCAGTGACAGATGCTTTGCTTGTGTAGATTTGTAGATTTTCAGAAAATGTACAATCTGCCTTCACCAATCCTCTCAAATAAATCACATTTAAAACTGAAATGAGCATCAAAATGCAGTTTAACATAACAGAGCAGCTACTGTAAATCACAAATATACTCAGATATTACCCAGTATTCAGCATTTTTCAGCCTAATTTAGGAGAATGTCCTAAATGTGTAGAGCTGTCAATTGTACATTTTCTGAAAATCTGACCCATACATATACTGTGGGTAAATAAAGATGAATCATAATGTGTACAATTGGAGTGCGGTGGACCGTACTCTGCCCTCGCGTGTGGTTTATATTATAAAGTTATCTCGCCTTAACAGATTGGCGATGATTGGAGCATGGTTGGGCCATGGTTGGGCCGTGGCTTTAGTCAATGGTTTCTATTCATGGAAGCGCATCGGCTGCCAAGCCTCATTCTATACATCTCACAGGGGATGAATAGTGTTGTATTATTGTAACAGAGTGTTGTGGATACAGTTGTATTAATAGGGCAGTTGCATGTCTCACTGCGCATGTCTATTGCAGTGCATGCTGGGGATGGATTCTGATGAAATCTGACATACAAATATTTTATCGAAAATTGCAAAAATGTTTTCACCAATATCATAGTTTGTATAAATCATCTATAAAAACCAAATGCATGATAGGAACGATGGGGACATGTGGAAACATGCATAACATATATATATTGACATTAGCACATTGATAAATAGTCCATGCTGAACATGACATGTTTTCTATAGATGATACACTGTACCATTAGTCCCATAATTCCATGCGAATCCAGATTCAAAATGGCGGCTATGCAACTGCCCTATTATTGTAGTGTTATAAATAGCCTCCCGCGGGTACAGTGTTGTGGGTAGATGGGTCAGATTCTGAGAAAATGTACAATTCACCTTCACCAATTCTCTCAAATAACCCACATTTAAGGCAAACATCAGGTTCAAAACAAAGTCCAACATAACCAAACTGTTTGAATCAAGGCAATACCAAATACGCTCATATATACCTAGTTTTGATGATTTTTTAATCCAATTTAACAGAATTAACAAATTATGTTGATCTGCCAATTGTACATTTTCGAAAAATCTGACCCAGATACAGAGCAATGTTTAATGCGCTAACTATTGATACTTGCGTCAAGTCTTGCTCTATGGTGAATAGTTGAGGCATGAAGTGAAACATGATAGATTGGAGTTGAATGAATATAATAAGTCTGTATTTGTGGAACATTCAATCTAAGTTTATCGTTTTATTTCAGAGGCAACGCATGTAAACAATTGTGTTGATAAAGATAAGATGAGATAAATAAGATAGTACTTTATTTATCCAACTCATACAGTACATTACTCATGGTAAGATAAGATAGTACTTTATTTATCCAACTCATACAGTACATTACTCATGGTAAGATAAGATAGTACTGTAGTAGTTCTTACATTTACCACTTGGTAGCTGACCATAAAGGTCCAGTCTACTCTCTTACTACTTTACCAATAGAGGCGCTCCGCGCTTAGGTGCTTTGTATTTCTATACATCTTCTCTATTATATCTATTTCCCCTTAATCATGTTATATGTAAACCCTTTGTGTTACTCTCCTAAAGAGCTCTGTTGTCTATTCTATCCTGTACTATTATAATCTGTGTATGTTGTTATATACACAGTGATCTTTATTTGAATCTTATTTAGTACTACCTGTTTGTGTCACGGACTAGAGTAAGCTACTCTAGCCGGTTTCACGGACACAAGGGCCGTTTTACGGACTGGTGAATAAACAGAGATACGGGGAATTGGCTTCATTAAGTTGTTTATTCGGATCAAAGAGCGAATCACTACAATTGGTGCCGTGACCAGTTCTTGACCAGTCCTGAAGACTAAGCGCGACGGATTTGGAATAAATCCGGATTTGGTTTTTGACTTTTTGGTTCTCTTTCAGAGATGGCAGCAGCGCCTGGAGCGGAAGGCGGACCCCCGCCTGGAGCGGTAGGCGGACCCCCGCCTTACCCTGCACGGACGAGCAAGCAACTTGTGCGGCCGGGCAAACTGATTGCCACTGGGACTACATTGGCAGATATGAAGTTCGATAGACAGTTCAGACAAATTATTTTGTCTGATGTTGGTTCTGAATCTGACGAGTATAGAACTGGCCGGGAGGACCGTGCAGCCTTCACGGATTACAGATCCCCTGAAAGCGACATGGAGTCAGACGAGGAAAGCTTGTTGAAAGCAACTCGCCTCCAGTTGTTGGGTTTGCAGAGGAACTTGGCTGAAGAGAAAAGGAAGAACTTAGAGTTTGCTGCACAAATGAGACAACTCGTGTTCCAGAACCGAGAAATCCATGAAACACTGGATGTGGTGACAGAAAGGGACTCTGTATTTATTAAAAAATTGCAGATAGAGAATGAAAAGTTGAAGTGTGAAATATCTCGGGTAGACGATCATTCTCGTCTCCAGAATGTTTCTGAAGATCAGTCAGCTTCAACCCAGACTGATTCTGTGTCGTCCCCTTTTTGGAATACACTGGCGGCAGATACACGTCGGAGGAGTATAGCTCCTCTGAATACAAGTAGGTCTGCTCCTGTGTGTTCAACGTTTGCGGATCCACAAGCCGGGTTAGAAACTAGGGAAGGTAGAATGGATTTCTTTGGATCTCCAGTTGGTTTATCTGAGGATACGGCGAAGAGAGTAACATTTCGGGACCACAAAAGTTCTGGTATGTCTACTTCTTCCCCTGCTAATGGGTCGTTCAGTAAAGGAAAGGAAACACCCTCTCAGAAAAGCCCGCAGGCCAGTTTTTCTGTGACATGTAGGAGTTTTAGTACTCAAACTCCGTTTGAATCTGATACGGTGCAGGTAACTGATGTGTCTGCTAGTATTGGCACTCAGACGGATAAGACTCCTGGAGAGGAAGGGAAGAAGGATGGCACTGCAAGTTCTGGTAAGAAAAGCAGTACTGCAGGGACGGACACTGATTTCGAGAGAGGTCAGGTAAAGGGAGATGTCTACAAGCCGAAGATACGGGTTGTGGCTGGCTCTCCTGGTGATCCATCAGATCCAAGTGATTCATCCTCTTCCTCGTCCTCTGACTCTGAATCCCCTGCCCCCAGGAAGAAAGGAAAGAAATCGAAAAAAGTAAAATCGCGGAAAACCAAAGAGCGATCTCGGATCGCTAAAAAAGATCGATCCCTTGTCCAGGGATTAAGTTATGATGGAACGGACGACTCGGACTTTGGTGAGTTTGAATATACTCAGGGTCCGGGTAAGAGCAAGTACACCATGCGTCCGCCCGTCATAAAGATGTGGGACCAAAAGGACCCTTGGCGTGTGTACCTGTCTGAGATGCGGGTAATGGCAGTTGCATGCAACTGGTCAGAGGAAGAGTTCCTGCTTCAGTTGCAGTGGGGATGCAAGCGGCAGTTGGCGGATATGGGTGATCTGCCTGCAGGTCTGTCTCTGAAGGAATTCGTTCAACACATGGACGCGAATTTCGGCGAGGTTTCTCGTATAAAAAGATAAGCTGAATTTCGTGCTTGTCGCCAGACTCCCGGACAGACTGTCCGGCAGTTTGGTAACGAGGTAGCCCGCAGAGCCAGGTACGCTTTCGGTAAGAGAATGAATAGTACCATAGTCAATATGGCTCTTCATACTTACCTGAAAGGGTTGACTAGCTGTGAGCAGGCCAATTGGGCTCGTCTGAAGGAACCCGTAGACCTACAGGAGGCCATTCATTGGTCAGAGGTTTACGAAGGATGCCTGATGGACACTGAATCCAGTGTGGTCGTCCAAAAACTTGCTGCGCTGCCAGCTCCTGAACCAGTTCAGGAACGCGCTTTGGCTGTAAAGAAGAGAAGGTCCCGCCGCAAGTCCGGTTCTGCTGTAGCCCAGGTGATTGAGCCCCTGGATGATGATGATGTTACCTCCTCTGGTTCGGAGACTTTGGACGTGACAACCGTCATCTGTCAGGCCTTACAGGCCTATAGGGATTTCAAGAAGAAGCCTGGTGATGGCAAGACTGGACAACCCTGGAAGAAAACATTTTCTGGGCAATTCTCCAGCCGGAGAAGGGACGGACCCAGGAGATGTTACTTCTGTGGGAAGGAAGGACATATCTCTCCTGATTGTCCTACCACGAAGATTTTGAAGGAGTTGGCCGAGTCTACTAAAGCTAAGACTCCGGAAAACCCTTCACGGCCCTTATAGGAAGCGATATGGGGGCCGAAGGGATGCCGCTTCATAGTACTACAGCTCGGACGGATTTGGCTAGTAGTATAGGAACTGGGGGTGTTGCTCAGGCACTTGCTAGTAAGGGGTTAGCTTCGACACAAGGTCAGGCGCTCCCGGACGCAAGAGATCCTAGGTCGTTGCCGGAAAAGAACACCTGTCTAGGTGAGGATATCTCCCAGGATATCTCCCAGGATAGCCCGGATTCTGCTTCTCATGTGAGATGGGGACAGGACGGGTACCAAGCTGTTGAAGGTCAGATCGTTGTGGTTGGACAGAACCCCAACAGGTCGGCGCGGATACAGAAAGTTTCTGTACAGCAGCCAAAGACGCTGAGGATCACGGATAATTTGATTGTCCGTGAGAGATGGTATGCCCCAGTGGGGTTAGACAGTGAGAACGGAGATTTTCTGGTTGACCCTGGCGCTACTACTAGCCTGGTTACCAAGAGATTCTATGATTCTCTTTCTTCCAAACCACCTTTGGTTCCGGTCCAAATGGTGTGTGCAATGGGGAATGGGCTGCCTATAACCACTCATGGGAGCGCGCTTTGTCCTTTGAAGATAGGGGATCGGACATACATGATTACATGTCTGGTTGTCTCCGGCCTGAAAGGTCCAGAAGATGGACTTATTGGGGCGG
Source organism: Sthenelais limicola (assembly GCA_942159475.1). NCBI lineage: Eukaryota > Metazoa > Annelida > Polychaeta > Phyllodocida > Sigalionidae > Sthenelais > Sthenelais limicola. Next base: position 135,899,444 of record OW804097.1, on the reverse strand, counting down.
ATTTTTATTACGTCCATAAATGTAATCTTGACTGGTCTGGATTGCTATTCCTTGAGAATCAAGCAGTATCTGTAATGTGTAAGCAATGGAAACACATGAAGAGAAGCTTGAGACAGTCCACTGTTCAGGCTGTTGAGGTGAGAGAGTTCGTGGACGGGGGAGAAGTCAGGTTGAAAGAACCTGTGGTCCTCCAACCCCGGTCCATGACCCTTGCTAAAATAGACCTGGGTAGAGGCTCTGACACGTCAGATGGGCTGATGTTCGAGCCTGATCAGGGATTGTTAAAAGACTTTGCCTTGGGAAGCCTTAATACATACGTATCGGGTAACGTTAATTCGTCCGTGGTAGCTTTTTCCAATCCGTCCGGTTCCACCGTACGCCTGAATTGTGACATGATAGTAGGGAGAGTGAGTGTTGTGACTTTGGTGTCCGATGCTTCCCTACCGGAGGAAGAGGATAATGAAATGATTAAGACAGCTATTATCAATTCCATACAGGTAATGGACTCGCCTATTGTGGATGATGAGCTTTTGGCTCCTGATATAGTTGTCCCTCCTAGTCCCGAAGATCCGTTAGGAAAGTTGGTGAATGATGCTCATCTGTCTAAAAAAGAAGAAAAAGAGTTAGTTAGAAAACTGCTCTATGATTACCAAGACTGTTTTTCCTTACCTGGTACCAAAGTTGGTTGTACTCACTTGGTTAGCCATGTGATTGACACTGGGGATGCAATCCCTGTAAAGCAAGCCTATCGTAGGATGCCAGTGGCTAGGCGGGAGGGAGCAGAGGCGGAAATCTGGAAAATGTATAAAGCAGGCAGAATAGAGCATAGCAGTAGTCCGTGGGGGGCTCCCAATACGACTTCCTTGCCGTCTTGCATCTGCGACAAAACTCCGGCCATTGCTAAGAAGGATGGTACACAGAGATTTTGTGTAGACTATCGCCAACTGAATTCGGTGACTAAGAAGGATAGTTTTCCTCTACCTCGAATTGATGAGTGTGTTGAAGCCTTGGGTGGAAATCAATGGTTTTGCACACTAGATTTGGAGTCCGGATATTGGCAGGTTGCAATGGATGAAGACAGTAAGCACAAAACTGCTTTTCTTTCCAGTGTGGGTCTGTTTCAGTTTAAAGTGATGGCTTTTGGACTGTGTAACGCCCCTGCCACTTTCCAACGCATGATGGACCGTATGTTGGACGGATTGCGTTGGAAATCCTGTTTGGTATACCTGGATGATGTGGTGGTCTTTGTTAAGACTCTCCAGGGATGTGCAGACAATCTTAAACTAGTCTTGGAACGCATTAGAGAATATGGGCTTAAGCTTAAGCCTAAGAAATGTGAGCTCTTCCGTAAGGAAGTGAAGTATTTGGGACGGATTGTTTCTGGCGCCGGAATCCGCGCGGATCCGGCTAAGATTGCAAAAGTTCAGGAATGGCCTGTTCCCAAAACAGCTAAAGAAGTTAGACAATTCCTTGGTTTCGCTTCCTACTTTAGGGAGTTTCAACCAAACTTTGGTGGAATTGTAGCTCCTCTGCAACAGATTGTGACGGATGCTGGGACTGAGAAACGCTATAGTAAACCTATAGTGTGGACCAAGAAGTGTGATGAAGCCTTTAAGACAGCTAAGACTTTATTAACTTCAGCCCCGGTTCTTGGGTCTCCTAGAAAGGAAGGTTATTTCATCTTGGATACTGATGCCAGTGGCTTTGCAATGGCCGGAGTTTTGTCGCAGATGCAAGACGGCAAGGAAGTCGTATTGGGATACGCTAGTAATAGCCTCACCAAGCCGCAGAAAAATTACTGTGCTACTAAACGTGAGCTATTGGCAGTGCTGTCCTACTTGAAGAAGTTCAGGCATTATCTCCTTGGCAATCGTAATTTTTACGTAAGAACTGACCACGCTTCACTTAGGTGGCTCCTGAATTTTAAGGATCCAACTGATATGCTTGCTAGATGGTTAGCCACGATGCAAGAGTATGGCTTGGAGCAGAGTATGATACTTCACCGGGCGGGCAAGAAGCATACAAATGCGGACGGATTGTCTCGAATCCCTACCAGAAAGTGCGGAAACCCTGGCTGTTCCGATTGTGGTGTCCATGATGCTGTAATCGCGGAAGCTGTGGTGGTTCTAGGCTCCTTGGAGGACGAGATCCGGGATGCTCAACAGGCAGATCCCTTGTTGAAGAAAGTTATGGCTGTATTGGACGGATCCAGTCCGGTTCCCAGCAAGGAACAGTTGTCTGGTGAGCCGCAGGAATTCTGTACTTACATCCGTAACAGAGAGAATTTAGAGATAGTCCAGGGTGTCTTATGTCTGCGGTGGCTGCGTAAGAACACTGGACACACGTATGTCAGGAAGATAATCCCTGCCTCTATGAGAAGGAATATTTTTCGTTGCTTGCACGGATCTCAGTTGCAAGGTCATTATGGCGAATGGGACGGGCCTTTCAAGGTGCGGAGATTCATAGGGGGTACTACCTATGAATTGGAAACAACTGAGGGAATCGTCAGATATCATGTAGATTATCTGAAACCCGCCTTTGACGAGGACGGACCTATACAGGCGATAAACTTGCATAGAGCTCCAGAGTTTCGTAAACTAGAGAAGGCTGGGCGTGAAATCCTGAAGTTTGAAGGTGGGAAAGTTTTAGCTGGTGCTGAATGTCCTAAGCGGAAGGAAAAAGAAAAGGTTACTATTGGGGTTAAACCCAGGGGTAGACCTAAGAAACAACAGACATCTGGAGATGATCTTCCCCCTGCTCGCACTGATCAGTCCGTAGATAAAACTCCGGCTGTTGTCCGTGTGGTCAGGAAGAAGACTAAGAAGAAGAAAAAGAAGATAAAAATTCCTCCAGCTGTCGTTCCTTCTAAGAAGAAAGTTGGTAGACCCAGGAAAGCTAAGGTGGATTTGGTTGTGACAAATCAGCCAGCCCCATTAGTTTTGACGGATTCTGCTAATCCTGTGAAAAGAAAGAGGGGGAGGCCGAGGAAAAATTTGGACATTGTTCAAAATGTTCCTGTTTCTCCTTTGAAGAAGACGGACAGTTCCCCACCAGTGGTTGCAAGAGCTAAACGCACGCGGAAAGCTCCATCTAGATTGCAATATGGAACTTAGAATAAAGTACGGGTAGAACTTTCTTGATGGTTCTACAACAGTCAAAACACAACGAGAAGTCGGTGGCTGATATGTCGGATAGTCATGCTGCCCTTTCACGACATTTGAGGAATTCTTTGTTGAATTAATTGAGTGGCTGGGAAAGAACAAATCCGTCTGATTTGTCTGGTAGAAACTGCACTGAGAATGGCTTGGCTTGGGAGAACCCTTGAGTTCTAGCTGAACTAAGACTCCCCGGGAAGCTTGAATCAACTCAGGAATTGGGTTGAAATTGCTATTGACTTGGCTAGGTGGATACTAGGTTTATTGGACCAACGTTTCTGCATTTGTCTCTGCAGAAGACCAGAACAGGCTGCATGTTTTAACATCAACTGTACGACGTGTAGAAGGGAGTTAGTATAGCTGGTTGTCTGAGCGGGAAACGGTGGCGCTGTAAGTGGTGGCGAATTTTAGAACTACGGTTACCACGCTGGACGTGGCGCTGTGGTGTTGCACCCTTTCTCAGTATGCTCCCGGGACTCGACTTGTCAACAAGCTAACCGGCACTCTGAGACCAGTATTCCTTGTGGAAAGAAGTGAGTTGAATTGGGTTAAAACTTACTTGTCATGAACTGAAGCAATGTCAATGTGATAGCTGAAAGTTGTCTTGTACTGGACACGGTGTGTTTCAATTTTTGAAATGTATAGATTAGTCAGGATCTTTGATTTAATTTTGGTCGGAAGTTTCGGTGTGTCCGCCATGACACCGGTGCAATGGCTTCACTGACTTGTGAACGTATAGCGTTGTGGTGGCTATTTACACCACTATACCAAATGGTTTGACTATTTGTCAACCTATACAGCTCTTTTTAAGAGTTCACAAACTTGTGTTAGTCTGTGTAAATATGAAATGCAATGTATTGTCTGTGATTTTGGAATTATTGTTCACTTTCCACTGCCTATGTAATAGGCTATGGAGAGTGCTGTATGAATGAATGAATGAATGGGAAGGAGTATGTTCCATTGAATGCTTGAAACACGGAAAAATACGGTTGTTCCATCGGTGCTGAGTGTTATTCTTTTTCTTGCAGAAGACTAAGATTTTTTGTCAGTCAATCCGTATACGGACGGACGTTAGTATGGAGGGTGCGGATGAATCCGTGTCTGACGAAGTCTTTATGACAGAAGCGGAGGAAGAGAGATTGCTTCAGGGAGCGAACGATCTCCTTGATCTTGACCCCGAGAATCGTCCCCCCCCGCGGAAAGAAGGTGAAGGGAATCCGGATCTGGATTCCACTGACCTTGACCATGAGACGAGGCCCTTGGGCGCGGAAATCCGTCCCCTGACGGAGAGAAACGAAGAGTCCGGCATGGACGTGACTATGGAGGGGAGTCCGCGGAGACGCTCGTCCAGAAGGAAGAACGATTCTCCAAAGAAGAAGAAAATCCCTGCCGATGCTGAGAGAAAAGAGAGTCGGCGCGATAGTAGTCGACACCGTACAAGGACGGACAAGTCCGTGGATAAATCCGTGGACAAAACCGTGGACAAGTCCGTGGACAAGTCCGTGGTTTCCGAGAAGGGCCATGACAAAAAGACGGAAAGTTCTCGGGTGTGCCAGACCGCTAGTGGTCCACTACATGTGTCTACTAGTGGTGGCAAAGGTTCTGGTGCTAAGGAGAAGTCTGCAAAGAAGATTAAGAAGAGGCACATCCATCGTGCAGAGTGGCGGAAAACTCAGCTGTCTAGACGTGGTACAATGGACCAATTTAGACGAGAGTTGGATGCGGCGACTGAGGTGGTCCCCTTGGATCCTCAGTCTGATCCACCCGGATCCGGGGTAATCACTTTACCTGAGTCCGATGATGAGAGTGCTGAGATGGATGATGACCAGATGGCCCGATATGAAACCAGGATCTGGCCAGAGCTCACACGTAAAGATGGCATGGATCCTGGCACTCATCAGAAGATCGTTGAAGCCCACAGGTTGTGGCAGCCTGGACACAGGTGCCCTTTCCTCGTGTGCAGGTATTTGGCTCTAAACAGAGGAGGAGTGCGTGTGTACGCCACTCGTGAGCGTCTGTTTAGACATTTTTGCGAGGAACATGCCCCGTTCTGTGAGGTATGGATCTGTCCACTCGCCAGCTGTCAGCAAGTTCTGGACCGGCGGGTGGAACTGATCCAACACTTCATGAACGGGGAAGTGGCTCAACATCATTTTACTCGTAAGGACTCCTGCCAGAGAGCTAAACAGGTGCTGCCTTCAACCAGGCCCAACAGCGTGTTTGCCAGGACTACTTACATGGCCGGACAGCATCTCCGCGTCATGCGAAGGACTCAAACCAAGGCAGGCGGACCCGAGAATCGATCAGGCAGATCATCCTCATCGTCTCACGCCGCTAGCTCGGCTGGTAGTAGTCGATCCGTGGCTAAGGACGCTGTGGCCTCTGGCTCTGAGGAAAAGAAGAGAAATAGAGACCCTAGTCTGGATAAGGACTGTGCCCCTCCTTTGCCTAAGCGTGTGTGTAGGCGGGCCCAGGTTTGGGTGGACGGAGTTTTAAAGAAACTACCTTCCGAGGAGGAGAGTAGGGAGGTCTGTGCAAGGGCAGAGTCAGTGGTTGCAGAGGCGTTGGAACAAGTGTGTGCCGCCGCTGACTCCGCCAAGACCGAGTTGCAGTCCCTATTGAAAGATGTGGTGGAGCCTCTCCGATCCCTTGGGAGTGTTAAAGCTTCCGTGGAGGAGTTAGGAGAAGTCAGAGAACAGGCGAGAAACCAGGCAGTAGTGGTAGACGGACTACGGAAGTCTTTGGCCAAGAGTGATGCACGGGTGAGGGAGTTGGAAGAAGAGAACTTTCGACTCTTATCCATGCTGGAGAATGAGTCCCGTACTTCCTCTCCCTGTGACGATCAAAAGAAGTCGGATGGATGTGGCCCTACTGCTACCTCTACCTCTACCTCTAGTGCTGCTGCGATGGCTCCTGTTGCTGTTCCGTTTGCTGCACCCCCTGTTCCTGCCCAACAACCACTTCCATTGGATCCGGCCCAGCTTCCCCAGTTGCTGATGCTCAGTAACCTGTTGCGGACATTACAATCTGTTCCTCCTTCTGGTCCGGCACAAGCTGTGCCCCCTCCTCGTACTCCTGGAAGGGATCCACAGGCGCAGATGTATGACATTATTCCCAACTGGCTGTTCAGCCCTACTCAGCTGATTCAACCACCGGCAGCCGCACCACCTGGCACGGACGGACGACAGCAACAACCTCACGGACGTCCCGCGGATCCGCAGAACAACAAATCTTCGGATGTTGTCATCAATATGGAGCAGAATTAACTTTGTTTTCCTCAAAGATGACTTTGGGACAGTTCTATTTTCCCTTCAAACGAGTGAGCCAGTTTATATTCTTCTATTTTTTGCTTACCTTGTTATGTCATTTCCTCTGGGAAATTTTTTGTGTTCTGATGAATATGCTGCCTGGATTATTCTTATTTTTCGCTGGAATTGTATACGTGATACAGTGGGACTCCATAAGCTCCTACCTTGTACTTGAAAGTTTTTCTGTTTTGTTGTTCATTTTTCCACGTTTGGGAAGTGACTAAACTTTTTCTCGTATACTATGTTTTGTATGTAGAGAGGACACTCAAATGCTCCTTGATGTACCTTTTTATATTCTTAAAAATGTCTTACCTTATGACATTGTGGTTTTGGATTCTTTTTATTATTAGAGATGTTGCGACCTGACATTGTTAATTTTGTAGTTAGGACACATTATGCTCCTTATTGTTCGCCATGAGACCTACTTATTTTGCATTCAGGTTCGCATTGTTAATTCTCTTATTTTTATGTTTCCATTTAACCTATGATTTTGTACTCTTATTACGATTTTATTAACGGGGTTCAAAAATCTAAAAATAAAAGGGGGGGTATTGTAGTAGTTCTTACATTTACCACTTGGTAGCTGACCATAAAGGTCCAGTCTACTCTCTTACTACTTTACCAATAGAGGCGCTCCGCGCTTAGGTGCTTTGTATTTCTATACATCTTCTCTATTATATCTATTTCCCCTTAATCATGTTATATGTAAACCCTTTGTGTTACTCTCCTAAAGAGCTCTGTTGTCTATTCTATCCTGTACTATTATAATCTGTGTATGTTGTTATATACACAGTGATCTTTATTTGAATCTTGTCATTGGTTTGTGATGACGATTATTAATTAATGTCTGTAGATTACAGTCCTGGCATATGAGGATTGCTAGAATCGTCTCATGTTCATTTTTATTATATTTCTTATTCTCTTTTGTCTTTTGTTTCTAATCTTGTGCTTGATGTTCTTGGGTGATATTGACCCAGTAGTTGACTTGTTTCTCTTTAACCTGATTGATGTTGATTGATGTTATTAATTCGTTATAGTAAATTCAATGATGCACTGCATTACATCATTAATTGTACCACACAATGACATGATTCTTGTGGTTGGTTGGTGAGCAAGAGTAAGGAGTTCCATATTGATTTAGCTGTAAAAGAAGCGGGTTTGATGAAACGTTGTTTTAGGAGTATTTTAGAGGCGATTAATGCGTTATTTTGTACCTTGGATTATTATATTGACCTGAAATGAAATATAAAATATTAAATATTAGCAAAGTACCCGTCCTCGGACGGTCCTCCTCTCCCCCCCACACTTCCCCCTCTCCCTCTTTTCCCTCTCCCTCCGTTCATATCTATTTCTCCTCCAATCCCCTCTCCCTCCCCTCTTCCTCTTGCTCCCCCTCCCCTCTCTCCCTTCCCCTACACCCTCCCCCCACTCTCCCCCCTCTCCTTTCCCTCCACCTCCCCTCCCTCTATTCCTACACCCTCTCCTTCACTCTCCCCCTCTCCTTTCCCTCCCCCCTGTTCTTTTCCTACACCCTCTCCCCCCACTCCCCCTCTCCTTTCCCTCCCCCTCCCCCTCCCTCTACACCCTCTCCCCCCACTCTCCGCCCTCCTTTCCCTCCCCCCCACTCTCCCCCTCTCCTTTCCCTCCCCCCATTCTCCCCTCTCCTTTCCCTCATATAGTCAGCTCCGCCTGGATGAAGATCGTGGGACATAATGTCTCACAGGGCCTTTCCCAGGCTATAATTACAGTGTAGAGATCACCGCAGTTTAAAATAGGCTTCAAAATCACATTTTCACCCGATTATTATCATTATGAAACTTTCATTCAATAAATCATACATTTGTGTTAATGTCATGGTGAAGAGGTATGTAATAATACGCTGAGGTCTCCTCGGTATCAGAAATAATGGATACGGATAAGAAGATATAATTCCACGACAGGTAGATATATTACTCAGTGCCATTAATTAGGCTTGCCGTCTCTTAGATCTATGTATATTGGAGTTGTCCAACCCTATCTCAGGATACACTTAAGTAAGTAATTGACTCCTGTGGTTTTAAACAGACAATTCAGTTGGTTATACTCCAAGGTTAATAGATAATAAATAATTATACCATCAATAACGTTATAGCGCTACAGTCAATAATGTTATAGTGCTACATTAATAAAAATCTCTATGGATAGGTGTATGTGTGTGTGTGGGGGGGGGGGGGGGTAGGTGGGAGGGGGGGGGGGCGGGGGGCGGTGGTGTAGGGGTGTGTGTGTGCGTGTATGTGAGTGTATGTGAGTGTGTGTATGTGTGGGTAGGGGGGAGGGTGTAGGGGTAGGTGTGTGGGTGCGTGGTGTTTGTGTGCGTGTATGTGATGTGTGGGTGCGTGGTTAGTGAAGTAAGTCATGGTGTTTGTATGTGTGTAGGTGAGCATTATTGGTGAAGCAGAGAAGAAATTGTTGATAAGAATTATTGATAATTGATATTTGAGTTGATAAAAGAGGCGCAGGCTGGGGAGACAACCGTTTATTAAATTGTAATAAATTGATTAAAGAATTATACCTGGAGGCGACGCCAGAACTTGATGGACATGGGTATTTTTATGACAACATTTAAATATAGTACGGCCAGTCATTGCAAATTTAGAATATTAAATTTTAATAAATCACATTTAAGCTTGTCTGTACATAATATAGTAATTAATCTAATAATGTCTATCCATAAAGAATTCCAACAATTCTCTGGAACAAATTGACTTGAATCAATCTTAATAACAGTAACATGCGCTCAGCCAAATAACCCTATGAAGAAAGACGAGGGATGTTTGGCCATGAGACTCCAGCTCCACACACACCACACACACCACACACACCACACACACCACACACACCACACACACCACACACACCACACCCTAGCCTGTTTGTGTTTACTATTGCACCTTAATTACTATAAAGTATCAAATCTATTCCTAGGTGATCTTTTCTTGCTTTAGATGGGAACCTTACGGCCTTCATTGCTCACTATCAACGATACACTAATGATTGTACAAACACATTTTACCAAAAACAATTCTTCTAATACTTACTTTCTTTCTTCCAATTACCTACTATTGATCCTGCTGGATCTGATTTCTTATATCATGATCGGGGGTTGTACACCCTGGAACAGAGTGAAATCCGACCATTGTATAACGTCACAGAGAAACCACACGTGAATTTAGGCGTATTCATTTAGAGGCTTTCTATTGGTCAATGACCGATGGACTGTACTAGCTAGGGGAGGACCAGGTGAAATTTGATCTGAGACAACAGTACATTTTGTTAATGTTCTATGGTGAAATAATACTTAAATGATTTATATTTATTCATCTCTGAACACCTCTGTCACACAAGGTGAATTGCGTAATTTACGCCTCAAAACGCGGGCATTGTTTTTCCATGACGCCCCCTAGTAAAAAATGAACCGCGACGTTGCGCTGCACGTGACGTCACGCCCATTCAAACGTCATACGTTTCGAGAGTTGTCACTCAAAATGGCGGATCGTTGTACAAACTAGGTAAATAAAGAATTCGTTTCTGACTTCTTTTCTAAACATGAGATCATGATATAAAAATAGAATATAACTCGACTTGTGTCTAGGAGACTGTCTTTCTCGAGGCCTGGCGGCCTCTTGAGAGATCGTCACATCAGTAAAAACTTGTGACCATCGTATACAGTCTCCTAGACACAAGTCTCATTATATTCTATCTTAATATCTAATACTCTTGTACAAATACATGTACCAAATCTCAAGATCATGTATTAAATATATCGCAATACTTCTCATCCTATAGAGTACATTTGGGATGTGTTTCAAGAAAATGAGTCATAAATCGCAAAATGAATATTTTTCAAAGTAATTTATTTATAAGATATCCTTATTGGAATATTCTAATTTTTTGGCGTATTTAATGCTGCTAGTAATATTAATACATGTACGAAATTTCAAGGCAATGTATTAAATATATCTATGCATATCTAAGGTCATCTTATGGAGTATATTTAGGTACTTTATTAGTAATTATCCACCAAAAAATATCAATAACGTTTTTTGCCATAAATAAAGATAACAAACTTATAATATAGAAAGACTACTTAGGATATCAGAATACCTTAATATTTATCACCATTGGAATCAGCTCGATCTCCTCTGTTCAAATATAATGGTAGCTCAAAAGTTTTTTTTGCGACTTATGAAACGCATCACATTTAAATACTGTACCAATAATAGCGCAACCTCACATTCATTACGATCTGCATTTGAAGTTGTGTTTAATATAATTCTAAGTACACTCATTATGAAACTATAACTAATTCGCCTAAATAATTTCTAACATTATGTCCGAATACTTATGCTCATTACTCAACAAATATTTGAGCTTTTTCCATAATCTAAAATGTATTAAATACCCGAACATGTCTATTTGAGTGTCCTAAAATCATATAATTATTGAATCATTATCTGTACCTCATTTGGCAAACAGAGCTTTTTAAAGTATTCGACTCCGTCTAGTAAAAGTGAGTATATATATAAGTACCAATGCCATGTCACAATGGGCACACATTTAAAGTCAAAGTCAACGTTCAATTAATAGAGAATAACCTCAAACCCCGAACCCCGAATACAGGGTGCGGCAGGGTGCGGCAGGTGGAACATACTGTAAGGCCAAAAAAAATAAATAGGTGTGTTTCCGATTTACCCCCCCCCCCTACCTAGAACAACCTTACCCTACCTAAAAAGCTTTTTACCATACCTGATTTTTCCCCCCATCATATGTTAGTTTTTTTGGATTTTTTGACAAAAAAAGCTTATAATAGCAGGAAAACGGGTTTTCCTAACCTGAAACTGTCAAAAAACACATTTCCCATGTTCAAAACAACTATTGTTATGAAAAAGACATTTTTCTCAGTTCCTGGGAGGTGGTTTCCAAACAAAAAAAGCTAACAAAAAAATTTACCACCCCCTCCTACCTAGTTTTCAGCCAGATAAATCGGAAACACACCTATTTTTGTTTTGGCCTAACTGTGTGTGTATTATTGTATTTGTCTCTTGTATGATGAAGACTTATACATTTCTTGAAATCTACATTTCTGAATATCAAATATATACATAAATAGGAAAAACCCAAGGTTAGGAATATTGTATAAGATAAGATAAGATAAGATAAGAGAATATTTTATTTGTCTGACTTAATACAGGATACAATATGAAAAATGAATATGAATGACGTGCCTATATGAAAAATTAATTCCATTTCTCCCGGCACAACGCAATGAGATTTTGGTTTTTAGTTCTAAAACTGGTAACGACCTATTGTAATTAACTTATCGTTGCACACGCCTATTGTGCTAGGCTCTTAATAATGTTCTTATTCAAGAATTGTTATAGATATTTCAGAAATTGTTATAGATATAGATACATGTAAACTCGAATATACATTTTCCATTATTCTAATTTTTCTATCATTTTGTAATCCACCAGCAGACTCTGAGAACAGTGTAAATGTTACATAATGTTTATTTTGCTGAATACAAATAAATACAATACTTATACGCTGCTAAAACAGTAGCAGGTCTGGGCAGATTACAATCTGGTCTTCCAATGCATGTAAACACATATGGGTCAGATTCTCAGAAAGTGTACAATTGGCAGCTGTACACATTTAGTAAATTATGCTAAATTAAGCTGAAATTTGGTCAATACTTGGTAAATTTGAGTATATTTGGCATTGCATTGATTCTAGCAATCTATTTGATTAGGTTGAACTGTATTTTGAACTTTATTTTCGTCTGAAATTTGGGCTATTTGAGAAGATTGGTAAAGGTGAATTGTACATTTTCTGAAAATCTGACCCATATGCTATAGAGTTCACACACCAAGCACTGCGATAGTAACAGTGGCTCTGCAACAATTAGATATACATCAACCCTCCCTATACATCAATCCTCCCTATACATCAACCCTCCCTATACATCAACCCTCCCTATACATCAACCCTACCTATACATCAATCCTCCCTATACATCAACCCTCCCTATACATCAACCCTCCCTATACATCAACCCTCCCTATACATCAATCCTCCCTATACATCAACCCTCCCTATACATCAACCCTCCCTATACATCAACCCTCCCTATACATCAACCCTCCCTATACATCAACCCTCCCTATACATCAATCCTCCCTATACATCAATCCTCCCTATACATCAATCCTCCCTATACATCAACCCTCCCTATACATCAACCCTCCCTATACATCAACCCTCCCTATACATCAACCCTCCCTATACATCAATCCTCCCTATACATCAACCCTCCCTATACATCAACCCTCCCTATACATCAACCCTCCCTATACATCAACCCTCCCTATACATCAACCCTCCCTATACATCAACCCTCCCTATACATCAACCCTCCCTATACATCAATCCTCCCTACACTGAAAGCAAAAACGTCTTCATTCTAAACAGTCGTGAAGACGCTTTTTTTGCCCCCACTTTTGAGACGTTTTTTCCCCCAAAACGTTCTCAAAAACGTTTAGAGGGAAAAACGTCTTCAAGCAAAAAAGTGTTTAGAGGGTAAAACGTCCTCAAGTAAAAAAGTGTTTAGAGGGTAAAACGTCCTCAAGTAAAAAAGTGTTTAGAGGGTAAAACGTCCTCAAGTAAAAAAGTGTTTAGAGGGTAAAACGTCCTCAAGTAAAAAAGTGTTTAGAGGGTAAAACGTCCTCAAGTAAAAAAGTGTTTAGAGGGTAAAACGTCCTCAAGTAAAAAAGTGTTTTCAGTAATCATATGGTCTTGATTAACATATTTAGGTCATCGTTTCTCAGGTTATGGATATTTAATATTTTGCACTTTATAATGCTTCTAGGGATGTAGGAGCTGGAACAACACAACACAACAATGGCAGATTCAGTCAATCATCATTTATTTAATTGCGTTGATCTGTGCAGAAGTAGATTACATTATACATTTTTACATTTAACAATCACGGGCATATGAATTGTGGAACTCGTATAAAATCAAAATCACATGCATTTACATTAATTTGAAACAGAGACCATAGAAGACTCAGATAGATACATAATGTAAAGTGATTTACAGATCAACAAAAGCGCATTTCACTGCACTCTTTATATTTCTAAAACTAAATGCTAAAATGCTACAGCGTAATACCTGCTGACAGGAAAATCCCCAGGTCAAGTATATCCATACAATCAGATCAAACTTACATCTGTACAAACCGTATCACTTTTTCTGAGGTCCTAGGGGGCATATATTCTATGAATAGCATAGAAAACCCATTTGCAGGTAGGAGGAGATATTCATCCCAACAATGAGCAAGGTTTAAGCCTGCATGTCTCATCATAGCCTTATAGCATACGTAGATATATTAATTCTTATTTTTGCACAAAAACAATTTTAAATAAAACCAAAATTTATAGTCTGCACCCACATCACTGTAGGATATCCACCAAAGAAGTGGCATATAATATTATATAAATATGAAATATAAATCAAATATTTTAAATTAGTTTCCAACAAAAACTAAATATTAGGGTTAGACCATCTGAATATGGTTGTCGTCCATCCTAAGGAAGACATTTTGAAAGGGATACAACCCTGCCCCATCCTCCCCACCCAACCTTCCTGTTATGAGCAGAGAAATTTCAGTTGAAAATGACATTTGCTCACCGCCTTAGGATTTGTATAGGACGTCGCATTCATTCATTGTGACATTGCTAAAACAAATAAATATTGGAGTTTTTTCTCAAATTTGTGTGTCTATATCATGGGAGATGGTCCCTAGACACAATTGTGACTGGCAGTTATAAAATGTTATGGCCTGTTCCCCAGATGTTATATGTTTGGCCACCTCGCTGTCAGGCAATCTTTTCATCATCAGCAGCAGGAGTCCCTTTGGAGTGGTTCCACTGACTTGGGAATGCAGCTCAAACTGAAGTAACAATTGATAATTTGATTAAGATTTGATTGAACATATTTTCATCCATATTAAGATTTTCTATGTATAAATGTGGAGTTGAAAGTTAAAATTAAAACCTTAGATACAATGATGATTCCTCTCAAAAGTATTATTTGTTGCAACTGCAGCATGGTCCCTGGGGTTGGTACATTTCTCTCATCATAATGAACATTTTTCTTTTATTATATTATTTAAGTTTGGATTCAAAATGTCCCCTACAGGGCATGTACATTTCTAGTATTACATATAAGGAGGACTGGTGGTTGGCAGACATTAGAGACTAAAGTTGTTACCATTTCATGAACTACAAACAACACAAAAGACCTCTCCCTTTGCATGTCCCTTCGTCACTGTCTGTGCGAAAGTTTAAATTATAGCATAAACATGGTACAATGTTATTGCTCCACTGACAAAATAGTTGGCGAAGTTGGTTGCAAGGGCAAGAGGTTCTGACTAAGTTGGAACCTCATAGGTGCAGGGTTGTTCAATTTTAAATGACTTTTAATGACTCTTTAGGACGAAATACAAAATTTAATGACTTTTAATAATCATTAAAAAGGAAAATCTGAATTTAATGACTATTAATGACTCGCGGACCCATGATGAAAATCCAATACTTACTCACAACAAGAATGCATCTATGTGTTTTGGTCCCCACCTTGCACCTCTGGGAAAACCTGGACCTGGCCTTGTCAGAAAATGCGATCTCATTAGTTTTTGGAAAGGGTTTCCAATGTGGCACTTCCCATCACATTCATACTGAAATAGGATATACATCAATTTTAATTTCAGTTCATCGACAAATATAGGGAGTGTTGGATGAAACGAGCAGTGTATGGAGCGGCTGAGAGGTGATGGGAGGACAACCGGGATGAGAGAGTGAGATGAGAATAGAGAGGGAGAGAAGGAGAGAGAGAGCGGTATGATCATACATTACTGGATGCGGGGGGGGGGGGGGGGGGGTAATCGGTTGCTCTGACCCCATCCTTGTAAATGTGGTCCTACCAGAGTGAGTGAGTGCTTTACGCCCTTATCAACACATTGAAGGTTATATCAAGGGCGGGAGAGTTGAGAGGGAGGCGGTTTATGATCATACCCAAGAATTAGAGAGATAGAGAAGGGAGAGAGACAGAGAAAGAGAGACAGAAAGGCACTTTATGGTCTTACCCAGGACCAAGGTCCTATCAGAGCGAGAGATGAACACACTAACAGGATACAATACCCTGCTCTTTTCTAATATTAGCAATGGTTCTTTTTTACATGTGTATAGTCATAGGCAGCTATACACATGGCCAGCCTTTTTTGTAACCCAGTCGGCGTGCACTGGGGTGGGAGGTGAAATGATGCTTCAACAGTTTGTGGTAAGACGCTATGGCATTTGAATCTAGGACTCCAGGAACCTCATAGTTTAGAGTCCAACACCTTACATTAATGATGTCATAGTCTACCTCAATTTTGAGGGAAGGGGGAGATATGAAGGAGGGGGCAAGAGGAGGACAGGGGAGAGGGGGAGGGAGGGGGCAGGCTATGGGGCAGGAGGGGAGCCAGGGGAAATGAGAGACATTTAAGGGAGAGGTTGAAGAGAGGGAGAGATAGAAATATTGGGAAAGTAGGATGAGTTGGAGAGAAGCGGGTATAGAGGGGCCAAAGATGGTGGGAAAACAGGGATGAGAGAGTGAGAGGTGTGACAGAGAAAGAACTGAAAATAGAGAGGTAGAGTATAATAATAAATCACACAATAAACCAGGAGAGGTTAAGCGGGTGTGAGTTGGTTGATTGAAATGAAAATAAAGGAAATAGAATCCTATACTTACACTCAATAAGCCTTCATTGATGTTGGTTGGTCCCCACCTTGCCATTGCCTAGAGCTTGTGGGACAATGCAATCTGATTAGAAAGTGTTTCATAGATATGGCGTCTCCTATAATACTTCGGATATTCATACTGAAATAGGATATACAGACATCAATTTTAATTTAAAGTGAATGGGTTACATAACAATATAAGTGCAATGCGTTGTATCATCAAAGAGCCTAGATTATAGTAGTTGGTTTTAAAAAAGCTAGCTCTGATCAAGGCTTCAAGCAATAAACATAGAATGAAACAAATCAGTAAATTGTTCCCTTACCAATGCCTGTCTTCAACTAATTCCTTCCTCTATAGCTGTGGATTGGTCAAATTGCATGAGTCCTGGAAATGAGAAATAAAATTATATCAACATTTTATTTGGACGTAGGGATAAGAACAAGACAACATACTACTGCCTATTGCTTTAGTATCTTTCGATACTAGAAGGGAAGCACAGCTGATTAGCGTAATTGTTAAGTTCTTTTTTGCTTTTCATGATATAGGCCAAGAAGAATACTAAACCATACCAAAAATAACCCTAAACCTAACCCTAAATTGGTTGTCCTAAGTCAGTAAAGGTAGTAGTGGATTGTCCCTAGTAAAAACTGATTAGTAAAATAATTATTTGACTAAAAAAAAATATATCACTAAGTTTTGAAGCGGGGCCTATAAGTCCAACACCTCTGTAACGGTCAGGGCCTATAAGTCCAGAGCTGGGCCTATAAGTCCAATTGCCGGGGCCTACTGGGGCCTATACGTCCAATGCGCAGGGCCTATAAATCTGGGCCTATAAGTCCCGGGACCTCTAGGTCTGCACCCCCTTGAACTAGTTCCCGAATAATAATATATCCTTGCTGACCAAACAGCTTTCCAAACTTCATAGTCAAATCAACATGACATATCATTCAACGTGGCTCATAAGAGTTTATATTGAGTGATACTAGCCTATATATTTAGCAGATTTCTCACGATTCCAACCATATTTGTTCATTTTTTAACATGTTGATGTTCCTGTCAGAATTACGTAGTTGATTTGATGCATGCACACTGACAAGCCTGTTGCTGTCAGTTCGACCAGCTTAAGAATGTGTAATGACTATATGTGCAGATGACAAATAAATGAATAATACAATCGTTGGTAACGTATTTCATATTCATTTTATACATAACCTTTCAGAAAAAGATGGGGTGGGCCGGATGTAGGTAGTAGAGGCCCTAAGTGAATAGAATTAACTCTGTCCTTTTAAAAAAAAATACCTGACGGGCCTCCCCATTCCCAAGATAACGATTTTAGGGCTTAGTTTTACTCCCGTTTTCAGTATTCAGGGTGAGGGAGAGAAGAAGGGGCAAAACGTGGGGAAAAGGAGGGACAGAAGGAAGGGAAAGAGGAGAGAGATAAAGCGAGGCACATGGAGGCTGGAGCCTGTGAGGGAGAGGGGGAATATCTGAATTGAATGACTTTTAATGATTTTTAATGACCCGGGGAACCATGTTTCAAATATGGGTGGTACAAAAATAAGACTTTCCTAAAACAAGGAAATAAAATTATCAAAACTAAAATGTAATATGATATTTGGACATATTGGATAGATTAATGATGCAATAAAACATGCAAGTTGAAATGCAATAATGATTGAAACAAATAATGTCTATGTGGGCTCAAGAGGCAAAGCCTCTTGTTAATTTAGAAACCCATATAAGATAAACATTTATTATACTAACAACTTACTGATAACTGCACCATAGAGCCATAGATTCAGATTTGAATGATATGATCTTACCATGTTAACTTTAAATTCAGATGTATAATACATATTAGTGCGTTATGGGCCTACAACTTCAAAATATTGTATGTACATATTTAGTCCATCTATCTGAGAATCCCTAATATTTGAATTACTACTAAGACTTGGATTTCTGTCCTTTTCATGGACCATGCTATTTCACTCGTCAAGACAGTTACCTCTATTAACTTCAATACTCTGGAGGTAGTAAGTCCAGGCCTGGAGTCCTTCTGCTTCTGATGAAAATCCTCCTACCATCACCTTCTCTGCCAGTGCCTTCCAAGTGTTCATCATGCTCTCCTGGCTATCTCCTACATGCAGGCTACCTGCTATCCGTGCCACACATCCATACCTATTGAAACAGGTTTTAATACATTATATAATGGACATAGTACAGTTTAACATGTACCACATTATATATATTATATAGGCCTACATATATATGCAACGTCTCTTTAAAACTTAAATCAGCAAATGTCAGCTGACTCAATACAATATATTTAGACACAAGAAACTATTCATCTGACTATAATAATAGAGGGGTATAGGATCAGTCATTTCGTCATTATCAATCCATTATCAATCACAGTGACACACAATAAGAATGCAAAAATAGACACAATCGAAATTGACTATTTTTCCAAGTTTCATAGGAAGAAGTAAACTGGTGATGATTGCCGGCAAGAATTGCCCAATATTTCAACTTATAAATAACCACAAAAATAGACTTATAGATATATCATTTCTACCTGAATTTTGGCCTCATTCCTTGTCATTTCGAACAACAAATGTATAGCTACTACAAGTGTTTTCATGGGTAGAAATAAGCATAGAGTCAGAACAGTGTATGTTGATTTAGTGCAGTTACTAGAATTGACAATTTATGAGTCGGAAGTAATTCATTATAAAGGAATAACTGACATGACAAACTGAAATGCCAAATTTCACCTGGGTTCAGACAGTGTTTCTAATGGAAAATAAATAACCTATTGACGGGATAGGGGAACATTTCTAGAAGTAAAATGAATATGGAATATTGGGAGAGCAGAGGAAATGATGTGCGATTGGTTCGACCATATACAACAAGATTATTTAGGCCAAGCTGGCAAATTTGATGATTATTTTTGTGGGAATTTCCAAAAAATTCGAATAACTATTTTTGCGATTTCTGTCATTTACAATATTCGGGACCAGCGGCCTTTGATTATCTAGGGAAAATGATTTGTTTTCATTTAGAGGTTATAAACCGGAACACAAATTCCGTCTGCCAAAAGCCTAGACTACTCTTAGATTTTCTCATAATTATGAAAGGGAGTTTCCGCCTCATTTCGATGCCTGGTTTCGTGGAAAGAGATGATTAAAATAATGATAAGGCTACATGGCTTTATGTAGGTATTGAGAGAATATCCCGGCAGGCAAAATAAAAATTATCCCGGCAGGCAAAATGAAAATTATTAAAAATAAAGATAATATCTTCCCCTTCCCTATAGGCAGTACATCCAAATTTCGGCATATAATAAAGCTGTATTTTGAGGATCAAACTGGGAAAGTTATGTTTTGAATGTATAAATTTGTTGAAAAAGATATTCAGGACACGCAATGATTGTAAGAAAAAAAATACTGAAAGAACTGGATTTGTACCGTATTCAAATGTAGGGCTCATATTTGTACGACACCCTTAAATAAGAATATAAAGTTTTTTGAACGTTTGAAATTTGAATATAAATAGTGTACTTTTGAAAAAGTGGTTGTCATTAAAAATGAGAAAAATAATCCATATATTTATACAACTAAACAGCCTAAGACACCACAGACAAATCTCGCGATTATGCATCTGGACTGATGGGTACGCTACATGTCATAAGGAGGGCTGGTGTGGTGGTAATTAAAGGCACTTCTTGCTGGACCATCGATCTACCTACACACCTGGTACCTTCTCCTAGTCAGTCAGTCAGTCAGCATGCCCAGTATTGATACTATATTGTACTGCAGGGTTCTAACCAGGATCAGTTGATCATGGTGTATTTGAGACAAGAACCTACCAGAGTTTTCAATAATTATATGTTTTCATGTTGTTTATCCATTGGAACTATTCATATAGGAATTATCAATTACTAAATAAATGAATAGCTTAATCAAAACAGGATTTAATGCAATAGATTTAGAGAAAATTGTACAGGGTAGCATGAATTATATTCAGAATATCAATCTCAGGCTCCTTTAGATTCAGCATGCACCACTCAGGACACTCAGTCCACTCGGGACAGAGCTGGCAATGCTGTCTAGGGTCCATACATAACTCCATGTATTAAAACAGGAATAATATTTTTAATTATCTGTCACATTGGACCTGAGAAAACATTTGATGTCTCATTTACCTGATCAAACTTATTAATACTCGTCTGTTTTTGTGGAAAAAAAAAAAAAAAAAATATTTTTTAAATTTTTTTATTTTTGTCAAATTGTCAGCGCGGCGGCAGCTTCTCTCAGCGCGGCGCGGCGCGGCGCTGGGCTTTAGTTAGAACCCTGTGTACTTTGGCAATACACACCTTGTTCTTGAATGACTTTGGTGAGTTGAGTTAGGAAATAAAATGTATGTTACCAAGGAGGTTCAGAAAGTCAGGTAATTTATTTTGGTTTGCGGACCCCCATTATCACACACTCGATCATAGACATTATCACATAGAAACCCATATTCTGGCCTATAGTTTTATTTCTACATGCCATCCGAATCCCAATGAACCTTGGCTAGGATCTTATGCTCCTATTATTGGTATTCGGAAGGATTCAGAATGTTCAGTCTAGTTTTAGTGCAGAAATAAGGATCGTTGGTAGCACTCCCCCCCCCCCCCTCCCCGCCCCGCCCCTATGGCTATGCGCTAAAAAGTTTCACGGGACCAACAGCAGTGCCTCCCGGTAGAGGCGAACATGACTGAGCCATATACAGTCCCCGTACAGCCTTTGTTTGGCCGCCATATTGGAATTGCATTTAGGCTACAAGCAGCATAACTAATTAACGGTAAATTAGAGCTGTTGTTAATGAGTGATGCATATAAATGAGCCTGGTAACCCCTGTAATGTTATTGTACAATAATTGTGCTTACCTGGTCAGTTTTGGTGAGAAATGTAGAGCTGTAAGCAGGCGTGAGCGATGGCCGACGTAACAATCCTTATAAATAAACAAAAGGAGTGGTACCAGCTGTTACGCTAGGTGGTACTGCGGGTGGCGCTTTGGCTAATAGAGTAATAGCCTGTAGCTACATAGCCGATGTTATAAAGTATTCTTACTCAGGTGATTTATATCGATTCGGACGCCTTGATGCGGCCGACAGAACTAATTTACTACGGAAGAAATAACCGTCCGATTATTAATCTGAAAGCATGGCTGTCTTCCTGACAGTCAGGGGGTCCTGGGATAATTTTTATGTCACATTGGAAGCATTTTGAGTGACCCATGAGCAATCTAGTGGAAAGCAATATACTGAGTTTTTACATATTAGCAAAGCATCGATCTCCAGACTCTGCCATCTCCTTGTGATATATGATTATTACTAACAAATATTTCGACTTTTGAAGTTGAAATAATAAAAAAAATACCAATAATTAACAATAAATCAGTTAGGTTAGCATAATAGGTCTATTTAGTTGTCAAAGGTCCGAATTGAAAGATGGTGATTTTCATGGTAATATTGAGTTATTTGAAAATGAGTGTTTCTGATCGTATTTCGTAATTAGCATTATTATAGATCATAGATAATTAGATCATTAATCATAATGAGGTTAATCACCATTACTTCATTGTTACGTAATATAATATAGCCTAACATTTAGTCATCTGCTAAATCAAAGCTATATAGGATTTTTTAATACGGAATTTAGCTTCTAGGCTTCACTTGTCACATGAATCCAGGTAAGAAATTTCAGGATATTGTATTAAATATATCCTTGCGTTTTGAAGCCTTTGTATGAAGTATATTTAGTTACTTTACTGGTAATTACCCATCCAGAAAAATTGCAAACTTTTTTTTTTCAAAAATAAAAATATCAAACTTAAAATACAGAAATACTTATTGGGTGTTTTAGTAGCCTATTTATTATCATAAGAATCAGCTTGATCTTCTCTTTTCAAGTATGATGGTATATCAAAATCTCATATTTTGCGACTTATGACTTATTTTCACATCACATATTGCCATAGAAGAATATAAGGTGGAAAATAGTAATGGGAAATATCATGGTAATGTGCTGACAATTAAAGAGCGGAGATAGAGAGAGACAGAGGGCGGGGATAGAGAGGGACAGAGAGCGGGCATAGAGAGGGACAGAGAGCGCGGGCATAGAGAGAGACAGAGAGTTGGGATAGAGAGATACAGAGAGCGGGCATAGAGAGGGACAGAGAGCGGGCATAGAGAGAGACAGAGAGTTGGGATAGAGAGATACAGAGAGCGGGGATAGAGAGGGACAGAGAGTGGGGATAGAGAGGGACAGAGAGCGGGGATAGAGAGAGAGACAGAGAGCGGGGATAGATCTCCAACAATTTCGGTGGTGTAATGGTGTAGAAGCTTGTTTGTGAGTCCTAAGGTTGCCAGATCTAAAGCAGGGGGAAGTTTTTTTCTCTGTGTTGTTATTACTGTTGTCATCAGTGGCCGTCATGCACTAATGGTCACGCTAGCTTGTCTGGCACTGGCTGGACGGCACTGTTGCGCCAACTGTTTTACCAAAATAAAATCGTCCTTCAGAACGTTTAGATCAGTTGTGGTCATGGCACAGTGAGCAGCAGCAGTGTCTCCATAGCATAATGCGTCCTGGGGAATGTGTTGTAAACGGTCTTGTAAACACATGTGTCCTCAAATGGATGATTTTGAGTACAATTTTGTAAACGGCGCATTAACAGTGTATACATCAACCCTCCCTATACATCAACCCTCCCTATACATCAACCCTCCCTATACATCAATCCTCCCTATACATCAACCCTCCCTATACATCAATCCTCCCTATACATCAACCCTCCCTATACATCAACCCTCCCTATATATCAACCCTCCCTATACATCAACCCTCCCTATACATCAACCCTCCCTATACATCAACCCTCCCTATACATCAACCCTCCCTATACATCAACCCTCCCTATACATCAATCCTCCCTATACATCAACCCTCCCTATACATCAACCCTCCCTATACATCAACCCTCCCTATACATCAACCCTCCCTATACATCAACCCTCCCTATACATCAACCCTCCCTATACATCAACCCTCCCTATACATCAATCCTCCCTATACATCAATCCTCCCTATACATCAATCCTCCCTATACATCAATGATTAAGTGTAGAATCAGCGGCGATTTAGTTTAAAATTACACCCTCCCCCCATCCTATGAGGAATCACACATGGCGCAACTTGTCCAAACAACACTTAACTAAACTCTACCACTTGTGACTCATTTCCCCACACATAATGAGATAAACTCCCACTGGTCACGACTCTAGAGCCGGCATAATCTTGTCAACAGCCTTTGTATGGGCCATCTTATGCGGCTCCTTTGACCCGTGAGCCACGAGGTTGGAACGACGGTCCACGGTTACGGGACAATATCCAATTGGACACCGCCAGACCGGCGTCACAGGGGTATGCACTTCAAACAGATGTCTGGTGAAGAGAAGCCGAGAGTTGAAGATCTGCGGCTTTCCGACGAGAGCTTCTGTCCTGCAGAGCAAGAACGGATACCGCAAACCGTCTTCGTAGAGAAGCATGGCCATCTGCAGTTTGCGGTCAGCCTCAAACGAATACGCAAGGGCAGCCGTTCGCAAGACCTTACGGGGGTTGGTACAAGTTTCAAAGAAACCTTTGTACTCCTCGAGGGAGACTGCCTTGTGGTACTCCGGGTAGTCGGGGAAACGATCGACCTCCTATGGGTCACGGACCGCTTCCTTAGTCTCTCGCTCGTTTGCGGGGAGCAGAGACAGAACCGGTTTCTTTCCGTCTCCCCACTTGAGCTTCTCCGCCACTGTGTTGAGAGCTTTGTGCCGGTGGTACTTGCCGGCAGCCGCATCGGGGTCTTTTAGACCATCCAACGGGCTCGCATCCGAGTCAGAGTGACTGGATAGACCATCCACCATCGCGCTCACGGCGAACACGCCGTTTGCAATTGGCTGCAGACTCCTCGTAGGTGTCTGCGGCCGAGTTCTAGCTGTCATCGCTCATGTTGAGCGTGACCATGAGGGGCTACCCTGATGGTAGAAGGGGCTTGTCCCTGAGACAGTCCCCAATCTGTGCGTCCGTCCGTCTCCACTCGTCCAAGGACTCCAAACCTATACCCTGCAATACAAGGTGAAATACTCAATTAACGGTCACAAGAATATCTCGCACAGGAACGGCCTAACCAGTAGTCCGCTGAGATAGAGAGAGTACAACCAACCACGAGTGTTGGTCAAAATTAATTACCTCTCCCTTAGTCCCGGGGTTCTTATATAGGCGGCCATCCGACTAAAACAACTCAGTCACACCCAAGGTGTTCGCTCGCGCGAACTCCCAGGAGCCGTGTCCAACCGTTCCGGTTCCCTGGTTGACACTACTCGCGAAAGTTTGCGTGTCACGGCAGCCATACGAACAGCTGGCGCGACAGGGACTGACACTACTCGTGAAAAGCGTTATCTGGTCGTGTTTGTGCATCCATTCGTGTCCGGCGTCTTTATTACATATTTAGCCGGAACCCGTACGAAAACACGAAACTGGACTAGACACACCCCACCTGGCATCAGGGAAATCAGCAACCGAAACCACCGGCAGTGCAGTAAGGTCACCTCTACGTGGCAGGCTTTCAGGCTGACGATCTAAACCATCAGATTTAAACAATGAACAGCCTTTCCCAGGAACCAAAAGTTCCCAAATACTATTTCATCGCTTTTCCAAGGCAAACGGTGAGAATCGAGAATAGTTCACAATGACCCAATCCCATATCGGAAAGAGGTTCATTGAGATGGTCGGAATCGACACCAGCCTCCTCTTGTTCACACGATGCACATGGCGGTATGTCTTAGCACGCTATATGGAAGCGGCCAGAACTCAACAATCATCATTCATCAATGGTAACATAATGACATGGTTTCATATTCAATATCACAATGGTCCAACAATGAAAGTTAACGTTTTATAGGTGATCTATACCAAGGTTGTACGTATGTAAGTATGTGGTCTTTAACCACAATTAGTAACACCTTTGTGTTAAATATGTTAAGGTACAGCCCTAGACGGGCCGCTCCAAGGCAGTTTTAAGGGACTCTGGAAACATACTTGGCTTCAGGCTTCGTACTGCTAGCGAATATGGTTGATTTCTGTCCGATCTCGGTACTGTCCACTTCATGGATCCATACTAGCGGTTTCAGCCTATCAGCTTTGTACAGCTATTGCCGTATAGGGTTGGTCGTTACAGAGGTGTCCACTCTCCTAGCGCATTGACCAAAATGACTTCTCGTTGTGTACTTTTTTTTCTTAACCCATGTCTTCGACAGACACGACCAGGTTAACAGACCTTTATGTTTGTCATTTTAGAGAGAGGCTATAACTGCCCTTCCAAGCTATCCGATCCCAAGCCTAACCGGCCGCCTGGAGACACGTTTCCCAATGCCTCGCGTCGCGACATCGGGCAGCCTCGTGGGATTCGGCACTTCCGAACCCCGTCGTACAAGCTTATTGGGCTTGTCTGCCTTAGGTACCAAGGGTTTCCTTCCCTTGTCCTGCTTTTTCGGTAGAGAGGTTGGTCGTTCTGGAGGGGGCGCGGTCACCCCAGTACCCCCCTTTTTGTGCTTAGGTGGTCGGCCACGCCTGTTTTCGAGATTAACTTTCCGGAGAAGTGTTTTCTCTAACGACTCAGCGAGCTCTTGACCTGCACAACCTTGCCCTTCTCTAGCGACATCACATCTCTACCAGCAGCTACAAGCCTCCTATACTCAGGAGCTCGTTCCAACCCGGTTGCTTTGCGGAGCTCTCCCCTCTTGTCAGGGTCGAGAACAGATTTGATTAAATCTCCACTCCACTTGACACCACCAGCCGTGGTGTCTACGACATAGGAGTTGCCTCCTAATGCACTGGTTTTTTTAAACAGACCATCCCACTTCGCACCATATTTGTTCGCCGATTTTGGTGGGTAAGATCGATATATCCAGTCCCCCACTTCAAATGACCGGCTAGTTGCGGAGATATCAAAATGGCGTTTCTGAGCGATGGCCGTTTTCTTCAACGTATGACGCACGTATTCGTGCGACTTCCGTAAGTTGTTACGAAGATCCTCAATGAAGCCTGAACCGGAGGGGAAGTCAAAGCCATCTCGAGGTACACCATGGATTAGATCCGCAGGTGTATGCCTCTGTTCCGAAAACCACAGAATGAGGAGTGCAGCCCATACTCGCGTTAATCGTATTATTATAGGCAGCCGCGATGCACAG
Source organism: Sthenelais limicola (assembly GCA_942159475.1). Taxonomy (NCBI): domain Eukaryota; kingdom Metazoa; phylum Annelida; class Polychaeta; order Phyllodocida; family Sigalionidae; genus Sthenelais; species Sthenelais limicola. The sequence continues at coordinate 135,872,874 of OW804097.1, read as the reverse complement.
GATATACGTATCCCAATCATCTGCACCATAATCCGCATAACACGAGAGCTGTTCCACGAGAACACGATTAAATCTTTCCGCCTGCCCGTTGGCCTGTGGCCCATATGGGAGGGTTGTCTGTTTCTTCGTATTGTAGAGATTACAGTGTTCTCGGAATAATTCTCCATCAAACTCAGGCCCCCCATCAGTTTGTATAGCACTGGGCGCGCCAAACCGTAGGATCCAATTGCGAAATACGGTCCAGGCGACTGTTGCCGCCTTATGGTTCGGTAAGCAGTATGCTTCTGACCATTTTGAAAAGTAATCCACAATGACCAATACACAAGTATTTCCTCTCATACTAGTCTTAAAGACACTCAGGATGTCCTTCGAGATTCTGCTGAATCTCCCGTGAGCTCCTTTTGCAATGGCGATTTACTTACACCTTTTCGTGTCTTTCGCAGATTACACTCGGGGCATAGTTGAATCCATCTTTTTATGGCCCCGGACTGAGCCGGCCAGAAGAACCTTCTTCGCAAAGCATCTTTCGTTCTGGCATGCCCAAAATGATCGCCTGAACATAGATAGGCATTGGTCAAACGGCAACACGATCCTCGGGAAAACATGTCCAGTTGAAGGTTTTCTCCTCTTGAACGTGCGTGAGTACCCCTTCCTCTAAACACAAATCCGTCTTGTGACTCCAGATTGTTCTGAATTTGTGACTTTCACTAGTCAGATTTGTGGGCTTCTGGTTGCGTTCCAGGAAACCAATGATACGATTGGTAGTATCGTCCGTCCATCAAACGAAGGCTGTATAATAATTAATACATCAGATAATATATATCATATTGTATAATATATATTTATTACTGCGTTGATATCTAATGCTACAATATCATGTATAAGTAATAACTTATACAAATCCTTTGCTATGTAACGAAAAGCATCATAAGTTAAGATTCACCCAGGATACAAACGAAAACCACATTGAGATGTACCTATGAGATCGATAAAAAACGTTACAATAACAACAAAGAGGACTTGAAGACTGCTCTCTTACTGGAGGCACATCTTTAGCTCTTTATACACGTCTCAATAGGGGAGTTGCATGTGCCACTGCACATGTCTGTTACAGTGCATGCTGGGATAGATTCAGTTCAAATCGACATAGAAATATTTAGCAAGAATTTCATGGAAAATTGCAAGAATGTTCTCACTAATATCATAGCTTGTGTAAATGATCTATAACAACCAAATGCATGATGGGAAGGATGAAGTTGTGTGTTAAAGAAACATGTAAAACACATGGATATTGACATTAGAGTACTGATAAATATCCCAAGCTAAAGATACTATGATTTCTGTAGATTTTATACTGTACCATTACTCCCATAATTCAATGCGAATCAAGATTCAAAATGGCGGCTATGCAAGTCCCCTATTGTAATACAAATCTTCACATTCAAATTCAAAGTTAACAGGGGTAGAATAAACGCAATAACGTCGTTTGTTGGTCTATAATATATGGGTCAGATTTTCAGAAAATTTACAATTGGAAGCTCTACATATTTAGTAACTTCTGCTAAATTCTGCTAAATTCTGCTAAAAAATTATATATCTTGGGTATATCAGGGTATATTTGGTATCGCATTGATTTAAAGTGTCAGTTCTCTTATGTTAAACTGCATTTTGAAGCTCATTTTTGTCTTAAATGTGGGATGTTTGAGAGGATTGGTGAAGGCGAATTGTACATTTTCTGAAAATCTGACCCATATACATATATATTGAAACTCTATTCTCATTTTGCTGCACATAAGGTCTACATGAAAAGAGAAACTTGTTGTTCATAAGTGCGCAGATTTGTGATGTGTTACAGGAAAATGAGTCATAAGTCGCGAAAATGAATTTTGAGATCATCATCATAGTTAATAAGAGGAGATCAAGCCGATTCCAATTATAGTAAACACTGGGTCACTTAATATGTATTTCTATATTTTAAGTTTGATATCTTTATTTTTGAAAATAAAGTTTGCAATGTTTCTGGGTAGGTAATTATCATTAAAGTAACTAAACATCATCAATATGAAGGCCTTCAAACGCAACAATATATTTAGTAATATGTCTTGGATTTTGATACATGGGTCTGATTTTCTGAAAATGTACAATTGGCAGCTCTACACATTTAGTAATTTATGCTAAATTCTGCTACAAAAGTAAACAATTTTTGGTATATCTGAGTATATTTGGTATGGCATTGATTTATAGTGTCAGTTCTGCTATGTTTAACAGTATTTTGAAGCTCATTTCTGTCTTAATTGTGGGTTATTTGAGAGGATTGTTGAAGGCGAATTGTACATTTTCCGATTATATGATCCACATACGTTCATATGACTAAGTATATTAGACCCTAGAGAAATCAGAACATTTCAATAAAGGAATCTTTCGAAAAAGTCACTTTGAAAAATATCAATTTTGCGACTTGTGACTGATTTTCTTAAACACATCACATTTGAAAATGGATTTTAACGGAAGCGTCTGATGGATTAATTCACCTCATGTATAGACACACTATAATTGTGATGTGTTTCAGGAAAATGAGTCATAAGTCGCAAAATATGGATTTTGAGATATCATCATATTTGAAAAAATTAGATGAAGCCGATTCTAATGGTAGTAAACAGTAGGACATCTAAATAGTGTTTCTATGTTTTAAGTTTGATATCTTTATTTTTGAAAAAGAAAAGTTATTGATATTTTTGGGTGGATAATTACTAATAAAGAACTTAAATATACTCCATAAAATGACCTTAGAAATGCATAGATATATCTAACACATTGCCTTGAAATTTTCTATATATATTAATGTCACTAGCAACATTAAGCACCCCCAAAAAATAGAATATTCCGACAAAGATATCTTATAAATAAATCACTTTAAAAAAATATCCATTTTGCGACTTATAACTCATTTTCCTGGAACACACACTATATGGGGAACAATATCTACTTACATCTATTTATAATAATGATTTATATTTCTGCTCTAAGCCTGAAGAAGTGTAAATTAAATAAAATTAAAGTAAATATAATTACATTGGAGCTGCGTATACCAGGGTGAAATCGCCAGAAAATGTACAATTCATCTTCACCGATTCTCTGAAAAAACCCAAATTTAAGAAAGAAATCAGGTTCAAAATTCAGTTAAATATAACCTAACAGATCGTTTAAATCAACCATACCAACTATACTCAGATATTCCTAGTGTTTAAGGTTTTTTAGTCTAATTTAGCAGAATTGACTAAATCTGTAGATCTGCCAATTGTAGATTTTCTGAGAATCTGACCCAGCAAGCAATAGGAGAGACGCAGTAGTGTCCAGGAGCCACCAATATCTATTGTTGTATGATTTATTAATCTACGCTAACAACCGGAACGGGAGCTGGATCTTATCCAGACTTTACTAAAACTTGGCAATAAAGTTTAATATTCCAATGTAATTATCTGTATACAGCATTGATGAGACAATACACAGACAGTACAATGAGGCACATAGGTTTGAACCTTCAACCCTTTACCTGGCTACTGTATGCATGAATGGCTTGTATGAACAGCTGGTAGGCCTTGCACCTCACGCGCCATTACTCATGGCTCAAATTACCAGAAAATGTACAATTCACCTTCAACAATCCTCTCAAGTTACTCTAATTTCAGACGAAAATAAAGTTCAAAATACAGTTCAACCTAACCAAACAGATTGCTAGAATCAATACAATGCTAAATATATTCAAATTTACCTAATATGGACAGATTGCAGCCTAATTTAGCAGAATTTACTGCATGTGTAAAGCTGCCAATTGTACATTTGCAGAAAATCTGAGCCTCCAAGAGCAGGAATAAATTACAAAGGTTGATTCTACTATGGGTAACATTCCTACTGATTATTGACTGCTGATTTATTGCCTCCCATACAGCGTGCAAACATCTCAACAACTGGCTATAGATTGACACCAGGACACAGGTAAATACAGACATTTTGTGAAAATAATAATCGCATTAAGTCTGTGTTTGCAATGAAAGGTGTTCTTATACATTAATTGCGACTCATTTTCCTGAAAAAACATCATAATTATTTACAATAATTCAACGTGATATAGAAGTGATATTCCTCACATGTAATTAATTAGACTTTGTACTCTATCAAACAATTCAACATAATATAGAAGTGATATGTAATCAGTTAGCTTTACTTAACGAGAACTTTGTGCACTTGTGTTTTATAATGTGTTTGTGTTTTCTTGTTTTCTGTACCACTGCCTTCCAATAGCGAGGACTTTTTTTTTATCTTCAGCTATTAATAAAATCATCTCGAAAATCATTCATATAATGGTCCGTTTTAGGAAAATGAGTCATAAGTCGCAAAATATTGACTTTGAGATATCACCATATCTCAAAAGGGGAGATCAAGCCGATTCCAATGATAGTAAACAGTAGGATATCTTATGTATCTTATGTATTTCTATATTTTAAGTTTGATATTTTTGTTTTGAAAAAAACGTTTACAATGTTTCTGGGTGGGTAATTACCAGTAAAGTAACTTAATATACTCCATACAAAGGCCTTCAAAAGGCAAAGATACATTAAATAAACTGTCCTGAAATTTGTTGTACAGATTCATATGACCATCAGCGCTAAACCCTCTAAACATCAGAACATTTGAATAAAGAGATCTTGTGATGAAAAACGCTTTGAAAAATATGAATTTTGCGACTTATGACTTATTTTCCTGGAACACATCACGCATCGGCATATTTTAGACAGACACATATACGGAGAAATGTCATGTGAACATAAACTTTATTCTACTCTCCACCTTTTCCCTTCTTTGGATTAATTCATTCCCCTATACCGAATAGCTCTAAACTTTCTGAAGCTTTCTCTGCTGAATTGAATCATATGCAAATGTCATATATGTAGAAGATACGCTCTCTGAGAATGAAATGGTTTGCCTGGATGAATAACAAATTAATAAAATCATGTTTCTTCCCCTCGTTCACCGTTCGCAGTATTATTTCTCTCAGATTAATTTGATCATTTCTCTCCAGACAAATAAGTTGTGGTTGGGGGCAAACTATGTTGGACGGATCTATAATGGTTGCTCTGTTTGGTTGTGAAGAGATACTGACATGTGACCAATGAGGAGCCTTCAGGTACCTCACCACTCTGTCTCTACCCAATGAGGAGCCTACAGACAACTCACCACTCTTGTCTCTAAGAGATGGTTACTAAGATAGAACATATAAAAGAGCGCAGGATTCAGAACATAGACAGAGTCGACAAACAAGACCAAGAGAAGAACAAGACATTTGTGGTTTCCATATGACATCAAGGAATAGAAGATCAGACAAACCACACATACAGCAAGGCGGTAAGTTGAACATTTCACTCATATCTGCAACATTTATATCAGCTTTGTTTCAACTTGTATAACTTGGATGTGTTTTAATGATCTTTCCTCTTTGTGGCATGGAGGATATTGTGTTGTTCTAAAATAATGGTTTATTCTGGGAGTGGTAAAACTTATATATATTATAGGTGCCTCATGCTTTGTTTACCTGGAATACACAGCTTCAGCTTGTATGAAATAATAACATTATTAGTCTTTAACTATGTATGAGATGTACATATCAACACATTGCCCTTCTCCTTCTTTCTTTCTTCTTTTTCCTTCTCCTTCTCCTCCTTCTTTCTTTCTTCTTTCTTCTTCTCCTCCTTCTTTCTTTCTTCTTTCTTCTTCTTCTCCTTCTTTCTTTCTTCTTTCTTCTTCTTCTCCTTCTTTCTTTCTTTCTTTCTTTCTTTCTTTCATCTTTTTCCTTCTCCTTCTCCTTCTCCTTCTCCTTCTCCTTCTCCTTCTTCCTTCTTCTTCTTCTTCTTCTTCTCCTTCTGCTTTCTTCTTCTTCCTCTTCTTCTTCTTCTCCTTCATCTTTATTTATTATTGAAACTGACCACTTCCCCGCCTGTAGCAGGCTATATTGGGCACAATCTGACACATTGCAATAGTTGAGACATGGATCAGGTCAGTAATTAAGAAGAAGAAGAAAATCTTTTATTTGTCTAGGGAATCGAGTAATACATAAGAGAAAACGACAATTAGGTCTACATGTCTATATGAAACGAATTTGTTCCATCTCTACTGACAGTTACCTTTAATTTGGAGAGATTTAATACTATATCAGACTGAAGCTTGTATTTAATAATAAGAATTACATGGCGCGACAATGAGAGAATGGAAGTGGTACAACATGTAAAGCACATAAAATATACAGGATATATTGAGACATTAATGACTTATCAAGTCAGTGATTGGGGATATGCATGTGCCACTGCGCATACCTATGACAGTGCCTGATGGGATAGATTCAGTTCAAATCTGACATACACATATTTAGCAACAATTTTATGAAAGATTGCAAGAATATGTGATGTGTTTTAGGGAAATAAGTCATAAGTCGCAAAATTGATATTTTTCAGAGTCTTTTATTCACAAGATGTATTTTTGGGAATGTTTCCATGTTTGGGGTGCTTAACGCTTGTTGTAGATTGAATACATGCTCCAAATTTCAGGACAGTCTGATAGATATATCCATGTATTTCTGAGGTTTTTTTATACATCAGATTTAGCTACTTTACTAGTAAATGACCACCCAGAGATATTTCAAACTTTTTTTTCACAAATAAAAATATGAAATTTAAAATATAGAAATACTTATTTAAATGTCCTACTGTTTACTATCATTGGAATTGGCTTCATCTCATCTTTTCAAATATGATGATATCTCAAAATCTATTTTTTGCGACTTGTGACTCATTTCCCTGGAACACATCACATATAGTGTAAATGTTCTATAGAAACCAAATGCTTTATGGGAAAGATGAAGTCATGTGTTATAGAAACTACAATATATGGATATTGATATTGGACCACTGATAAATATTCCTGGCTAAACATAATATGTTTTCTATTGGTTTTATGCTGAACCATTACTACTACCATAATTCGATGTGAATCATGATTCAAAATGGCGGCCATGCACGTCCCCTATTAAGTCATCACTGACGTATCAATGGACACAAGTTGCAATATCTTGTATTACCTAGTTAGTTCCCACCTCGCACCCAGGGACTTATTTCACACTTGTACCCTCACATTGTGTTATCTCCTGCGTTACGGCCACACGTTTGTACCCATTTCCTCTCAATTCTCTGCCTTTATATGTGCCATTGCGCATGCCTGTCACAGTGTGTCCTGGGATGGATTCTGTTGAAATCTTTTCTATATGCAATGCCAAATGTGATCCGTTTTAGGAAAATAAGTCGCGAAATATCGATTTTGAGATATCACCATATTTGAACAAAGGAGATCAAGCCGATTCCAATGATAGTAAACACCAGGACACCAAATATGCATTTATATATTTTAAAATTGATATTTTTTACTTTTGAAAAAAGAAGTTTGCAATGTTTCTGGATGGGTCATTACCAGTAAAGTAACTTTATATACTGCACACTACGGCCTTCATAACGCAAGGATATATTTAATACAATGTCCCAAAATTTGTTACACATATACATATGACTAATTGTGCTAAACTCCCCAAAAATCAAAACATTTCAATAAAGAGATCTTGTGAAAAAATCACTTTTGCGAAAATATCAATTTTGCGACTTGTGACTCATTTTCCTGAAATATATCACAAATATACTCCAATTGATCTAATATTGACCAAATTGCAGCGTAATTTAACAGAATTGTCTAAATGTGTACAGCTACCAATTGTACATTGACGGAGAATCTGAGCCATATGTTTATATTGTATGAGTATATGTGATTGTATTATGGAGGATATTGTATTGCTACCTGGATGGAACTGAACAACACTGGTTGCCAGGGAGCTTCCTGCCAGTTGTTATTCTAATGCAGACCACCACAGTGGATCAAAGTCTCTTCTTGACATTAATCATTAGAATTAGAAGTTCTTGTCTGAAGAACATTCCCTGACTATTTCCCTCTAGACATTATGTACAAGACTTTCACACTACAACATTTATTATTGTCCTCATTCCAGGTGAACAACAAAGAAGATGCGACTCCTTCTAGCCGCCCTGTGCGGTGTCATAGTTGTGCTAATACATTGTAAGTATTGATTATACATTATAATAAGACTTTTATTAAATTGTAAGTGTTGATTATACATTATAATAAGACTTTAAGACTTGTATTACATAGTAACTATTGATTATTATACATTATAATCTAATTTTATTACATAGTAAGTATTGATTATTATACAGTATAATGCTACTTTATTACATAGTAAGTGTTCATTATACATTATAATATAATTTTATTACATAGTAAGTGGTCATTATACAATATAATGCTACTTTATTACATTGTAAGTGTTCATTATACTATAGCAAGAACAGCATAGTATTGTGTATGAGGGGGGCTATATTCTCCGAGTATGGCCGAAAACAACGAGGCCGTAGGCCGAGTTGTTTTTTGGCCATACGAGGAGAATATAGGCCTCCGAAGACACGATACTGTGCTATTCTTGCTTTTATTCCATGATTCTTAACTTAAAACAACTTTATTTGCTTTAATTTCATCAAACTGAGTTGTCTGCATTGTCTCGAAAGGTTGTGACGTCACTGTACCATACAGGGAGTTTATATTGTCCACCTTGTGAGCGGCAAGTATATCGATTATATTGTATGCTCACGGCCAAATCATGGAATAAAGTATAATACTACTTTATTACATAGTAAGTGTTCATTATACAGTATACTAAGTGTTGTTTATTTATTTCAGGCACTCAAGCCCAGAACACAGTTTGTAAGGAGACTGGATGCAAGAACTGTACCGATGCTGTAGCTATCTGCACTGACTGTGCCAATGGCTACATCCCTAACACCGCTGACACCCAATGTCTCAGTAAGTTTCTTTTTCTATCTTATCCAAGTTAAAACTGGTTATTTTATAATACATTAATTCTCTATAATGAACTTTTCAACTTGACACCACCAAATCCTGAGAGCAAAGCTGTAATGTGTGAATATTCTGGATATTACATCCATAACAAATTACATCTAATAACTCTGATTATGAAAGTAATGAAATGTTGCCCTACATTTATTCAGAATGCCCTTCGCACTGCGACAAGTGCAACGAGACAAAAGCAGGAGGTACAACCTGTGTAGAATGTGACGGTGGCTACTTTCTTGAGAACGGCCAATGTTCTGGTGGGTTCCATTCATCTATTATTCCCTGATAAGGCTATAAGTGTTGTGTATAATGACAATATGTGCTGCTCACAGATATATATAATCAAGGCTGTATTAGCATAGTATCAAATATAGTCTTTTCCTCCCCTACATCTATTGGAGATCATATTTAAGATGAGCGCAGTGTCCTTGGGAGACAATATTCATAAGCTCAAAAGCAATTTGGATGGATTCTTTGCTTCTCAATTTACTCAGCCAATACAATCTACCTCACACTGTGGTCATCTTACTATATTGGTTTTTATATATATTACTTTGGTAAACTCTGCCTGAATATAAACTGTGGATCTGAACTAAAAGTAGCATTCAATAACAAATAATGAAAGACAGAGGCTGACTGGGATATGTTTTGTAACAATATTATCCTTAACTTGCAGAGTGTGTAGGGAACTGTGACGATTGCTCAGATGACTCCACATGTGCAACATGCAATAAGGGCTTCCTTGGAAGTGTTGCAACAGTAGCAAAGCCAAAAGAATGCCTCTGTAAGTAGCAGAATGTGTGAATACATGTATTTAGTACCACTTTAAATACCATAATGCCAGTGCCTCTATCTGTCCATCTAGTGTTTCTGCCCAGTTATAATTTCCATTGCTATACATCCTAGTGACCTACTTATTTATTCTATCCAGTTCCTTTTTTATTCATTATTTTACCCATTTTTCCATGACATCTCGACCATAGTCTGCTCCCAGGAATGCAGTGAATGCGCGGACGGCACCAAATGCAAAAAATGCAAAGCTGGATTTTTCCTGAATGGTTTATCATGCACAGGTAAATGTTCAGCCAGTGTTTCTGTATGAGGTGTACCAATGATGATAACAATAATTCTTATTGTTATATTGATATCTTCCTTATTAATGATTAATTATTGCATGTAAATTCATACAGAAAATAATTAAGCATTTCCATGTGAATGTTTTGTGCATTGCTGGGAACAATTACAATTGATTGTTTCATATTAATACTATTACTTGATAATTAATAGTTACTGAATTAATTAGTAACCCTAAAATAACACTAATATCATTTCCCACCAAAATTGCTGTACTTCAGCAATGATGACAATAAACTGTACCACTCTATTCTAGGCTGTTCTGGAGGATGTCTGGCCTGTACCTCTGCCTCCACCTGTACATCCTGCCCCGATGGTGAATACTGGGACTCAAGCACACCAACCTGCAAATGTGAGTACTGGAATTTTCTACCAATCCTCTTTATTACAATCTTATACTAAACTTTCCATCCTGGCATAAAGCTAAAACTAAAGCAGGAAACTTCCTGACCTATAAAAAAAAACATCATCAGGCAAGCTACCATAAGGACAACTGCTGACTATTAAAAATATCTACCAGTATTTACTGGAGAGCCAGACATTCATTCACAATGATCATACTTAATAAGTTGACGAGGAAGTTCTTGACCAAAAGCATTTTGAAACTGAAGTTTTCCTTGAGTCCATGTAGAGATTTTAATCTATCAGATATCAGATGCCCAAGTTCTTAGTTGGTAGAGTTCCTGCATGGAAGTTCCATGGACTATTCAACCATTCCCTTACTCTGTATTGTAAACATTTACACGATGCTTTATATCTCAAGTCACAATAATAGCTCAAATCTATGAAGCCATATCAAGCCTTCTTTGTGTGTTGTTTCTAATAGGTGTAAATCTTCATCAGCAGATCTATGTCTTATGTCCCTGTGCAAATGTAAATGTTGCTGACTCATTGAATGTCTGTCCTTGTCTATTACAGCATGTGGGGCTGAGTGTACGACCTGCACACTACAGGGCTGTACAGCTTGTAACCCAGGCTTCAAGGTCTATGGATCCGAATGTAAAGGTAAATAAAATTATGATCCATCTGTTTAAAATATTGTTCAATTATAGTATTATTATTATCTCATGAAGAGTTAATAAGAGTAGGTGTGGCTGGTGCTGAGCACAAGTGAGTGATGTGGCTAACACCTGACTTATGATTATATTCATAAAGAACTTATATACATATATATGTTATCATTAATCTATTTTACTCGTTGTAATGCTTGTTGCACTCATATAACACAAATGTGGAAAATGTTAATTTTGTTCATGAAGTGACATGTACTTTATTTGTCTTGCAGCTTTCCCCAATTGTAAAAAGGCAGAGGATAAAGTTGGCTGCAAAACATGTAACCCTGGCTACATCCTAGAGTCGGCCACACAATGCACAGGTAAGGAAGAGTTGAGATCAGGCTGATTCCAATAATGGTCAACATAAGGACATCTAATAAGTAGTTCTATATCTAGTATATGCATGAACAAGCTGATTCCAATAATGGTCAACATAAGGACATTTGTGATGTGTTTCAGGAAAATTAGTCATAAGTCGCAAAAAATTGATTTTGAGATACTATTATATTTGGTAAGATGAGATCAAGCCGATTCCAATGATAGTAAACAGTCTAATAAAATAATAAGTATTTCTAGATTTTAAGTTTGATATTTTCGTTTCTGAAAAAAACAGTTTCCAATATTTCTGGGGGTCATTAAACAGTAAAGTAACTAAAGGAAGTCCATATGAGGACCTTTATAACGAAAGGATATATTACATAGATTGGTCTGAAATTTGATACATCGATTGATATAGCTATCAGTGATCAACCCACCAAAAATTGGAATATTCCAATAATGAGATCTTGTGAAAAAAACACTTTCAAAAATATCAATTTTGCGACTTATGACTCATTTTCCTGAAACACATCACATTTAATAAGCAGTTCTATATCTAGTATATGCATGAACAAGCTGATTCCAATAATGGTAAACATAAGTAAGACAAGTACATCTAATAAATAGAGAGATACAATGCCAGCCATTTACAAAAGTTTTTATGTTTCAGCCTGTAAAAGCCTGAGCGCCAGCACCTGCTCACTGTGCATGGCGGAAGCAGACCGAGGTAGGAAGTGGGACGCAATCACCAGCCAGTGCCTCTGTAAGTACCTTATGTACATTTCCCATCAGTGCCTCCGTAAGTACCTTATGTACATTCACCATCAGTGCCTCCGTAAGTACCTTATGTACATTCACCATCAGTGCCTCTGTAAGTACCTTATGTACAGTTAACAAGATATGTCAAACTGGTCTATGATCAAATGCCAACAATTACACTTTGTAGCCGATGCCATGTGCTGAACAGCTGTGTTAATATTCATGGGCCTCCAGATGTATATCAGACTCATATTTTATTCATACAACTCACATTGAGCTTGTTTACATTGTTAGACTGCAAGGAACACTGCTTGAAGTGCCAGGTAAACGGTGATTGCATCAAGTGCGCCAGTGGGTATACATGGGATAATACAGCCAAGACATGTACAGGTGAGTTAGCATTTCTCCTTTCAAAGTGATAGGTAAAGAACTATGCCACAGTAATAAACACAAAATGATAGGTAAAGAACTATGCCACAGTAATAAACACAAAGTGATAGGTAAAGAACTATGCCACAGTAATAAACACAAAGTGATAGGTAAAGAACTATGCCACAGTAATAAACACAAAGTGATAGGTAAAGAACTATGCCACAGTAATAAACACAAAATGATAGGTAAAGAACTATGCCACAGTAATAAACACAAAGTGATAGGTAAAGAACTATGCCACAGTAATAAACACAAAGTGATAGGTAAAGAACTATGCCACAGTAATAAACACAAAAAAGTTCTACATTAATCAAGTTCATATATGAAAATTAGAGTCATTGCCAATAAATTAATATTTCAATATAAAGACTTATTAAGCTAGCCAGCTGACATTTCCAACTATTCTAACATATATAACTGAGACTAGACAAAATAACCAGCAGACAAACACTGATGACAGTTGATGAATGTGTGACTGACTGCTAACTCTTGTTATTGCAGCCAATGTGGGCAGTACCAGTCTGGTACAAGTACCCTGTGAGGAGACCTCTGGTTGGTACTGGCAGACAACTTGCAAAGGTGAGTCAACATTATTCAAGAGGCCAAGAGCTATTATGAACTACATTTAATTACATGACTTTATGGGGGAATATTGCTACCTGTTGCTAATATTCCCCCATGAAGTTATGTTAAACATTTCAGCATATGTCAGGGGTGGGACAAATGTCCTTTCACCTCATTCCCTTTATATCTCTCCATATAAAGTTAGTTGGTTTATCCTGTAAAGTAATGTTATCTTTTCATGCAAGTAATTCAGAATTTATATTATTAGGTTATTTATTGCTTGACAAGAACATAATTTATAAGCGGGCTTGCCAAGGTAGAATAGTATGCCTTTAGTTGTGTGATCACAGCAATAACAATTATATAGTAGAGCCAGGCAACAGTGCTTAAACCTTCTCACTAAACATGTGAAATGGAATGTGGCCGAAGAGAGGGACCGTGTATTTAATGTTGTGCTGTAAACCTGGATGGGAAAAACTACTATAGTAATCTGAAGTATACTTGGGCGCAGTAATAACAGTGCATTCTATATATATAGTTTTATTATCATTATTGGTAGGGAGGTGGGTGGGGGGTATATTATTGGGTGTCTGTAATATTTAATTACATGACTTTATTGGGGGAATAGTGCCTCCTGATCATTGATGTACATTTTTGCCATACAACTACTTTTACAGAATGTACAGCATGGGTAGCTGCTAATGATGACCAGACTAAATGTGAGAGTTGCCCAAGTACATCCAATGGACGGGTTTACTATGCAAAGACATGTTCAGGTTTGCTACTCTTTTACTCTCATAAGTCATAATTATTATTGGACAATACGTTTTTACATTATTGTTAAATGTCTGGCCTGTAAGTGAATACAAAAAACAAAAAACGGCTCAGCGGCTTACAGTATGTTACACTTAGCATGAGATGGTCATGGGTTAGTTAATTATCAGTTAAATACATCATGGACTGACCACAGCTTGTGTACTAGGAACTAACTGACAATCAATCAATCAATCAATATTTGCAGCTTGCACTGGCTACACTGGTACAGTTCAGGCTGAGTGTGCATCATGTACAGCTGCAGGAGTTGGCAACTACTGGACGGGCAGCGCTTGTGCAAGTATGAACCACCTCACTAACTCTTGTTAGACTCATGTACATATCTAATGTTTGACCTCACTAACTCTTGTTACACTCATGTATATATGTAATGTTTGACCTCACTAACTCTTGTTAGACTCATGTACATATGTAATGTTTGACCTCAATAACTCTTGTTAGACTCATGTACATATGTAATGTTATACCTCACTAACTCTTGTTAGACTCATGTACATATGTAATGTTTGACCTCTCTAACTCTTGTTAGACTCATGTACATATGTAATGTTTGACCTCACTAACTCTTGTTAGACTCAATCAATCCAAGATACCGTATTGTATACTAAAAGCTTACCATTGTTTTATAAATCAATCCAAGATACCATATTGTATACTAAAAGCTTACCCTTGTTTTATAAATCAATCCAAGATACCGTATTGTATACTAAAAGCTTACCATTGTTTTATAAATCAATCCAAGATACCATATTGTATACTAAAAGCTTACCCTTGTTTTATAAATCAATCCAAGATACCGTATTGTATACTAAAAGCTTACCCTTGTTTTATAAATCAATCCAAGATACCGTATTGTATACTAAAAGCTTACCCTTGTTTTATAAATCAATCCAAGATACCGTATTGTATACTAAAAGCTTACCCTTGTTTTATAAATCAATCCAAGATACCGTATTGTATACTAAAAGCTTACCATTGTTTCATTCAGCGGTTGACTGTGGGACGGCAGCTGATCTGGACACTGAGGCAAAGTGTGAATCCTGCAAAGATCATGTGTATGGACAATGCCAAGGTCAATAATGAAATTCTGATCTCACTGGAAAATAAGTCATAAGAATTATCTATTATATCCAAGAACAATGTATTCATTATATATAAAAGATAAAAAATAGGGCCAATGCAACTTTCATTATACTTTTATACATTTTACTTGCAGCTTGCAATACAATCCACGCAGAATGCACCAAATGTGCAGATGGTGCATGTACTGAGTGTAGTCAAGGCTTCTATGCAAGCAGTGGCACCACCTGTTCTGGTAATATTCTCCTATAGAACCATTCCATTTTACTATTTAGGGGCTGCATACCAATTGTGTGTTCCTATATGAACTATATGATATATAATACAACCATATGATGGTATATAAAGCCCCAATACATATCTGTATACATTCAAGGCAGTATTTAACACTAGGTGGCCTGATGGATGTCACCGGCCTAGTCATTCCACCTCTGACCTAGACTTAGACTGGTCACTGCTAAGAGACTCTGAGACTGTGAAGAACTAGTGTTTCACAGTAATAAGCAACTTTTCTTTGGAAAGCATATTTAAAATGATCAAGTTATTGTTATATTTATGTTCTTAGTTGACCAAAAATGTGATCCGTTTTGGGGAAATGAGTCATAAGTCGCAAAAAATAGATTTTGAGATACCATTATATTTGAAAATATGAGATCAAGCTGATTCCAATGATAGTAAACAGTCTAATAATCTAATAAATATTTCTAGATTTTAAGTTAGATATTTTCGTTTTTGAAAAAAAGGTTTCCAATATTTCTGGGGGTTAATAAACAGTAAAATAACTAAATGTAGTCCATATGAGGACCTTTAAAACAAAAGGATATATTACATAGATTGTCCTGGAATTTGAGACATTGACATACCTATAAGTGACACACTCTCCAAAAATCAGAACATTCCAATAATGTGATCTTGTGAAAAAAACACTTTGAAAAATATCAATTTTGCGACTTATGATTCATTTTCCTGAAACACATCACAAATATGGTTCATACATAACAGACTTTTCTAAATAATGAGCTTTTAATGGCTCTGATTGTCTGTATACCTTTCCAGGCCGGTGTAATTACATCTAGTAATCCGTTTTAAATATAGTGTGAGCAAAAAGCAAAAAGAGTCTGTAATTAAATATATAAATTACTTAAAACTCTCAGCTATTATGGCAAAGACAATCTTGCTGAATTTACTCATGTTATGATTCATAGAACTGCATTCATCAATATTCTGCAGCTGTAACATGTTTATGCAAGATTTTAAAGTGATTGGCTGAGAGAAAATGTGATGTGTTTCAAGAAAATGAGTCATAAGTTGCAAAAAATAGATTTTGAGATACCATTATATTTGAAAAGATGAGATCAAGCCGATTCCAATGAGAGTAATAAGTCTAATAATCTAATAACTAATTCTAGATTTAAAGTTTGATATTTTCGTTTTTGAAACAAGTTTCCAATATTTTTGGAGGTCATTTAATAGTAAAGTAACTAAATGTAGTCCATATGAGGACCTTTAAAACGAAAGAATCTATTACATAGATTGTGCTTAAATTTGATACATCGATTGATGTAACCATGAGTTATCAACCCGTACAAAATTAGAACATTCCAATAATGTGATCTTGTGAAAAGAACACTTTAAAAGGTATCAATTTTGCGACTTATGATTCATTTTCCTTAAAGACAACACAAATGGCCGCCAGTGAGCGAAAATAAGTGATAAGAAGTGAAGCCTAATCATCATGAATAACATAATGGAAATAAAGCACAAGGAATGATTGACCAATTAGATTAGACTTGTACCCATGTAAAGTGTGGTGGACCGTAGACAAGCTATCATTAGCACTGTATAGCATACATTATTGCATAATGTGTCTATATATGTGATCCGTTTACGGAAAATGAGTCATAAGTCGCAAAAAATGGATTTTGAGATTTCACCATATTTGAAAAGAGGAGATCAAGCTGATTCTAATGATAGTAAACACTATCAGTATTTCTATATTCTAATTTTGATATATTTAATTTTGAAAAAAAAGTTTGCAAAGTTTCTGGAAGGGTAATTACCAGTAAAGTAACTAAATATACTCCAAACGAAGACCTTAAAATGCAAGAATATATTTAATCCAATGGCCTGAAGTTTCTTATATGGATTTATATGACTACAAGTGCTAGACCCTCTAAAATTCTGAACATTTCAATAAAGAGATCTTGTGAAAAAAAACACTTTGAAAAATATCCATTTTGCGACTTATGACTCATTTTCCTGGAACACACCACATATTGTGTGTAGTGACTCCTTATTCTCGGTGGCGGGGGTCACCTCCAAGCTTTCCTCACTCTAACCGCAGGCTATGAAGCTAATGGCCGCGCATATTCTTGGGGAAAAAAGCTTTAATAAAGGCGGCCACATGTGATGTGTTTTAGGAAAATGAATCATAAGTCGCAAAATTGATATTTTTCAAAGTGTTTTTTTCACAAGATCACATTATTGGAATGTTCTGATTTTTGGAGAGTGTGTCACTTATAGGTATGTCAATCGATGTCTCAAATTCCAGGACAATCTATGTAATATATCCTTTTGTTTTAAAGGTCCTCATATGGACTACATTTAGTTATTTTACTGTTTATTAACCCCCAGAAATATTGGAAACCTTTTTTTCAAAAACGAAAATATCTAACTTAAAATCTAGAAATATTTATTAGATTATTAGAATGTTTACTATCATTGGAATCAGCTTGATCTCATATTTTCAAATATAATGGTATCTCAAAATCTATTTTTTGCGACTTATAACTCATTTCCCCAAAACGGATCACACATGGTCGCATTCTTCCAGCCGCACCCATGTGTTTATTTGTGTATTGTTTATTGTAGAGAATCGAGGCTAAAATGTATACATGTGTTTCTCTTTCACAGCTGTGGCTTGCATTACCTTACCAACAACACAAGAGCTATGTGAGAAGTGTCCCGGCCACTACTGGAATACAGTTCCTAACCCAGATGTTTGTGTCAGTAAGTAATCCTTCATTGTCAATAGATGATCATATGTCATGGATTACTGAAATATGACTCATAAATCACAAAAAATGAATTTCGGATATCATCAAACTTGCAAAGTTGAGAGCGAGCATATTACAATGATGATATTAGGACATCCAATGAGTCCTTCTATTTGCGTTAGATTTTCAGAAAATGCATAATCTATAGTTCTACACATTTCTCTAATTCTGCTACATTGCAGTGTAAAATGATAAATACTGAGTATATCTAAGTGTATTCTGTATTCTATTCATTCAATAAATCTCTCTGGTTATGTTGAACTGTATTTTGAACAAGATTTTCGTCTTAAATCTGGGCTATTTGAGAGGATTGGTGAAAGTAAATTGTACGTTTTCTGAAGATTTGACCCATTTGTTTACATGAAGGAAATATCTGCAATATGTCTTAATGGTCATAAAGCATCTAAATATACTCATTAGGATGAGCTCAGATATGAGTAGATATATTCAATGCACAGCATTCAAATTGGGGAACTGTATCTATGTTACTAATAGTGCAAAACAAACCATAAAGGAAATATTTGTTTCTGGGAGGTTCTTGGGGGATTCGTTTTGATAATGCACATGTAAAATATTTCACCAGTTGATTATACATGGCCCTCTATATACCTTATTATCTTTAGAATATCTTTGGAAATATTTCTCTCAGCTTTATGTAACCTACCTGATGACCAATTTCTGTTTATAGAAATCGACTGTGCTGCCACACATGATGCATACACCTGCACTAATTCAGATGCTTGTGTTGGCCAGTATTGGGATGCAGGCGCAACCCCAAAATGCGTGTGTAAGTAACCTTGCCAACTCACATCAGTTTCATACGCAGTAAAACATTAACATTTGTAATGGGTCATAAGTCGCAAAATATGGATTTTGATATATCATCATATTTGAAATGATGAGATCAAGCAAACACTGAGGCACCTAATGAATATTTCTATATTTTAAGGTTGATATTTTTATTTTTAGAAGAAGAAGTTTGCAATGTTTCTGGCTGAGTAATTATCAGTGAAGTAGCTAAATATACTCCACATGAATGCCTTCAAAATGCATGGATATATTTAATACAATGTCCCGTAATTTGTTACATGGATTCATACGACTATAGGTGCTAAACCCTCTAAACATCAGAACATTGCAATAAAGGGATCTTGTGAAAAAACACTTAAAAAAATATCAATTTTGCGACTTATGACTCATTCTCTTGGAACATATCACATTTATGCTACCTATGGAACTGTGAAACACATCATTACTAATAATAACAATGAATCATTTATCTGCAAGTTAGCAATTCATATTATACTTTTGATGATTAATAGTTATTATATTATGTAGAAGTGTCATAATGTCACGGGTCACATAATGTGGACTTTGGCGGGTCTCCTAAATATGAATCTGGAATTTTATGAAGCACTGTAGCAAAAGTAACTGGACAGGATCCTAAAAAATTTTAGTCCAATGCCTTTAAGTTGGGTTGGAAAATATGAAACAAAAAGTAGAAAAGCAGAGATTGAAACTTTAAGTTGAAGCTGTACTTAGGGACACATCATATGGTGTTATAAGACTTGATAAGACTAAGGTACTACCTATAGTCAGTCTGCTAATACTAGTATTGATACAGGACACAAATCTAATTTTGATTGCCTACGCTAGGTTCAAAGCATAGCCTTAAGAAGGATATTTGGTGCAGGAAGGGGCATTGGTAGGCAGATAATTTACCTAAATTCAGGTTTAATGAACCTTAAGAAGTATTCAAGTGTTCAAAGTTTGATCGCAAGAAGGAACAACTGTAGAATACCATTCCATAACTAGAGCTTAAGTAATGCAGACATTAGCAATGTTGAGGTAAGAAGGTAAGAGAATAGGGAGTGGTTCCATACATCAGTATCAATTGACATAATGGCCGAGGTGCAGTGCTGATGTAATTACAAGGAATGAGCGACTAATTTATGATACTTGTATTGTATCGATGTAAACATCTTAACATCTTAAATGTCTTTCGCCTGTAAGTGAATAAATAAAAAATAAAAAAACATATTGTGGGATGTAGATTAGACAAGTTATCATTAGCTCTATATACATGTGTTTCTCTTTTACAGTTGTGGATTGCACTACCTTACCCACAACACAACAACTGTGTGAGGCATGCCCCGGCCACTACTGGGATGCCACTACAGTTCCTGCAACACCTGTTTGTGTCAGTAAGTAATCGTCATTCTCACATAGATGATCACCATTTGTGGCCTGTGTCTCTTTTTTCTGTAGCACATCACAAATTGCAAAAAACGGTTACAATCTATTTGTGTGCAAATCACCAAATCATATTTGTGATTACTAAGTTTGTCACCTCAGACCAAAATACTAATATCATTAATTGCAGCGAGCAATCATATATTTACAGCAGGATTTGTTTTGATAGTGAAATGTGTACATGTTAAATGTTTGATGAGGGAACATGGACAGCACATAAAACACCTCATTATCGATGTATTCACTGAAACCTCCTTGTGTTGTAAATTCTCCCCAATTTTTTACAATAAAAGCCCATGAATTGAGGCTCATTGTTACTGTTGAGACTCACAAGGTTCTGCTCCATATTACAGAAGTGGATTGTGTAGGAGCTACTGTTGCCAATCTTGTTGAAAAGGAATGCAAGGCCTGCAGGAAAGTGATCCGGGTATTCTGGGACTCTTTGGCCGGTACCGCAGTATGTACAGGTATGGCGCTTCTGCTTTATTATAGCTTTTATTCCACCAGGCTATGTCTAGTGACTAATGTACAGGTATGGTCCTTCCCCTATATTATAGGTTTTATTCCACCAGGCTATGTCTAGTGACTAATGTACAGGTACAACCCTTCCTCTATATTATAGGTTTTATTCCACCAGGCTATGTCTAGTGACTAATGTACAGGTATGGTCCTTCCTCTATATTATAGGTTTTATTCCACCAGGCTATGTCTAGTGACTAATGTACAGGTACAACCCTTCCTCTATATTATAGGTTTTATTCCACCAGGCTATGTCTAGTGACTAATGTACAGGTATGGCCCTTCGTCTATATTATAGGTTTTATTCCACCAGGCTATGTCTAGTGACTAATGTACAGGTACGGTCCTTCGTCTATATTATAGGTTTTATTCCACCAGGCTATGTCTAGTGACTAATGTACAGGTACGGTCCTTCCTCTATATTATAGCTTTTATTCCACCAGGCTATGTCTAGTGACTAATGTACAGGTACAACCCTTCCTCTATATTATAGGTTTTATTCCACCAGGCTATGTCTAGTGACTAATGTACAGGTATGGCCCTTCGTCTATATTATAGGTTTTATTCCACCAGGCTATGTCTAGTGACTAATGGCTTGAGGCTGGCTTGATCCTAGTAATCCTCTCAACTCTGGAGATTCCTTGTTGAGTAAAACAATGTCATAGAATACAGACATATATTATATATATATATAATTTTATGTAAAACCCAAACCAATCAATAAATCCTCTTGTTGTGGTTATATCTATGTGTATGTCTTATACAGGGGAGATACATAGTAACAGAAGCATACTGTGACAGTGTACAATGATGAAATATCCCATTTTATTTCATTTTTCTTCAAACTTTCATTTGCAAGTGAATGTTACAAAATATGAACTTTATAATCTTGCTGCAAAATGTACATCATTCTTATTTTGTATTTCTCTGCACAAAGAAATTAGATATTTCATGGTAATGATAAAATATACCATAGTGTGTGTCCTATATTGGGGAGATACTTAGTAACTTGACTCTCCTATCAAATAGACCAATGAGTGGCAAACATGAACATACCTTTAACTACATGATAATGTTATAGAGCCGCCAGCCACTGTTTAATGCCACCTTTGTATACCACTACAGCTCTAGACGCTACATATGCCACTGACTGTAAAACCGCCGCCACACAAGATAAATGCAATGGTTGTGAAGGGTTCAAATGGACTACAAGTTGTATTGGTATGTACCATATTCTAGTACCAGATTTAGAATACAATGATGGACTATAGGATGAAACAGTAACATGTAGTTGGTAAACAATATGAGACACTAGGTGCAATCAATAATCAAACAAGTCTCTGTACAACTTGATATAGTTCAAGTAGAAAAGATCCATCATTGGACAAAATAAAAAGAATAATTGCATCAAGTACACCTGTCCTATTCTAGACACACCAGCTAAATATGATATGTTTAATATGCAGGAAAATACATTATTTTCTCCTTTTTTTTTTCTTTTTTTTTGGGACAACTTCGTTTCATTCAATATGTCAACAAATCTCATCTCTCTTCTGGACCAGTCTAATTATTTTCTCCTTTGTTTGCCTAATTTTATTATTACTGTTATCATGTTATATTTGTATAAATGGTATTATGTTCAGATATTTGGGCTCTAGTATCTCTATTTTACTCATTTCAGCTGTAACTGCTACTGCTCTAACTGATGAGGACGCGTGTAATCATCTCTTTGTTAGACAATGGACGGGCGGTAGTCCTACTTGTGCAGGTAAGCTACATGTGAGGCAGATGTTACAGCAGTAGACACCATTGTTACTAGCTCCACATCTTACATTAACGTATGGGTTGCCCACAACATATTTACAAGGGGAAGAGGTAACTTTGGGCTGAAGACATTCTGATGGGTTCTAACCCACACCTACTGGTTCTATATATATAATAGATATAATAATATGTATTATATGATATTATGTTATGTAACATTACGTAACATTGTGTAACCTCATTATATTTATATTATTATTAATTATCACCTATTATCACATTACTTAAAATCGCTAATTATACTTAACTAGCTAGGACTGTGCAAGTCTACTTATACATGCTATGCCATGGATATTACGTAAGGGCTCAAACTTTCGTAGGAAATCAACTCCCAATATAATACTTCTGGTTAACGCAGGAAGAACGATAAATCTATGAGTGAATTGTTGGCCTTCTATCATGAAATTTAACTCGATTTTCTTATAACAATGATGCGCTCCTCCATCTGCAACAAATATTTTAATATTACAGCGTAAAATCTTACCATTTGGTATTCTACCTCGGATTTTTCTGAAAAATGCAGAACTAACACAAGAAATAGTGGGTCAGACGTTCGTTAGTCTTCTTCTATTAGATCATTACAATTACACTATTCCAAAGTCTCATAAAGGCACAAATATGACATATCTCTTCATCTCATGTGTTTGTTATGTTTTTATGAATGACATTAATTCTTACTAATCTTTTTTTTTTAAAAACAAAAAGAATTCTTACTAATCTCCATCCCTGGGACTTTCCCATCAGTTTCTCCATTTCCTTCTCTCCGTTAATGTCTTTTCGCTGGCAATGAAAAAAACACTGACAAAGTAAATCTGGTGAAATGAGCTTCTTCTTCCTAGGTTTCCTCCGTGTCGATACAGACAGCTCAGCCGAACAAATAGCCGGTACTGATGCCTTCCTCTCCCTGGGCCAGCAGTTCCATGCCAAGTCCTCAGCTAAAATGATCGGTGAGTTTCTGATTCTAACATTTATAATGTTTACCACTGGTAGCTCTTCAGGAAATCAATGATATTTTATGTTTCAATTCTAAACCAGTGATTGGTGGAAGAGATGGCAAGGTTGACTAATGAACTATGGGTCTTCCTAGCAGTAAATATCAATACAAATATTCTCCAGTTTGAGTAGGCCCCAACAATAGCCACAAACTCATATCATTGAAATACCCAGAATACTGCAGGGGTCCACAGGTGATCACTTAGAAATCTGTTATTGAATAAAGGACTTTACCTGATGTGTCTGACTAGGGCACTCTCACTAGATCAGTGTGAGTGACGTGTACATATATACATCCAAGTACATATGAACATGCCCACTGGGCATCTCAATACTTGCATCAGCTCAGACATAACTTTATCTCATATCTCATATACTTTATATCAAATACAAAAACCAATCAAACAATGCTGTACCTCATTATAGAGTAGCAACTATGTGATGTGTTTCAGGAAGATGTGTATGTAATATAATTATTATTTAGGCATTGCTCTGAAAATAACATATCTAGACTGATTTAGGCATAGCGCCTATTTCACTAGTTATTTACATGGTGTTGTCATGGCAACCAATTTGTTTTTATACTGAGATTACCAGTAAAATTCTAATTAATGACTGATTTTGTTTTTATTTTCATGATTGAAAGCATGTATACAAATTTCTGTTAACTAACTTGTTGGTTTCAGTCGCTTAGAATATTGCACTCGTTGCCACACAACTCGTGCAATATTCACACTCCTTCAACCAACTCGTTAGTTAACCTGTATATATATATATATATTAAATGACAATGTAATACCTATATAGATATATCTATATCTATATAGTACATACATATTTTTCTATATATTTCTCGTTCTGGCAGAGAGTAATTGCTCCAGTTCCAACCTGTATCAGCCTGAGCTGCATTACAGCAATGTTCCCTTATTTATTTGTTGTACTTGAGTAAGATAAGTGACAACACTGTTCAGAGCTCATGGGGGTCACCATGGTGGGAACAAGTTGTGCTTTAACTACCATACATGAGAGATTCTATAACATGTCATGTCATTATTTCCAGCATGCACTGCCGCAGCAGTAACCAATGGGGTGGCCACTGACCTGACTACAGAAATACTATGCAAGCAATGTTCAGATCTGTACCGTTGGTATGGAGGGAAATGCCTAGGTAAACCTTTGTTTTTGTACCAATTGTCATGTGTTTCAGGAAAATGAGTCATAAGTCGTAAAATTGATATTTTTCAAAGTGTTTTTTCACAAGATTTCATTATTGGAATGTTCTAGATTTTGGTGGGTTGATCACTTATAGCTATATCAATCGATGGATCAAATTTAAGAACAATCTATGTAATATATCCTTTCGTTTTGAAGGTTCTCATATGGACTACATTTAGTTACTTTACTGTTTAGTGACCCCCAGAAATATTGGAAACATTTTTTTCAAAAACGAAAATATCAAACTTAAAATCTAGAAATGTTTATTAGATTATTAGACTATTTACTATCATTGGAATCGGCTTGATCTCATCTTCTCAAATATGGTGATATCTCAAAATCCATTTTTTGCGACTTATAACTCATTTTCCTGAAACACATCTCAATTGCTTTATTCAGGTAAAGTATACACAAGCAGTCTCACTCAGGGAGAGTTTATCATCATGCTCTGAACAACAATTCTAGGATGGATGAAGTGAATTTAGATTAGCTAGTTTCTTTAGTTTAGACAATTAGGGAGTCAAGTGTCACTTCATCCAGGGAGAGTGTTTAAATACCATATTGTTATATTTGGAAATGATTGATTGACCTCAAAGACATGTTTCCATTATGTATACTGAGCTTGAGTAGTGTGAATGAAATAGTCACTTCATGTGTATTCAATTCAATTCAATTCAATTCAAGAATTCTTTATTGCATTTGTTCTTAATTACAATATGGTAGTTTGACTGTCTTGATAGACAAGAGTCTAAGAAGTTCTTCCGCCGAGTGCCAGTAATAGGGTATATGTATTGCTAATAACACCAGAGACACAGATTGCAGAAGTGTTCTTCATCTTAAATTCACTTATTCCTAGAAACAGTAATGCTAGCTGAAATGGAATACTTACATATTTTAATATCGCAGAACGAGTATTTTTTTAAAAGTTGATGTTTTCGAAAATGGTTGCTATATGCTGGTTTCCATAACAACCAAACAGCATCTTGTTCAACTGAGAACATGTACATTGAACGCCATGTCATCCAATGGTATCAACCTTTAACATATTTACTCAGTCTAACCCCATGTCATGCAGAATAATGCCAATGGTATCAGCCTTTAACATATTTGGAGTAACCTTGACATTAACAACTGTATTTGTTTGTTGAAACCTAAATATACCCTATAAGAACTTAGGTTGTCAGCCCAAGATCTGAACATGAATACCATGAGGTATACATAGGTAACAGATTGTCATAGTCCTACAACTTTACAAACGTTGTAAAGCTTTGCTTTGATTATATCTGCACCCAAGAATAAACCTCAATTTTGACAACTTCATAAATACCTTGTTTCCTTTCACATCAGACCGAGTAATGACCTGTAATACATTTGATGAACTAGAGGAATGCACAGACTGCCCAGGACAGTACTGGGACTCAAGTGCTTGCAAAGGTAATAAGCTGTTATATTTCAATGGTTGCATGTATAAATGTGATGTGTTTTAGGAAAATGAGTAATAAGTCGCAAAATTGATATTTTTCAAAGTGTTTTTTTTACAAGATGACATTATTGGAGTGTTCTGATTATTGGGGAGTTTGTCACTTATAGCTATATCAACCAATGTATCAAATTTCAGGACAATCTATGTAATATATCCTTTCGTTTCAAAGGTCCCCATATGGACTACATTTAGTTACTTTACTGTATAGTGACCCCCAGAAATATTGGAAACTTTTTTTTTCAAAAACGAAAATATCAAACTTAAAATCTAGAAATACTTATAAGATTATTAGACAGTTTACTATCATTGGAATCAGCTTGATCTCATCTTTTCAAATATAATGGTATCTCAAAATCTATCTTTTGCGACTTATGACTCATTTTCCTGAAACACATCACAAATGTGTACAATTGTTCTTCCCAATCCCGATCCCAATCCCAATTTATAGAATGTACAGATATAGTTTAAGCTACCTGAGACAAATTCAAAGTAAAACATGTTATTTTAGTTAATCTTTCTCATGATATATCAAGATAGAATATTACAAACGCTTAATAATCTTAATAAAATGTCCATCATTTCAGCTCTGGATTGTGTTGCCGCTAACCTTGACAGTGAGGTAAAGTGCCATGGATGCCCAGCCAAGGCCTGGGATGGTGTTAGTACTTGTTCAGGTAAGTTTGTATGAAATACTTCTAGTCCACAAAGTTAAGATTAATGGGTTACAATAAGTCAACAACACCTATGTGACAGTGACAGTTTGTTCACCCGCTGCCATAAATAAGTATGGCAATATATCAAGAGATGTTAAAACTAGAAGCAGCTAAACACACTACTATACTACATGGAGCCTGCTACATACTAGATTATCAATACAACATTCACTGTATTGTACATTGCAGATGTGCCTGACTGTGATGTAGCAGGTTTACTGCAGCCACAGTGTGAAGGATGTCGACATTATCATCGCTACTGGGCAGCAGGAGCCTGCCAACGTGAGTGATTATTTACACTTTGTAGATTGATAATGTTTTGTTTTGCATCACCCTGTCACCCTCACTCCCTCTCTCCCTCCCTCCTTTCCTCCCCTCTCTCCCCTCTCTCTCCTCTCTCCCCTCTCTCCTCTCTCTCCCCTCTCTCCCCTCTCTCCCCTCTCTCCCCTCTCTCCCCTCTCTCCCCTCTCTCCCCTCTCTCCCCTCTCTCCCCTCTCTCCCCTCTCCCCTCTCTCTCCTCTCCTCTCCCCTCTCTCCCTCTCTCTCCTCTCACCCTCTCTCTCCCCTCTCTCCCTCTCTCCCCTCTCTCTCTCCATTTTCTACCCTCTCTCTCCTCCCAGACATAAACATGTTCATTAAACAAAGTGTACATGGATCAGATTTTCAAAAAATGTATAATTGGCAGATCAACATATTTTGTAAATTCTGCTAAATTGGACTGCAAAATCATCAACACTAGGTATATGGGGGTATATATTTTGGTATTGCCTTGATTCAAACAGTATTTTGAACCTAATTTTTGTCTTAAATTTGGGCTATTTGAGAGAATTGGTGAAGGGGGATTGTACATTTTCTGACCTGAGGTTTATGTTCTTCCATTACAAACATATTTCTTGACTATTATCCTTGGACGATGAATTAAATGGTCAGACAAGTTGCATGGGATTGTGTTTAATTGATATTCTTGTATTTTACGCAGGCATTGTTGAATGCACCGCCTCCACCGTGGAGGCTGCGTGTGTGTGTGATGGCTACAGGTGGGATGGTGCCAATGGTTGTGTAGGTGAGTGGGTACCTAGGATTCCTTGGTTCTTGGTTCTTATAAACTTAGTGTTAACGATTCCTCCTCATTCAATAACTCATTCAATATCTAACAAGTTTTGAAGCTATTTACTGCTTCCCAAATGATGCAACATCTTGCCTCTATCTACTCTTATGTAGATTTACCTTTTGGTGGTCAATAATCATTAGTAAGAATTCAATTTCATGATTTAATGAAGTTTTTTTAACTAAGAATCCTAAAAATAGTCGATATAGTTGATATGTGGGATTGTATGCACGCAGATATCCCTTTATCAACATGGGTTTACATATTTATAGAATGGAAGAATGTACAAAAATACCAATAGTATGCCCCGACAAGTATAATAAGAATTGCATAAATAGACATGTAGTTCAAATAGACATGTATGATTAGACATGTATGATTCAACATGTGTAATTCAACATGTGAAAAGAATGAAGAGGAAAGATAAGCTTGTGAAACTAAAATAAGGCATGTTTGATATGTTGATGTACAACATATGAACAGTAAGGATAGAGATAATACTATCAGCATCAAAACTATATCTATGAACAACTGGGAACAACCTGAAGAACTGTGATTTCACTGAGGGTAAAATGTAAACGTGCTATTTCCAACATGTAAAAGTATATCAAGGCAAAATTATTTTTTAATAATCAATTTGCTCTTTTTCTCTCACAATAGTGGTAGCTGCTCAAACAGATGTGACTAGTGCTGATGTACATGAATGCACACATTTATTTGGACGAGTCATCGACACTACCTGCAAAAGTATGTAGATCAGCTATATTGAACAATTTCAACAACCAGTAGAAATAATTTTAACCGCTTAACACATACAATGTATATATACTTATCAAATTAAACAAGGTCATCATTAATGACAATAACTACATATGATATGAGTATCATGTAAGATCAGTGCTACCCCATATGTGATGTGTTTCAGGAAAATGAGTCATAAGTCGCAAAATTGATATTTTTCCAAGTGTTGTTTTTCACAAAATTCCTTCATTGGAATGTTCTGATATTTAGAGGGTTCAACACTTATAGTAATATAAATCTATGTACCAAATTCCAGGACATTGTATTGAATATATTCTTGCGTTTTGAAGGCCTTTGTATGGGGTATATTTAGTATATTTGTATGTTACTTTACTGGTAATCACCCACCCAGAAACATTGCCAACTTTTTTTTTCAAAATGAAAATATCAAACCGAAAAGATAGAAACACTTATTAGATACCCTTAATGTTTACACTCATTAGAATCTGCTTGTTCTCATCTTTTCAAATATGGTGATACCTCAAAATCCAATTTTTGGGACTTATGACTAATTTTCCTAAAACCCATCACATATGGCCTCAATTTATATATAAACATCTACAGTAACTTCATAACCTTGCTCCAATGTTGCAGTGTTTGCTACCAAGCCTAGCGCAGCACGTTACGCTGCTGTGGATGGAACCAATCCCGTTTATACAGCACGACCATACTACTTGTATACTGATGGGAGCAGCAATGATAAAATGAGAGGTTTGTATTCCTCACACCCAGGCGAAGGCATATGTGCTGGCAAATAATTATTTATAAAAGTTGTTCATCACAACTACAATTTACATTACATGTATCAAGAGACAAATGTAGTGACCCAAGGGTTCGTTTAGTAGAGGAGAAATAAGAACAGGACAAACGTCAACTATTAATATTCTATTTTAATATGAGCTGGAAGCTCTAACCAGTTGAAACTGGGACATCACGTCCGGAGGTGTTTTACACACAGTTGTATCAGTAACAGATAAAGGAAACGTACAAAGTAAAGGGAAAAGGAGGCACTTGGAAATTGCTCCCACCTAGTGGAACAAGGCGACAATCCTGCCTATACCTTAACATAGAAGAACTTTGTGAGTAGCATAGAAAGTGGGCTTGTCGCCGGGCACTACACAACTATATTAATAGTATGTCTAATATATGTAACATGAGACTTGGTGGAAGGAAGGCAACAATAACACATACATTGGTGGCTCATAACATCCTGTAGTCCTCCTTTATTCAAAATTTATTGGAAAAGGTAAAAAAATTGAAACTGAAACAACTGTGTGACCAGCTGCTTGTAGTGAAAGTGCAGTGTCTTGGTGGGCCACAGTTTCTAGGCCAAAACAATAGATTCAGGTGAAACTACAGTATGTATAGTATTATATATATTCCTGTGATACATATGATTCACATATATACATAGGGTGGATGTACATTTTATAAAAGATGCTAGATTGTATTTTAACAATTGAGACAACAATTAGAAGCAGACATATATGAAGCTATAACATAACATTTTAAACCTGTGTCTGGTGTATTTCAGCAATACCTGCTGGTGCAGGGCACTTCATTGATGTCCAGGCTTGGTGTAATGTGGTGTCTAACTATGGATGGGACACTAACCATGGTGCAACACATTGTCACTGTGAGTTAAACACTATTCCATGAATTAGTTATC
The DNA here is from genome assembly GCA_942159475.1 of Sthenelais limicola. Classification (NCBI taxonomy): domain Eukaryota; kingdom Metazoa; phylum Annelida; class Polychaeta; order Phyllodocida; family Sigalionidae; genus Sthenelais; species Sthenelais limicola. The sequence goes on along the minus strand of OW804097.1, from coordinate 135,842,043 downwards.
CACAATTTTACCCTTTTTTATAACAGTTTTAATTGCAGGAAGGTTAACAAATGTGATATGTTTCAGGAAAATGAGTCATAAGTCGCAAAAAATAGATTTTGAGATATCATTATATTTGAAAAGATGAGATGAAGCCGATTCCAATGATAGTAAACAGTCTATTAGTCCAATAAGTATTTCTAGATTTTAAGTTCGAAAATCCAATATTTCTAGGGGTCAATAAACAGTAAAGTAACTAAATGCAGTCCATATGAGGACCTTTAAAATGAAAGGATATATTACATAGATTGTCCTGAAATTTGATACATCGATTGAGATAACTATAAGTGACACACTGTGATCCTGTGAAAACAACGCTTTGAAAAATATCAATTTTGCGACTTATGACTTATTTTCCTGAAACACAACACAAATTACACAATTCCCATCACCTGCTGCTATATTGTTAAATATACATCCAAAGATAAAATCAAAAAGAAGAATGTTAGTGAAGATTATGAGAATTTAATGTGGAAAGATTATCATGTCATTTATTTTCTGTGTTAACGAGGGTCTTCTCATTAAATGCAATACATTCCTTTACAGCATTATGCATTATTATCAATAACAGCATCATATAAATAGCTTCCACCATTCAGCTATGCATAGGAAAGATGCCTATATCTTATATTATTTTCAACATTGATGCATTGATAACAACATATAGATGTTTTAGTTTTTGAAAGTAGTTAGGACTTAATCAGATAAACAAAAATAGAGCATTATATATTTTAATACTCATATCTTCATAGAACAATGTTATATCTAATCTATAATATTGTGCTTTCTGTAGCCCTTACACAGACAGACTGTGGGAAATCCTGGGTCACACTTCATTCACAGCAAGTGTGTGAACAGTGCAGCGGTATGGTGTGGGAACAGAATTTCTGTAAGAGTAAGTAACCAGTTTCATATATATTGAAATTGTTTATAATTACATTAACTACACATTGGGGTTGGTGCACATTATTTTGTTGGTAATTCACAAGTTTTGTAAATGGATAATTTCTTATTAACTGATTATTATAATTATGTATGTCCATCCCCTGAAAAAAACCAATAATATGTATAAATGCATGCCAACTATATCCCCTCATATCCCTAATTGTTTGTTAATGAGGCCCTGTGCTTCTGATGGAAGTTGATCCAGTAGATGAACTTATTGCTTCCTTTTCCTTCAAGTTGATAAACCACCTTTCACTTCATTAAGTATAACTAATTTTTAAGATCTGAAAACATTGTTTGTACAAAGTTAGTGATCAGACCCATTTCTCAATCATTGCTGAAAGCATGATTGTCCATTACTGAGAGAACTAAGAGGTTGCAAGTTAATTAAGTGGGTCTGAACCCCTCACCTATGCTGAACAGATGCCCACTGATTGAAATAACATGTTTTCTAATCTAATTTCTTTGTATGATGTTCAGGTGGTCTAGACTGCAGCAAGATGGAGACACTCACCACCCAGGACAGATGTGAAAGGTGCCCTAACAAGGTCTGGGAGAGTAGCCAATGTGTTGGTAAGACCACTTATTAACACACATCAAACAGAGAAAATCATTCAATCATGGTTTGAACCTTACCTTTATCTACCAATGTCAATATTTATCTACTACGGTCAAAGTTTATCTACCAAGGAAATTGTTAACTCACTCACTGTTTATCTACCAATGTCAATATTTATCTACCAATGTCACTGTTTACTTACCAAGGTCACTGTTTACTTACCAAGGTCACTGTTTACTTACCAAGGTCACTGTTTACTTACCAAGGTCACTGTTTACTTACCAAGGTCACTGTTTACTTACCAAGGTCACTGTTTACTTATCAAGGTCTATGTTTATCTACCAAGGTCACTGTTTACTTACCAAGGTCACTGTTTACTTACCAAGGTCAATGTTTATCTTCCAAGGTCACTGTTTATTACCAAGGTCACTTTTTACTTGCCAAGGTCACTGTTTACTTACCAAGGTCACTGTTTACTTACCAAGGTCACTGTTTACTTACCAAGGTCACTGTTTACTTACCAAGGTCACTGTTTATCTACCAAGGAAATTGTTAACTCACTCACTGTTTATCTACCAATGTCAATATTTATCTACCAATGTCAATATTTATCTACCAATGTCACTGTTTACTTACCAAGGTCACTGTTTACTTACCAAGGTCACTGTTTACTTACCAAGGTCACTGTTTACTTACCAAGGTCACTGTTTACTTACCAAGGTCACTGTTTACTTACCAAGGTCACTGTTTACTTATCAAGGTCTATGTTTATCTACCAAGGTCACTGTTTACTTACCAAGGTCACTGTTTACTTACCAAGGTCAATGTTTATCTTCCAAGGTCACTGTTTATTACCAAGGTCACTTTTTACTTGCCAAGGTCACTGTTTACTTACCAAGGTCACTGTTTACTTACCAAGGTCACTGTTTACTTACCAAGGTCACTGTTTTCTTATCAAGGTCTATGTTTATCTACCAAGGTCACTGTTTACTTACCAAGGTCACTGTTTACTTATCAAGGTCACTGTTTACTTACCAAGGTCACTGTTTACTTACCATGGTCACTGTTGCTGCATATTTTCAGCAATCACATGTCCCCCTTCAGCCAGTAGTTTCACCTTGTCAGCTGCTAGATGTAAGGTATGCTCCAAGTACAGTACAACAGGACTGTATGAAGTGGCCACCAAACAATGTTATGGTTTGTATACTTCCACATGTTGCATCTTAATGGTGGTTTCTCTTTCACCATTTCCATCCACATATATATCAATATTACATGTCCAGAGTATGTCTGGATTGATAGGGTAGAATTAAAACAATTTCTCTTCACTTTAATCACTAGTGTGTTTTTCCTTACAATGATACATATTTTCAAGCAATGGTTTTTATTTTGTTTAGAATGTCCCAGTAATTGCCGCACCTGTACAGCACTGGGTGTGTGCAGTAATTGTATGGCTGGACATTACAAGGATGCAGCAGGAGCGTGTATAGGTGCGTTACTGCAGTCTGGTAAAGCTGCATCTAGACATGTGATCCACACTTTTATATTTTCCTCTCAATAGGAGTAAGATCTTTTATTGCTGTTAAACATTAATATGAATGGTAACACCTCAATCTGATCAACAATGTTACATTATCCTCTAAGGACTGAATCTTTTATTGCTGTTAAATCCATATTGATCCAGCCCAAAATAAAGGTAGTTTAGCAGACAATGAAGCAAAGAATAAGAATGGTAAGAACACAGTCTGATCTACTGTTTTTCTACTTTGCAGATTGCTCATCAAGCACACCCACCACCCAAGGGGCTTGCAACTCCTGCCCCGGCGTGTACTGGAACAATGTGGCATGTGTTGGTAAGTCAATGAGTGACCAACCACCGGTGAACAGGAGCATGTATGATACTATGTTCACTGCTCAGCAATATTTGTTTGTAAGATTTAGTTGTAGTGTGTGAGGTGTCAATAGTCATTACTTCTTAACTCACAATTAATCCATATCATTACTTGATATTATAGGTTGTGAAGCAAACTGTCTTCAATGCAGCAAGACTAATTGTTTGTCCTGTAAGGCTGGCTTCATCCCAGATGGAAAGAACTGCAAAGGTATAACACTTAACCCTATTTCCAGGTTGATGCTTGTCATTTAGCAGCACCATTTCATTCAGTACAGTGCATTTGTTCATCTCTAAACACAGCAGAATATTCTCTCCTTAATCCAATGAGACAACTTTAGGTAGTTGAACCAAATGGGCACGGGGATGCAGAGTGTTGGGGAAGGGGAGGGTTGGGGTGGGATAAGGTTATTCAGCAGGATGGTTTGCTAGGCAGTGTTGTTTAGGGTTAGCATGTAAGTAACATGGTGAGAGGCATGTAATTCTCACCTACATTTAGATATATTAGTATATTTCATATCTTGTTTAAATATATATATAAAAATGTATACATTATTGGCTGAAGGCAATTGTTCACTAATTATAATATTCCATATTCTGTGTTTCAGTGTGTTTACAGCCTCAGACCACATGCAGCCAGTGTGGTAACAATGAACGAGGTAAATACTGGGATGCCACCGAGTCACTGTGCAAAGGTGAATATAACATCTTTTATTTACTGAATCATAACTGACTATAATTAACAATATCTCATAAATTACTGAATCATAACTGACTATAATTAACAATATCTCATAAATTATTGAATCATAACTGACTATAATTAACAATATCTCATGAAAAAAAAAGAAAAAAGAAAAAAAAACAATCTCATGAATTTGTATGTTGATTGTAGCTAAATTATACTACATCAACAATTTGTTTTAAACTTGTGCAATGTGAATAACTGTAATCAATGGCTTTGGCCATTATTTGAGATTCATAATTTCAAAATGCAGTTAACACATAGCCAATCAAACATACAAGCTCAACATGCAGACACATATAGATTCATATGATACATTACATAATACATGTATATATAGAGGGTTTGCTTCAAACAATCTTTCTATCATAATTGTCTATTGTAACTGTTTATGGAGGAAATAAAAGCATTTATATATATATATATATATGACCACAGGCATTGTGGTTTTATTCAAGAGGAATAGCCCTAACCCTACACATACATACACATGTGAACATGTTGCTTTTATTGATAAGACTTAATGATTACTGACGTCCCCTCACATTGCTCCATTTCAGCCTGTCCTGCTGGCTGTTCCTTCTGCAATGCTCCTGCTGATTGCACTGGCTGTGCCAACAACTACTTCCTGGACAGCAAGGCCTGCAAACGTAAGAACACCTTCCATGAGTGAAAACATCAGTAGACACATACCCTTTAATGTCACAGGATAGATAGGATAGAAAAACATGCATTAAAACAGATTTTATTTCTGAACTATAATATATATAAGTTGAAATGTTTCTCACTGAGCTATCTCTTTAAAGTTCAAAGGGAATGCATGGTATTGGTCCTCTTCTCTTTGCCTTGCTACAGTGATAGTCAGGAATAGTACATTTTGTTTGTTCTAAACAACCTTTCACCATAAAATCTGCTTTCCCTGTACAAATGAAGGAAATGAAGACCTGGAACATTCCCTAATTCCATTTGACACAATAAGCTCAGTCATTTAGTAAATCTATTTTAACAAGAATTGGTTGTTTCTGATTGCAGCCTGCATATCCATGGCCAACTCACCTAATGATGCAGAATGCCAGGCCTGCCACACTGAGGACACACGTGGAGTCTACTACTTAGATAAAGAGTGCCACCGTAAGTCTACTTTGCCATTAGGGCTTCACCTAAGCTTGAAAGCAGCTGAGGTAGTCATGGGGAGGGACCAACATTGAGGGGCTGCTGCTATTGCACTGTTTGGATCCAAGGGAAAAGTACAAACAGTGCACCAGCAGTCCACATATGGAGGTTATTAATCTCTTTAGATTCCCCTATAGCCCCTGAACTGCCCAGTGTCTAAGGTAAACGCCCATTCTAGTTATCCACAAGCATAAAGAATAGGACACCAACATTTCTGATGAAGAAAGCCTTCTTGTAAATGGCTGAGGCTGCGGCTATCTCTCAGACTGAAACCCATATAAGCTGTGCCTTCACTGACTTTAGATATTGTTTCTCTCTTTTGTAGACTGTTGGACACATTGCAAGACATGCACCAATGCTAATGATTGTACCACTTGCGTGGATGGAAAATACCCAGATATCAAGGCCAAAAAGTGCAAAGGTGTGACATCTATTTTATGGCAGTAGAACTATTATGAGCATGAAAGTGGGCAAGCAACAAGCATTTCATTAATAATTGTTTATTTCATCTAATGACTCTAATGTGCCTGGGTCTTACTAGCATCAGCGTCCTGTGGTGTGCTTATAATTATTTCCATAGGTGGTGTTAGATTTGTGACAAGGGCTGAAAAATGGTTCATCAACTCTTTCACACTGTTTTAAATTTGCGGTATTACATTTTGACAAGTTTCTAAATTGATTTTATGATGTTAATGCATATTCAGAAAACATTAGCAGTAGCAATGCGTTGCCAGAGCAAAACAACACATTTAGAGAGGCACTACAATTCCATTTGCTTAATTATTTTAACTATTTCTAGATTGTGAAGCAGGCAACTGCAAGACATGTAAAGCAGATCCAAAGAAATGCGAAGAATGCAACGGACATCGGTACTTTGATAACAATAATTGTGTTGGTAAGTGATACCATCAAATGGATAGATTCATTAAATATACATGTTTTACATGGGTACCATCTTGTTATGTTCTTCACCATTGATTCATCCTTATGTTAAGGTATAAAATACTGGTGATCAGATCAATGCATACATAATAAATGTGTATCTAATGTTACAGATTGTCCATCCCAATGTGAAGACAAGATGTGTGAGAATCCTGGAGGTTGTAAAGCATGTAAGAAAGGATACTATCTCACTGAAGATCATAACTGCTTAGGTAATGTATTATTTTCTCTCTGATGGTTGGGAAATAGACTTAAATAGGAATTAATATAATAATAATGAATTACATGTTAGAAAACTGGTGATACACTTAGGATAACAATCCAGCGTCAGCCATATGTTGGTAGTATACAATCAGTAGGACTTTAAACTAAGTCACTGATAATTAGAGACCTATTTTCATTCCTTTGAATAAACATCACTTTGTCATTTTGCTTATACAATATAACGAGAGAAGAAATTGCAGTAAGAGCATTTTTACTAATTTTCAAATATAAAATTCCCAAATATACATAACAAGCACCAAAGGAACAATTCTAACAACCAAACCAGGCAAGAATATCAATACTATATTCATATTTGCACTTGTTTTGCAGCATGTAACAGTGTGACGGGGTGTGCCGAATGTGACAGTTTGACAAAATGTACAAAGAGTGCTCCACGATTCTTCCTGAACAACTACAAACCTTTCCGTAAGTCCTTGTAAGAGGACTGTTGTTGAAGCAAGCACTATAAGCCTCTTGTTTTCTTTTCCTTTATATTTGTTATTTAATCATCGGTCCTCTGATAAGTCCTTTTAGATGGCCATAAATCACGTGTTATCAATTTTGCTATGAAATTGTCATTAGTATTCTGGGTAGTATCCAATGTAGTGGTATTACATGGTGAAGTCTGGTGCTCATACCATGGTCCAACATGGCTACTAGTGTTTGGCACTAGTGATTGTCTTGATACCTTTGATCTATCCATTTCTTCAGTTTTTATTTGGTATTTTATCTCTCATTTAATATTTGCCCAAATTAGAAATTCATTTCATGAAAGGAACTAATTACTAGACATTGGCATTTGTCCACCTCCACTAACAATAAATGCACTAATCATTGTTAAGAATGTGTAATTGTTGTAAATATGTTGATGGATTATTGCAGCATGCCTAGCGGACTGTTTACACTGTACAGAAGAGACAACATGTGACCTCTGTGATACAGATAAAGCCTTTGTTAAGGATCAAATGGAATGCCTTCCCAGTAAGCAGTCATTCTATTTGTTTATTTGTAGTATAGACCAGGGTCATGTTTAGACATCTTCATGTGGCATTTCTCTTTCTACATACGGCCATGTCTCAAAACATCCTTAGCGAATAAACCTGATTTTTTGTGGAATTGTTGAAATGAAATTTTGTTTTTAAAGAATGTGATCTTACCTTATTCTAGTAGTAAATGTTAATAGTTCCTGAGTTGCTTCATAGCTATAGTTGATGACAGCCTGAAAACCATGTTTCCAACATTTAAATGTGATGACTAGTAAAAGTACACAAAGATATGAGATGTTCTGAAGAGATTATCTATTATCTCCTATTATATGATATTAATCGTTCTTTTGCAATAGTGCATCAAATCTTATAAAAATATGTAATTGTTTATTCAACTGTTTTCTGTTTCATGCTGCTCACAGGAAACTATGCAGAAAATTCAACTTTTTAATTTACAGCTTGTATCCTCCATTAATTGCTCTCTTGTTGTTCAGTTGTAAGAAGGCAATTTGAATGTATTTAGACATTGGTTTGTCAAGCTGTATGTGCAGGTGTGGACACAAAACTTTATTAACCAAATAATAAAAATTACATTTTCTTGCAGCTACCATTAAATGCAGGGTAGGAATCTTCCAGACCGAGGGACCCCCAGCAACAGACATGACCTGTGTTGATTGCCGAGAAGGAAGTTATATTGAAATCTGTCAACGTAAGATATTTATTTCAGAACATCATCAATCTCTCTCTCTGCTCTCTCTCTCTCTGCTCTCTCTCTCTGCTCTCTCATTCACTGTCTCTCTATATAATTAAGGTTAAGAGGCTTAAAAACTTCTTTTTGCACATTTTTTAGGATTTTATAGTAGCATAGATTGCTCCTTGGTGTTCAAAGAGTTCAAGGTATTAGCTTCATATGATAAGCATATAGCAGCCAACATACAAACGTAATGTAACAACATAACAAAATACACACAATGAATTTAAACCAATACTTTTCTTCACTGCAAGATATACTGAAAATGACTTTTGGAACTAATTATGAAGGTGTATATTTATAGGTTGTGATGACCTGAACTGTGATGAATGCTCCCCAGCAGACAAATGTACAAAATGCAAGTCAGGCTACATCAAGGAAGGGGACACATGTCAAAGTAAGTACATTATTGAATGAATAAGTGGAAGTGGTGAGCATGATAGAGAGAATTGTACCCAGTCAGAGACAGTGATCATTTCATTTTATTATGACCCTATCTTTAACATTACTTAATTATTTCACTCTCATGTGCTTAACTATTCCAGAATGTCCAAATAAGTGTACTGAGTGCAAAGCTGGCCAACCCCAAGCAACATGTGCCAAATGTGTATCAAACTATTTCGTGGATGGCGATGAGTGCAAGAGTAAGTTTATGTCTACATAATTATGAGGGCCTCATTCCAGATAATTAATATTTTAGGTTTGAATAAATTGTAGGTTCTGTATATTCACTAAATATTCATTAAGTGTGATCACAAAGTGTATAAGTTAATATAAGCTGTATTGTGCATGTACAGTTAAGACACTATTAATGAACCCTTCTCTGAAAGTTTCTCATGCAATACATTAGGGACTGATTCAATTGATGCTACATTTTTTACTGTCTCTGTTTATGTGTCTGTGATTATCTGACGATGCTCATAGATAAAAATGTAGTGGTATTCAAAAGGTTGTAGCCCCTTTCTTTAGCTTTATAATGTATAAATGGAGTGACGGGAGAAGGAAGAGAGAGAATAAAAAGATGAAATAAAATTATTCTTCAGACGTTTATTAATGTTTATCCACCATATGGTATTTATGGCAAATACAGTAATTAATGTTTTTTGTCCCTAGAATGTATTGGCAACTGTGATGAGTGCAAGGATGACAAGGAATGTACAAAATGTTACAGTGGCTACTACAAGAAAACACCTGAGAACACCTGTGTTGGTAAGGGTCCTCCTAAATAAAGCTTCCTTATTCTTCTTATTATTCCATGAAAACTATTTCACTGTCAACACATCTTCCCTGATGTGTTCATTTGTGTGAAATTGAAGCAAACAGATCAATCTAGGGTTTACAAAATGGACTGAAACAAATTAAAAACAAAGCTAATGATAACGATTAAGTTTATAAAATAATCTATAAAAAAGATACCATAACAGAACAGGTGAAAAAGTAAAAGAAACCTTTGTTTAGTTACACTAATGGTTGCTCACCTTCAATTACAGGCTGCCCGTCTGCTTGTAGTGAGTGTGAGAGTGACACCAAGTGCACAGCCTGCAAGCCATACAACTTCCTGAACGACACCACATGCTTGGGTAAGTGATGCTGGTCTCATCTCTAATTATCATGTTGACATTGTTATGAAACATTTAGTTATCACTTCATGTATTTAATCACATGAGTAATTTAGGCCAATTAGCAAACAATCCTAAAGAATTCCCTTTATTATGTGATGCCTGGAATTGGGTCATTATAGTTTACAAAAAGGCAACAAGAGCAGCAAAATTGATGATTTGATGTATAGTTGTAGGAATAACCCTACCATTCTCCATTTTAATTAGCGTATAAAATTGCACTGGATGCCATTCCACCTTATCCATACATATTTTTCTTTCAAACAGCTTGCATTACAAATTGCCCCTCCTGTTCAAACGAGGTAGAATGTGACCAGTGTAAGGTTGGGTACTTCTATGATTCTACAAAGAAAGAATGCACAAGTGAGTAGAACTTTGACATCAAGTTTCCATTGAATGTTAGTATGTTCATTGTGCCATCAACGGCAAATTGCCAACTGAATCTGATGATTTGTCAGTCACTGTAGTCCATTGATGTCTTCTGTATTAGATGAATATTCAATTTGATATAAACATTTAATTACATGATATGATGGTAGTTGCCCTGTACAAAGTATAAAAGCGCTATGTTATTGCTGATGAATAATTCATCATTCTATTTCTTTTCCTTCCTTTTCACAATTTGCACGATAATGGCAAAACTTTATAAATCAACCTTAGAATTACAGTGCAATATAATTGTGTTGTTGATACCATTGAATACATTGTGATTGACAATGTCTATTACAGGTTGCTCTGACTCAAACTGCTATAACTGCACCTATGATGATACCAAGAAAACAGACACATGTGAGAAATGCAAAGGTGGCCAGCTCATGGATGGCTCTGGTAAATGTGTTGGTAAGTAGTATTCAGTAATGTTACATTGTTTCTTGACAACAATGATTGCCAACCCTTGGTCTCATCCATACTCCTTTTAACTGTTTACAAAGTCCTAAATAGAATCATTGAAAGGAATCTGATAGTTGTTTGTAAGTGTTCAAATCTTCCAACAGTAATTAGTACAATACATTATCCAATGGCATGTCAGTGATATTCAGCCCATGCAGGGTTCTTAAGTAAGTAGATATTACAAAATTACATGGACAAATTCCTACTAACCATTGTGTATTACCACCAGAAATAAATGCACTACCAACATTAACCAAAGTCAAATAATATATGCAATATATAATCATCATTAGTCCAATTGAAAAATATACTTCACTTTCTGCCCTACTGGAGTAGGAGGTTTGAAGGTTGTTGTGTATCTTTGATGATAAATTGTCCATCCATTCATATCCAACACTATTTACCTAAAATGCTTAGCAAGTTACTTCTAAGTACTTAATCCTGAATACCTCTTTACAGCTTGTCCCTCAACCTTGACCTCATGTGGAGAATGTGAAGAAGCAGAACTCTGCAACGCATGCAACACAGACTACACCCTGTCAGCAGACAAGAAGACGTGCATACCCAAGCCTACGCCCACGTCTGATGCTGCAGCAGCCTCCTCAGCCATCCTCAGCACCATCCTCCTGTCCGCCTTGACTCTCATCCTCACCCGCTGAACCATATATGAACCTGCTCAACTCCCAATGGACAACGATTATGGAAAACCCACAACCCTTGTGTGAAAACATAAACCAAACAAAATCTCAAAAAAAGCCGTTGCTGTGATATTTTACCCCAGAAATCATGGAAGACAATTTCAGACTGAATATTCTCTCACTCTCAAACATGTGATGCATTAAACCAGATTTATTATTATTATTATTATCATTGGTTCAGGTCTTGCCAAATATCTTTTTTTAGAAGTTTAAATTCTGTTAAACTTATGTATCTAAACAATTTCAAAGTTTTACAGCTGGTCTGAGAGAATAACACTTTGTAATGGCCTTCCCAGTTTCTGAACAGTTTTTTTATTGATAGAGGCATTATGATAATACAACAATTTTTATAAGGACATGTAAAAATACATGTTCTTATAAATAAAAAATAAGTATGCACCTATTTGAATAGGTGCATTCTTATTATGAGTTGACATTCAGTTACTGTCTGGACATGTATGAAAAACATCTCCACCCTTTAACTGTTTGTTGTTTTTAATGGAATCAAGTGCTTGAAAATATCCTCCAATCCTGAGGAACCACGCTTAACGTTAAATGTTTGATTGCACAATGAGAGAAAACCAGAGAAAACCTAAAAAAAGGTTGTTGTGCTGTGACTTTTCAGCGACCACTAACTGTTGTATATTTATTTCTGATTATTATCAGTTGTTCATCTCCAGGAAACTAGGGAAGGGCAGACATGTCTGCCCATACAGTTAACCAGGCCTTAAGATTCATCCCCAACCAGATCTTGGCAATCAAGAGTAACAATGGCGACCATGACTTCTTTCCTTTCTCTATATCTGTTGATAAGAAATTGTCCAATGTTACGCTGAGATGAAATTGTGAGGAATGGATAGCCATACATCCAATAGGTTCTAAACGGGAACAATATTTTTGTAATTTATTAGAAAATATTTCTTTGAAATTATTGTCATTGACTCAATCTCTCCGTTTTTTCTAATTCAGGTCATACAGATTTGTGACATTAATAATTCAAGTTGAGCTTAGTCATTGTTTCTGTAAGTTTTTTAACATATAAAAAGATTCTGACTCGGTCCTTCCCGAAACTTTCAGTCCTGGACATGAACTATAAGGATTAATCAGAAAGTGTCAATCAAGAATAGCAATGGTGACCATGATTCTTTCATTTCTCGTATATCTGTTGATGAGAAATTGTCCAATGTTACGCTGAAATGAAATTTTGAGGAGTGGATAGCCATACATCCAATAGGTTCTAAACAGTGAAATTAGTTAATAGGATTGAGTAAGTCTGGTATAAACCAAATGTTGAAATTAGTGGTTGTAATAGGGCAATGTTAAAGAATCTGAAAAAAAAATCATGTTCTGCATGAAAAGGTTTATTCAGTAAAAGTGTCAAAACATCAGGCAGTTTGTCATTCTGAATGAGAACCATAGAAAGAAGAGAATAATTGACAACATCTAGGTTAAGAAGAGATGATTTTGATACTGTCTACTTGAACCTTAAAAATTAATAGGGAATCTTTGGAGTTTACTGTTTGGTCATCCTGATATAAAGTTTATCAATACTTGATAGACTCAGTCCTCTGCATCTCTCAAACACAACCCAGGCATGCAATCCATCATATTCCATTACCAAGCTTCAATATCTAATGATATTGAGGTTTGGCAATACTTACCTGACCATGTGTCGGGTAGTGGTGGAATCTATACCTAGTGTTGTTTTATAATACATATGAGTGTGAGTGCTTCCTGGCACATACTGGTGGAATTAGGGCGCCTCTGTCTTATGTTTAACTTCCTGATCATCTGATTATTATGTCTGGACATGAACCATTGGTGAAAAGAAAGGATTTATCAGGAGAATTAACATAATTTATTGGCTTCTGTTCTCGCTTAGAAAAAGGCTTGAGGACCCTCCATCAGGTGTGTCAACCAATTCTTAATCTGTGTTTCTTCTCTTCAATGTTTAAAATGTTTTAGAATAATGTGAAGAAAGTGGTCAAAACCCACTGAGGAAATTCCTAACAATTGTAGATGAAAACCCTAAATTGATTTTATCCATTATTTTCTATTATTTAATTTCCATTTGAGTTGTCATATCTAAAGCCTTTTCTTCTTCAAAGCTCCAAATGACCAATCGATACTTTTGTTCCATCGGAGTGGAATCTTAGCAAACTAGGTTTGGAGGGCCTTATGGTGTTTCATATCAATGTTGCTTTTGAGTTCAGCAAGACTAAGACCAAATGCTGAACAGAAGCAACATCAGAAAACATGCATGTATATCAGTACACCATATCAACACTAGTATATGTTTCGATACCCCTGGAAATATTCTGTAAAGGTATTTGTGAGGTGTGAATAAAAGTTGACTCAACCCTACACTGTCTTATTGTACTTTGTTAGTATTACTTCCTTTATTTATCAGGTACAGAGTATCAGGTAGAAAGCCATAACAAGGTAATTATTTAATATGATATTCTCCCTGGTACATTTATATGGAGAATCTAATCACAAATGTAAAAAGCGCGTTTATAAACTGATAGACAAAGAAAATGATTACAAGAAAGGTTTATGGACTACACTACAAATCAACTCCAACTTTAACGAAACAGAAGAAAATACCTTCAACAACTATTATTTTTAATTCTCTTCCTTCTCTGTGGCATAGAGGAGAAGGGAATGTTGATTTTGCTTTTTCTCCATGGCACATTGTAGAAAACAACTTTTACAGGCTAATGTGAACTATACACCGTCTACATATTATACCTTCTACAACTATTTCAACCCTTATTACTAACTGAATCTGAAATGATGAACCAGAACCCCAACACCAGGACACAACACAACAAAGGGAAACTCATTTTTTCGCACAATTGGACATCTGCTCAGTTGCTTTGACAATTGAGGTGCGGCACATGCAAACAGCTGGCAGAAATGGGTGACCTGCCAATGGACATCAATCTCCGGCAGTTCGTTGAGCACATGGATGCGAACTACGGAGAAAGGTCCAAGTTCCGGTTGCAGGCTGAGTTCTACAACTGTAGACAGACCCCAGGACAAGCTGTTCGCTTGTTCGACAATGAGGTGGCACGGAAGGGCCGACAGTTGTTCGGTCGCATGGACAACACACTGAGAGCTGTGTCCCTGCGCATTTTTTTGCAAGGGGTCACAAACGCTGAGATGTCCGCGTGGGTGCGTCTGAAACAACCATGGGACTTGCAAAGCGCAGTAGATTGGGCGGAGGTATGGGAATCTTGTCAATTGGATTCTCGCTCAGTTACGACCATCAATGCAGCAGGGGCTGCCCTGGTTGTTCCGGAGATCCCTGCACCCAGTAGCAGACCTTCGCGAAGAGCATCGTGGTGAGCAATTGTCCAGGCCACAAGCGCAGCGAGTGCTTCACATTCGTCAGATGATGGTCTGCAAGCCGCTGTGATCCTACAAAACCTCTCCCAAAAACAAGGTAAAGATGTGAATATACAGAATTCTAGTAACACAAAACTGGAATTTAGTTTAATATCTCCAAATGAAATCATTAAAATTCTTTCTAAAATCGATCAAAATAAGAGCTCAGGGATTGTGAATATGCCAGGAAAAGTCTTAAAAGAATGTATTAGAACTTTAGTGTTTCAATTTACACATGTCATTAACTTGTCGTTGGTGCACAGTATCGTTCCAACTGCATTCAAATCAGCAACAGTTACACCACTTTACAAAAGTGGTGTCAAGAATAGTACAAACAACTTTAGACCAATATCTGGTATTTCTATGCCAGCCAAAATATTGGAGAAAGTAATTCAAAAACAGCTATCAGATTATTTTGAAAATAACAATTATTACTACCACAAACAATATGGATTCCGAAAGGGTAGGTCCGTTAATCAGGCACATATAGATTTATTACACCCAATTTATGACAGCCTAAACGAATCAAAACTAACAACAGTAGTCTTCTTAGATTTTAAGAAGGCATTCGATACTGTGCACCATGACAAGTTACTACAAAAATTAGAGAAATATGGAATAACAGGAAAAACGAATGATTGGTTCAAAAATTACCTGACAAACAGGCAGCAAACTGTGAGGGTGAATGGTCTTTATTCTAAGCAGGAGACAATAACCTTTGGTGTACCACAAGGAACTGTGTTAGGGCCGATTTTGTTTTCCATATATATTAACGATCTACATGAAGTAATTGAAAATTCAGTTATTCAACACTATGCTGACGATACGGTTATTTTTAATAGCAACAAAAATGAAACAAAATTATATCTAGAACTCCAGAAAAACTTGGACCATGTAAACACATGGTGTAAGTTAAATAAAATATCTATGAATGCCTCTAAGACCCAATACATTCAATTTAATATAGGCAGAAAAAAACAAGAAAACACCACACACTGTCTCCAACTTGGAAACGATACCCTCACCCAGGTAAACCAGTACAAGTATTTAGGTTTATTAATGGATGAAAAACTTACCTTCAACGATCACACAACCAATGTCATCAATAAGGTCAGATGGAAGGTAAATTCATTAAGAAAATCAAACTATATCCTTAACAAGAAAATAAAAACCGATATAGTCAAAATGTTGATTATACCAGTCATCGAATCTGGAGATATATTCTACCAAACAACAAGTAAAAAACTCCTAAATAGACTTCATACTCTCTTGAATACTGCAATAAGGTATATATTTACATTACAAAAGAGAGAAAACGTTGACAAAAAATATTCAGAATTAAAAATACTAAACAATGAAAAAAGGACAAACCTACACACTCTTGAGGCTGCCTTTTATTTATCACAGAAAGAAGAAAATCTTGATCTGAGACAAATTTCGACAAGAAGTCATGCTCAAGACAGAAAAAATTTCAAAATTAATATTCCAAAAACAACATTCTACAAAAATTCATTCCTCTACAAAGCTCAGTCACAATGGAACGGGCTATCAACGAATGCTCACAAGGCAGCCTCCAAGTTTGAATTTAAAAAACAGATTGAAAATGTACTATAATATCTAGGATTGTATCCGAACAAGATCTGACTATATTATTGTGTTTTATCTTATTTTATTTTACTGTATTGTATTTCATATTGTATCAAATGCTATGAGATATCATCTCTACCAAGCAAATCTTGGAATGTAGTGGCCCAGAGTCTCTATTTTATTCTACTCGTTTGTCACTTACTTACACCAAATCATGTCTTATTTGACTTGATTTTATTTTAACCCAGCTATAATAAGTTTACTCTGTTTCAAAATTATAATGGTAACGTCTGGGAGAACTGGATTTAATCTAGATGACTGTATACCTATTTGTCTTTTATATATGTTATTATTCTTATGTCATGTGAGAATTCGATAAATAAAGTAGTATCTTATCTTATCTTATCTTATCTTATCCAGGTCTTGCAAACTTGGAAGGGCGGACAGGGACACAACGGGAGCGGAAGGACTTGCGGTAGTACTTCTCAGTGGAGAAGGAAATCGGAGAGGCCCCGCGGGAAGTGCTATGCTTGCGGACAGGAAGGGCATTACATCGCCAACTGTCCCAAGAAAGCAAAGAAGGGAGATTCCGAACTCAAGGCGATTACCGACGGGAAAACCTCTGAGTCGGAAAACTCCAACCGGACCGCAGAGAGCACGAAGTGCGATCCGGGGAGTCTATGGCGGAGAGTCCCTACGTCTAGAGACTGATGTGGTGGTCGGAAAAGTGAGTGAGGTGACGCTGCAATCGTCCCCTGCCACTTGTCCGGAGGGGGTAGATCCGGGGATTAGAAGAGCTATCATTAACTCGATACAGATGGTGGAGTTGCCGTCCTTAGTCGATGATGACCTGATTGCCCCTGACATTCCGGTGCCACCGAGTACGGAATGCCCGCTAGCGAAACTAGTGAGAGAGACGCACTTGACTGATCAGAGTGAAAAGTTGCAAGTTGGGGAGCTCCTGACTGAGTTCCGTGAGTGTTTCGCGTTACCTGGCGATGAGCCGGGCCACACTCACGTTGTCAGATATGTGATTGAGACGGGTACCACCCTTGCAACGCCAAATCTTTCCGCGCTGTACTTTCCGCGACACCTTACCCTACCGCGACTCACGCCCATGCAAGTGGTGTGCCTTACCGCGCTCACTGCAGCCCTTCCCGCTCCCTACATTGCCTCGCCGTGAACCTTTCCCCTGAGAAATGGAGCTTTCCCACGCTTCTCTTCCCAATAGTTGCGTCACAAACTGGCGACGTGATTAGATGAAATGTCTACATGTATGGGTCAAAATTAAAAATGTGTATAGTTGGACTTTTGAACGTTACGACAGAGTAATTTGAATATTTCTTATATTCTAATGAAGAGGTACCTCTCTCTCTTTGGAAATAGGGCGGGAAGGGTGGGGAGTGAGAGGATAGAGGAATAGAGAGAGTGAGAAAGAGGGTGGAGAGAGAGAGAGAGGATAGATAGTGCACAGATAGTGCGGGGATATCAATATAAATATCATTGAATCATTGAATTTGGTTGGAATATTGTATGTCTCTTTAGGACATGTAAAGTATCTCTAATAGTTTTTGTATTTTGTATTTATTAATAGTTTTTGTTTTTGTATTTCGCCAAATAGGTATAGTCAGATTTTGATTTACAACCAGGTCTTCTGTTGCCGGCCTACATTGATCCTCAATCTTTGATGTCTACGTTTAATTTTGCTGTTCAGATTACTGGGTAATTCACTCCAGTCATACATTAAATAATAGGATTAATTGGGGTTAATATGGCCGGAATAAGGCAAAATAATAGGCAAAAATGAAGTATCTGAAGCATTGTTGTAGGAATCGGAATATTTGTCTAATCGTTCCCATTTTTTGTTTGCATTATGCTGATATTCCCTGCTATATGTCTGCAAAAGTTCATAGAGATTCGACAAATTTGGCATCCTGAAATCAAATGCTGCCCCTTTGGGAGAATTACACATATATGTTTTCTCTTCGAATCATAAAATATGGACTTTGGGCTTTCAGGAAAAGTTTATTCCAACAGAATCAGTCCAGTGGTTCTCTATGTATGGTTGACTTGAACAGATCACTATTACTCTCTATTTCTCAGTCAATTCTGCGATATATATTTCTTCAGTACTAAGGAGCAATCCCTGAAAGTTTTATGGCATTTCATTGAACTGTCCGTAGAAGAAATAGGTCTATAATAATGCTACCTTCAAAGTGTCAAATAAACATATGTAGCTATGTAAAACTTTTTTTTTTTTAAAAAATCTTGAATAGTTTCTGAGATAAACACCGAAACATGTAGTTGGGTGAAATAGGAACCAGTTGGATACCAAGCTATTTATTTTCTAAATCACTTATTATCATGAAATACAGGTCAAGGGACGTCTAGGGACGTTGTCGATGTTTCACAAGAATTGCCCAAATTCATGTTGGACAATTACTAATAAAGTAACTAAATGTACTATTTAAGATAATAATAAAACCATGTTAGAATTTAATTTGAAATGTTTGTGTTTAATTAAAAGAGAAATTGCTTTCATCATGATTAAGCAAGCTTTTAGACGTTTGTTAACAGATGCTATAATAGATGCCAGTTTAGCTTGATATGTGCTATAACAAGTAATGCTACTAACACAAACCCTGACCATGGGTCATAGGATAGGAACTAATGAGGGTGAGGCTAAATAATGCATGTCAGGAGACTGGAATCGACTTTGACTTATTGGAAAATCAACGTCTGAGATTGGAGTTAAATTGTGGGCGTCATTCAGGAAGGGAGACCGTCACAGGTGGCCTCAGGTGTCGGCCGTTGGCCGGGAGCGCAAAGCTTGCGTGCGGTAGGCAGGGGCGCGGTATGCATGGCAGCGGTATGGGGTGGGAGCGGTAGACATCAGCGCGGAAAGGCAGGTGCGCGGTATACGGGAGCGCGGTAAGGTATGGAACCGATTGACACTGGTAGTTCCAGACCTATAAAACTCTGCTATAGGCGGACTCCAGTGGCCAAGCGTGACCTAGCGGAGGCTGAGATCTGGCGGATGTACGAGCAGGGACGCATAGAGCATTCTAACAGTCCGTGGGGAGCACCCATGGTGATGTTTGGTAAAAAGGATGGCTCACAGCGCTTTTGTGTCGATTACCGCCAGTTGAATTCCGTGACTGTGAAGGATAGCTTCCCACTCCCTCGTATTGACGAATGCGTTGAGGCGTTAGGCGGAAACCAGTGGTTCTGCACCCTCGACCTGGAGTGTGGGTATTGGCAGATCGCGATGGACGAAGAGAGCAAGCAGAAAACTGCTTTCCTGTCTAGCGCGGGGCTGTTCCAATTCAAAGTAATGAGCTTTGGATTGTGCAACGGCCCTGCCACTTTTCAACGTATGATGGATCGTATG
The DNA here is from genome assembly GCA_942159475.1 of Sthenelais limicola. NCBI lineage: Eukaryota > Metazoa > Annelida > Polychaeta > Phyllodocida > Sigalionidae > Sthenelais > Sthenelais limicola. The sequence goes on along the minus strand of OW804097.1, from coordinate 135,822,172 downwards.
CTAGGCGATCTCCGTTGGAAAGCGTGTCTGGTATATCTGGACGATGTAGTAGTATTTGGGGAAGCCTTTGCGGAGTGCCTCCTAAATCTACGCCAAGTGCTCGAGAAGATCCGGGAGTTCAGATTGAAATTGAAACCCAAGAAATGCGAACTATCCCACAGAGAAGTGGAATACTTGGGTCGGATTGTGTCACACAAAGGCATCTGTGCAGACCCAAAGAAAGTACAGAAAGTCCGCGAGTGGCCAATTCCGAAAAATGCTAAGGAGATTCGGCAGTTTTTTGGATTCGCATCCTACTACCGTGAGTTCCAGCCGAACTTTTCGATAGTTGCCGCTCCTTTGCAAGAAGTTGTGAACTCCGCCGGGAGGGAGAAGAGATATTCTAAGCCCATAGAATGGTCTCTGGAATGTGATGTGGCCTTCCAGGGCATAAAAGAGTTGCTAACCTCTGCTCCGGTGCTGGGATATCCCCAAAAGGAAGGGAAATTCATCCTAGACACGGATGCTAGCGGGTTCGGCATGGCGGGTGTGCTTTCGCAGATACAAGATGAGAAGGAGGTAGTCCTTGGGTACGCCAGCAACAGCTTGGATAAAGCCCAACGGAATTACTGCGCCACGAAGAGAGAGCTCTTAGCAGTACTAACCTACCTGAAGAAGTTCCGGCATTACTTGTTGGGAAACCGAAACTTTATTGTGCGAACCGACCACGCCTCCCTGTGTTGGCTATTGAACTTTAAAGATCCGACGGACATGCTTGCACGCTGGTTGACTCAGATGCAGGAGTTCGGTCTGGATCAGAGCATGATTCTCCATCGAGCCGGAAAGAAACATGTGAATGCTGACGCCCTTTCTAGAGTTCCGACTCGGAAGTGTGTCTGCGTTGACTGTGCAGACTGCGGAGCGCACAATGCAGTTGTCGCAATGGCAACATTCAGTCTAGCGCCGCAGGAAGATGTGATCCAGAAAGCCCAGCAGAAAGACCCCACGATCCGGAGAGTTATCGATGTATTGGAAGGTACTAAACTGGTCCCGGACAAGCAGTCCCTGTCCGCGGAGTCCGATGAATACTGTACCTACATCCATAACAGGGGGAGTTTGGAGATGAGAAACGGTGTCTTGTGCTATGAAGGGGTTCGGCCAAGCACCGGAAGAACGTACTTGCGGAAGATAATTCCTACTGCGCTCCGCTCTGAAGTGTTTCATGTTATGCATGGACCTAAGACTGCAGGGCACTTTGGGTTCCTCAAAACGGGCTGGGCCGCGAAGATGAAATACTTCTGGCCAGGTATGAGGGGAGACCTGAAGCGCTGGCTGAGAGCCTGCCCGGAATGCAGTATGCGGAAGACGAGAGGTGGTGGCGGAATCACCCCCTTGAAAAAGGAATTACACGGAGAACGGTGGAGCCGAGTGTGTTTGGACATCATAGGACCATTCCGTCCATCCCCGCGTGGCAATAACTACGTGATGGTGGTGACGGATCACTTTTCGAAGTGGGCAGAGGCCTACCCTATGCCAGACCACAAGGCCGAGAGGTGTGCGGAAGTGCTGTTCCGTGAGTGGATCCTGCGTTTTGGTTGTCCCGTGTCGTTACAAACGGACGGAGCGCCGGAATTCAGATCTGCCTTGTTGAAAAGCATGTTTGAAATGCTGGGCATCGAGAAGCTGTTGACCCTTCCGTATAGACCCCAGTCTAACAGACAAGCGGAACGCTTTAATCGAGTACTAGTCGAGCAGCTATCCTGTCTAACGGACTACAGTGCCACGGATTGGGATATGCTTGCCCCATGTGTTGCCCATGCATACCGAGGAAGTGTCCATGCGAGTACTTTATGTACACCTAACGCCGTGGTCTTTGGCGCTGAGCTGGTGACCCCAATGGATCTGATCTATGGAGTGGAACCAGGGGGCCTGGACTTTCCGTGCAGAGTAGCGTTCATGGAGAACCTGAAGCATTGGTTGAGGTTGGGCCATCAGTTCGTTCGTGAGAATCTGGGCGTATCCGCTATACACCAGAAGAGAGACTACGATTGAAAGTCCAACCCGAAGCGCTTTGAAGTGGGTGCTGTTGTATATCGCTACAACCATCCGCAGGCCAGTAAGAAGATCGGTCCCAAGTGGGATGGGCCCTTCAAAGTGAAGAGGTTCATAGGTGGCACAACCTATGAACTAGAAACAGCACAAGGTATTGTGAGGTGTCACGTTGACTACCTTAAGCGAGCTTTCGATGAGAACGGACCCATCCAGGTGGTGAACTTGGATAGGGCACCAGAGTTCCGTGCGTTGCAGGAAGCTGGTCGCGATATCTTGAGGCTGGAGAGAGGCAAAGTCTTGCCCGGGACGGAGTGTCCGACGCGGAGAGAGAAAGAAAAAGTTTCCATAGGCGTTAAGCCGCGGGGAAGGCCGAGGAAGGAACAGAATAAGGAGTGCAATGCTACGGCAACCAAGGGAATGGTCCTTTCGGTAGCTCCGGTTCCCCGGATTCGCCCCAACCTGTAGCTGCGTTGGTAGACCCTGGAAAGCTGTGGCGGAGGCCCCACTCGTACCAGTTCCGTGTCCTCCGACTCGAAAGAGAGGGAGACCTCCGAAAACTGCAGCGAAAGCTAAAGCTCCTCGGACGCCACCTGCCGTCTACTCTACTGTCAAACGTAGAGGGAGGCCGAAGAAGACTGAGGCTGCCGCTAAGGTCGGAAGAGGGTTGAGAAAGAGACGCGATGAGTCCCCGGCGGAAGTTGTAACAAGGGCACGGGTGCATCGTCCTCCAGATCGGTTACAACCGGGATCCTAGCCTTGTTGTGTGCAAACCGGGGGGATTTTGATCTGATCCCTCCACCCTAAAAACACAACGAGAAGTCGACTAAGGTTGCAAGATGGAGAAATGCACCTAAGTCCCATTCGGTGCATGAGGCTACCTCGTCTCATGTAGCCGGGAAAGAACCAACAACATCAATTTCGGAGATGAGTAACCCAGAAATATAGATGAGAGCTGTGAGTGGCTTGAAGTTAGACCTATGTTGAGGGAATGGTCCCACTCTGTAGTGTACTGGCTCTGAATCTTGGTATGGATACCTTGAAATTGCTGCTAGTAACAGTGTCATTGTTGGGTGAATTCACTGGAATTCCTCTCCACCCTGTCTCAGTGGAGAAATAGTCAGTTTACGTACAGTCAAAAACCTCAGTCACGGGGAGCGTAACTGATCTAAGCATGCAAAACCGGGTAACATTATCCGTCAGGCAGTGGCGGGAGCATGGCGCTGTAGTAGCGTGGCGGTTAAGTGAACTAGCGTTGCATCAGGTTGCCGCTAGAGGTGGCTGCATCCGGGTCCACCAGTTCACTCCGCCTCGTGGCTCACTTTGCTCCTGGACTCTGACCTGTAAGTACGCTTTCTACTGTGATCGTTCTATGAGTTGATTTGTCGCATGAAACTTGTATGAATTGATTCTGTATGATTGCTAGGAAGGAAGAGAGGTATTTTAACATGATACCGATGGTTGTCACAGAGGTGTGCGTCTAGTATAAGACGTAAGTTTCGGTGTTTCTAGTGTGGGGAGATACGACTACGACCTAACCGCCATCTTGGATGTGGACATGAATCGGGTCACGCTACGATGATTTTTCGATTATCTAGCTTGTTTGGTACATTCTATGTTCTCAGGCTTGTGTATTTTATAACTAGAATACTCTGAGAGACCATACTAGTTGTATCCGTTGTCTTTTTGGGCAACTTTTTACCTAAGTTATGTGTAAATAGATGTTCCGGCTGCATCCGCTCCCGTGACTAGAACTGTAATGTTTATGTTATAGGATCCGAGAACTAAAAGCTGCCAACTTAACCCCTGAGAGTGCCTGAGAGAATCCCGTGTGATTTCCGTGAGATTTCCGTGAGATTTCCGTATGACCCAAGATGAGCCGGACCGAGAGCCGACACGAAGATGAGAGTCTGAGCGGAGAAACCACAGAAGAAGAGATTCCGGTGGAAGTGGAGGCGAAACTCCTAGAGCAGGAGGGTGAAGATGAGGTCGCCCCCTTCCAGGCTTTGAGTGAGGCAGAGTTCGCTCAGGCCTTGTCAGACGCCGCTCAGGAAGACCCGGACTCTGTGAAGATTGAGCCCACGGAGAAGAGAACTTCCCCCCGCAAATCTCCGCGCAGAGGCCGGAGTAATGCCACTGAGAGGACTGCTGGACGTGGTCAGTCCAGGTCCCCCGGCAGAGGCTGGGTTGGCAGAGAGCGAGGGCGGAGTGCGGACAAGAAGCATGTGCTGCGCCCCTTGTCCGTGAACGTAGAGCAAATGGATATCGATTTGCCTTGTATAGCCAGAGCCTCCGCAGTGACTAAGCCTAAGGGCGCGGAAGGCAAACCCGTGGCTAAAACCCCCAAGAAGAGAGTGATGAAAGTTCACCGAGAGAGACTGAGTGTGAGAAGCGCTCGGTTCCGTGATGTGGAGAAGGTATCAGACCTCCGTACCCTGTATAAGGAAGGCACGGAGTTGTACCCTATCGATCCCTCCACAGACGTCCCCGGGAAGTTTATCCCGATCGATGATGAGAGTGAGGATGAGTCTGCCGAGTTTACGGACAACCTCATGGAGAGGTATGAGACTCGGCTGTGGCCAAGCCTGTTCCGTAAAGACCAAACAGATGCAGGCACGTACCAGAAGGTGGCTTATGCTGCGGAACTGTGAACCCGTTACCCCTTTGCGGTGTGTAGGTGTCCACGAATGAACACTTCTGGCGTCAAGACCTACGCCACTAGAGAGCGCCTGTTCCGCCACTTCTGTGAGGAACATGGTACCCGGAGAGAGGTGTGGACTTGCCCATCCTCCTCCTGTTTGCAAAGACTAGACAGACGTATCGAGCTGGTACGACACCTTCAGTACGGTGAGAAGGTGGCTCACAAGTCTAGCCGTGACAAAGCCATGGAAAAAGCCCAAACCGTCACGCAAACTAGGGAGGTGAATACGCTGTTCATGCGGACAACGTATCATACAAATGCTGATTTGCACCTAGTCCGGCAGAAGGCAACTAAAGCTGCTTCCAAGGACACTGGATTTGCAAGGCCAGCTGCCAGTGCCGCTGCCGGTGCTCCGAGCTCTTCCAAAGCTCAGTCCGGCAAGAAAAGCAAGAAGAGAGATCGATCCCGATCTAATTCCAGAAGCAGTAGCTATGGAATTCCGCCTACCCCTAAGAGGATAGCGACGTGTGCTCAGCAAGCAGCTGAAGGGTTGGTAGCGCAACTACCTCCTCCTGTCCCGACTGCTGAGCTGTTGGCAACCGGAGAGACCGCGGTGAGGGAAGTTTTAGAGCAAGCCTCTGAAGCAGTCCTGACCGTTGAGACCAGAGTCAATGAGGTGCTCCATACGCTAGCGGAGCCCCTGCGTCAGCTGCAAACGGTCCGTGACCAAGTGCAGGAGCTTGCAACACTCAGAGAGGAGAACCGTTGCAACGCTCGTCTGATCCGAGACGTGGACTAAAAGAGAGAGACGACAAGATCCGCGTCCAAGAGGAGATTATTGGAAATCTCCGGGCAGAGTTGGAAGACGCCGGGAGAGAACCCCGTCTCCAGCCTCAGTCCCAAGTGCCCCGAAGTGTCCCGAGTAGTACTGTGACTAGTGCCACTCAGAGTCAGCAACCTGACCTAGCGACGGAAGAAGTGCCTATGCCTTCTCCGTTCCCCGCAACCCCTGCTCCTATGCTAATGGACCAACATAGCATGCAGCGGTTTTTCATGTTTGGTCGCCTCATGAATGAGTTCATGGGTGCCCAACCCGTGAGCGGTGGTTTGGTGCCAAACCCCGCCATGCCCGTGTCATTCCAGATGATGCCACCAATGCCAGTGACCCCTGGAAGAGACAGGCCTACAACTGAGCAGAAGGAGAAGTAGGTCCAGCTACTGTGTGCTGGGCGTGCAAACCGGGACGAAATGCCCACAGATGTGACTTATGGACTGAGATTTTGATGACGACGAATGGCCGGACGGACTTGATGACGACTTGATTCCTTGACGAACGGAAATGGGGACCCCTGATGTCACTGATGTATCGACCCTTGATGAATACGGATGCCGGACTGGTCACGGATGTTCTGATGCTAACTGCTAAGGGCAAGAATTTTTTTCTGTGCGGAAAGTGAAAAGTTTTTCCAGCCTAAAGGTTATTACTTTACTTGACATATTGTACATATAGCTGTAGCAGGTCTACTGAAGCTCCTTCTTGTCAAAGGCAGTTTAAGTATGTTGAATCCGAATGATTCTCATGCTGTAATTAGAGATGTCGCGATTATTGTATAACGTGCGCGGGTCACTATATAGCTCCTGCCTGTACTTTTGAATTTGCGTTGTTAATTCTCTATTGGTGCGTTACTTTAATTTAATTATTTTATATCCACATTGCCTTATAATAATTTACATATTGTAGATTGTGTTACTCCGTTGGGTTAAAAATCTATAAATTATGGAGGGGGTATTGTAGTGGATATGAGGATCAGCTCAAGTCTAGTAAGGCTTGCTGTTGTTTTAACTCTTATATAACCGGGTCGGCCTTCAAGGTCAAGGTTGGAGCTCCGCTCACTCAGCCTTTCAAGCCTTTCGGATCTGTTCCGTTTTTACCATGAATGAAATGTTAAGCTTTACCCTAGTTACAGATTACCTTTCATCTTTCTACATTGACCAGAATACGTATTGTATTACATAACTGTGATGTATTGTGTATCGCCTGTATCACCTACTCCTGTACGAAGAACATCTTGCCATTTACTTGTACACACCTTGTTATTGTATGGATTGTATTTGTGACTATTCCGGAAATCCTTTCCGTCAGATGTCTTGGTTAGCCCGGCTGACCATGTACCTTGTGATTGCACTGTGGGGGAAATAAAGCTACGGAAACAGAGATTGTTGTCCATGTTTTACTTTCCCTTATTTGAGAGGAGAATCGAACCTGGGTTGTCTAAGTAATAGCATGAAGGTTATCGCGGGCTGGATAACTAGTGTCACCATTTACTGATAAACTACCTGTAGGAGAGCCTACAGCCCCGGATTGGTAATCGAGATATCCGGAGGTTCACTACACATATATATCTAATCATCTTATGAAAAAAAAATCTTAACATATGAATGACTAATTTAATAAAATTAGGTCCAAATTTGGTCCAGTAAATATAAAAAAAATAGAATATATATATGACCATATATTGGTTAATTCTGAAACACATTATAGGATAAACTTTCATTATACAAGTCCTAACTTACTGAAAAACACTGTGGAGACAGTATTATACCAAATAGCCCTATGTCAATGTCAAATTGATTGAGATGGAGGGTCAAATTGCATAACACCCCAAAGGGGTGGAGTGCGATTTGACCAGACGTCGAGATCAATTTCACATCGACAGAGGGCTATTCGGTATTTATTTCATACTAAATCAACAAGATTAACACAATTTTAATAGCATTTCACCTTCATTTCCATCGATCTTTGGCCATGATGGCAATGTTCGAGCATGACAGAAGTTAATTTACCCGGAAATACTTGATATTACTACGCTGATTGTTCACTACTCTGGGCGTTTCTTTCCACCGATTCATTTAAATCTGACCATCTATGACTGAATAATTCTTTAAATAATTGTATATTTTCTGGATTTTGAAGCTATTTAGTTATTTTATTATATATTATTTAGGTCTCACCATATTTAGATTCTTATTTTTCGAAGTGGGGACTATTTCTTCCCTCCTTGGTTACCGATACATGATACCATTCACAAAATCCTGAACAAGAAATTTACATAACAAAGTCTTTATTTAGACCAGGATTTAACAGGAGGAATAATAATAATAATTTGAGGACATTTTTCCATGAACATTTAGTTATTTACATTGAAGACAAAACTCTCGAGTAATATTCGCACCGGCAAACATGCCATACATTGCTTTTTCTTGTCGCGTGGGGCCCATTGCTACTGGGTCACTGTCAGGCAAAGCGATCATATTCCCAGCTTCTTCGGTGTCACTGTGCGGACGTTGATGAAGGAAGTGTGTTACTTCGTACAACATTCGGCGTTAAGGATGGAAGGCATTTGGACTGGCTTTCCCCCATAAGCAGACTCAACATGCCATGCTGCTGGTTGAGATTAGCAACGGCATATGAAGCAACAGAATTTACACTCTTGTGACCCGCAAGTTGGGCGGTCGCATGTGCTGACACCCCACTGTCCAATAGTCTGTTTATCATCGTTCTACGCATGCTATGATTTGTTTTCTTTCTGGGTATTCCTGCAGCTGAACACATTTTAGGCAACATGGATTTTAGCATATATACACGCAATGAAGAACACTTGTACCAGACAAAATCACCAGCACAACCGTTATATTTTACTGCTAAATAGAATGGACTTTCTGGCGCCAGCATCTCAACTGGCCTTTGCGAAGCATACACATTGTAGATCTTGACTGGACATCGCGATGGATTCTCCAAATTCTCGAACATTTTCAGCATGAAGGGTCTAAGGTGGGGTGCCTGGAATTTAAAAATGTATTTATTTTAACTTTTAACCAATATTTCGTCATATCACATATTTAGCAAATTACACATGCAACTGTTTGTTAGATTTCTGACTGCTGCGCCACCTCAAGTTAACAATGAGAACTGTTGCGTTTGTTTATGTTTACCTTTCCCCTGTCACGTCTTAGTCGTCCCTTCACTCCATTCCAGACAGAAGAGGGGCAGGGCAAAGAGGGAGAAGGGGCAGGGGGACCTTCGGTAGACGGGTACATATACATATAATGGTCGTTGAACAAACTGAGCAAAAGGCAAAACTCCAAAACCCAACATAACAAAACAAAATTATAATGAGTCCGCGACCAACACTTCCAAGTCACACCGCTAGGCTACTCCAATTTCCACAGCACTTTATGTCCTGCAATGGTACCCCCAACAAATGCAAATAAGCAGCGCCACTGCGGCGCAACGAATGAGTACCAGCATACTTAGGGTCATTACCGATAGATGACATTCTGTCCTTGATGAATCTTAGATGATCACTGTAGGTGATTGGAACTAAGGCGGAGCCTTTCCTTTTCAGAAACATAGGTGATGAAGTAGGTGCTGGAAAATTTTCTAAGTGGTCTAATAATGTGGTAGCTGCACACAACACTTTATTACTAGTGAAATAAATTGGGATCCTTACTGGTCTGTCAGTAGACCTAAGTGTCTAAGAGGAGGACACTGTAAGTATAACACCCTGATTGCATTTTTCCACACATCCTCTGCTCAACACGTGGGCATCTACACAACCATCAGGGATGGGATTGGACTTTCTCAGGAGAGAACGAAAGGCCATAAGGCCCCATAGAGAAAGATTTGTCTCGGTCAGTGGCATCTTGTGGAAAATTTCAGTCAACTGTTTAGGAGTACACAGCCAACTTCTGTACCGGGGGCACACCAGCAATATTCTTGATGCAAGCCATCAATAATTTCAGGGACAACTGCGATCTGAATTCCGCATCATAGCCGTAGTACTTCTGCAACACTGTAACGGCCGAAAGGTAGTTATTAACAGTAGTGTAGGTGCAGCTCTCAGACAAGTGAACCAAGAACCGCACCACAGTATTAGTAGTGCAGGGAACAAGGGACAGCATCGATGTCATAGCAGAAACAGATGAATCTTTTCCACTGGGAATTCCTGACGCTTAAAGTCGATCTGGACCAGCCAGCAGCAACCATAGATGACACGGCAGCATTCAGCTCAGCTCAGCATTCAGCTTAAGCAGATCCACTGCAACATAAACAGTGTTGGTAGTAGAGATACGTGATAGCATGTCAGCAGTAAAGTTTTCATCAGTTGGTACGTAGTTCATGGAAACGAAGCATTCATTTTGTACACATGTCCAAAATATATGCCTAAGAACTGACATGCAAGCATTGCTGGTAGTACTCCCCTTGTTAACTATTGACATAGCCTGCATATTATCAGTGAAACCGACTATATGACAGCCTGGGAAGGTTCTCCAGAATCGCCTGAGGGGCCTATCGATCTTCAAAAGTTGTATTCCAATCACAACTACTAGCCGCTACTACTGCTCTTACCAAGGTTGGCGGCAGAGTAAATGCCTTGGAAAATGTTACTTCATCACTGCCTGTTTGATTTCTTCCTCCTTTGCCCTCACAGATACCGGTGTTCGCTTCTGTGCTGACACCTCCATTGACTTCTCCGCTGTCAACACAGCGCCTCCACCGACTGGACCCGCTGTCACTCCCGTGGTAACTTCTCGGTCGCTGCTAACCTGCAGGCGGCTTCAGGCTCGGACCCCACTGCCACCGAAGCCTTCGCTTTCATGGCCTCTTCTGAGTCAACTGTCAATTGCGATGGATCCTTTGGTGACTCGCACACAAGGTATGCCTCTACAGCTGAGGTTGAAGGTAGAGGAGAAGATTTGTTGTCGGAGGTCGTAAAAAGATCAACAGGGCCGCCATCTTGCCAGAAGTTGTGTCCGGAAGTAGCTAGGGGGATTTTTCTGCAGGAGTGTTCGAACCCCAACAAAATCCCGCCTTGTGGAAAATAGATCAGCACTTGCCACAACAATGAAGGCGATTACAATGTCCAACACATGTAGTATGATTAAATTCAAAACATACGTCTTCTGGCCAGTGATCGGGTATAGAAAGACGACCGGAGGATTTCTTCTGAACAGAAGGTTTTGAAATCTTAGCTTTCGTCTCATCTTAGCTTTCATCTCCGCCGCAGACGTGAAATGCGCGGCCAGTGAAAGAGGGCTGCGCAAGACAAAACCTTCTGATGGAGACCAAATGTAGTGATCCACGACCTCCCTGTCATATGCGGAATATGCGGAGATATTGCCTGCCTATAGCAAAACTGAGCATGTGTTGAAAATGAGTTAAGTAGCTTTTCCAATCACCAGAGGTATTGATTAAATGCTCTAACACGAGGGACATGCCGTGAAAATATTCAGACAAAGTCATCTTAGAAGGGTCAACAGACGTCATGGGCACTCCTTTTACAAAGCATAAGTACTGATAATCAGGTCCAACCGCAATAAATAATCCAGATGGCCGCCGCTTTCACACCTTGTCCAGCTAGTTCTGAAACTACCACTTGGGGCTGCTAGCAGAGGTTTATCTAGTTGCCGCGAAGCATTGCATCATTGCATAATTATTGTAAAATATCATGGTGAGTGGAAGCCACGTAAACCACCAGGAAATGTGTGGTGAAGGGAACATATATATTATGAGGTATGATGATAAGGTAGGCATACTTTTAACCAAGTTAGCTTTAAACACTAGACCGCATGATTTTAGAGTGTGAATATATGTGATGTGTTTCAGAAAAATGAGTCATTAGTCGCAAAAATTGATATTTTTCAAAGTCTTTTTTCACAAGATCACATTGTTGGAATGTTCTGATTTTTAGAGAGTTCGTTCCTTGTAGTTATGTCAATCAATGTGTCAAATTTCAGGACAATCTATGTAATATATCCTTTCATTTTAAAGGTCCTCATATGGACTACATTTAGTTACTTTACTGTTTAGTGACCCCCAGAAATATTGGAAAAAATATTTCAAAAACTTAAATATCAAACTTAAAATCTAGAAATATTTATCATTTCATTAGACTGTTTACTATCATTGGAATCGTCTTGATCTCATATTTTCCAATATAATGGTATCTCAAAATTCATTTTTTGCGACTTATGACTCATTTTCCTGAAACACATCACATATGGTAGGCCTAGGCCTATTCTACTCCACAGCTGGCTTTCTACCTTATTAACTAGATTAATTAATTAGCATACAAAATATATATTGAATCCCCAATTAAACAAAGGGATTTTTTCACCAGATCGATCGATTTTGAAAGGCTCATGATTATGTCTAAAGTGGAGATGAATATGGAGGAGGTAAAAACAGCAGTAGGCCTCGGGAACAGTTGGCCTCGGGAACAGTAGGCCTCGAGAACAGAGTAAAAACAGTGGAAGAATCCTTGGAAAAACGTAGAGAAGAGTCTGAACTAATAAGTGAACAAATTGATGTACTTCTCCTTGAGCTTGAGGAACTTAGAAGTGAGACAGTTTCTGGCTCCCAGGATCAAATGATTAAGGTGGGCCATCTGATTAAACATTAAAAAATTAAATCTGGTAGAAAGAAGAAATCAAAGAAGTGTAGTGAATTGTGGATCTTGCTAATTAGTACCGCACTAACTAACGAACATATCACTAACTCAGGTTCTTGGTCCTTGCCAGCTATCAACCTTTATTACCATACACCAGCTCTGGAGGCCTGTACTGAGGGAGTACTGAACCTAACCAACACTAGCCCCACAGGGACTAGTCCATACATTATACATAACACAAATAGGGTGTCACAACACCATATGGTATATATACAAGTTACACAGTGAACATACATAACAGGGCAATACAGTAGTAATCAGCAATACAAGCAACAGTGCATAAGATAGACATCTATGGGTCTAGAGAGAGAGTATAATACAAGCACTGTCCTGCACCCCACCTGGTGGAATAGACTGTCACTGCACCAAGCACAGCTGCTTGATTACTAAATTTGGGGGATGTGGTCAACTTCAAATGACCACAACTTTTTTTTTACCCCGTCAACATACAGTGTTTCTTTGGTAAATCAGTAGCATAATACACTAAATATATGTGTAGAAAGTCACCGATCATTTTTTTTTAATATAGTGAAACATGAAAAAAAACACATTTTTCCATAGACTTCAATTCTAAAGCATTGTTATTTTCAAGCGGCTGTAGAAAAAAAAGTAACTCGTTGAGATATACTTTTTTTTTTCATTTCTTGCTTTCTTATGTAGTCAGGAACGATCTTTGAGCGTTTCATGAGAAGTTACCGACCAATCATTTTTCCATTGAACACCCGCCTATACCTTTAATGGGGAATTAGGGGACGTTCGGAGTCTGGGCCTCCCAACTCTGCAAATAGTACAGGCATTTTAGCATGGAACCCGGAATAAAATAATGTAAAGCTGATTTTTGGATATATGATGCGGGACACATTGGGGATCATTCCCTGAAAAGTCCCCCTCTGGGGACCGTGTGCTTTTTGAGATTTTGACGTTTTTGTGTCATTTTCCACAAAATAGCATTGGTCTCTATGGGAAAAAGCACCTGGCTCAGGCCATTATTGCCAAAATTAGGAATATTAAGCATTGTTATTTGCAAGGAATATAACATATATAAAATATACTGTACAGGTTGGGGTTTTATAGTGAACAAGTATGTATGGAGATTCCAAAAATATATGTTTCAACAAAATGCTTTTTTCACCAAAATCTGACCGTTGCCATGGCAACAAAATTAAAAAATAAAGATATTTTGTTGAAACATATATTTTTGGAATCTCCATACATACTTGTTTACTATGAAACCCCAACCTGTACAGTATATTTTATATATGTTATATTCCTTGCAAATAACAATGCTTAATATTCTTAATTTTGGCAATAATGGCCTGAGCCAAGTGCTTTTTCCCATAGAGACCAATGCTATTTTGTGGAAAATGACACAAAAACGTCAAAATCTCAAAAAGCACACGGTCCCCAGAGGGGGACTTTTCAGGGAATGATCCCCAATGTGTCCCGCATCATATATCCAAAAATCAGCTTTACATTATTTTATTCCGGGTTTGGCCCTAAATCTACCTAAAATGCCTGTACTAAAAAGCGTAGACAGATTCACCCATCTAATGCTTGAAGAAATTCCTGAGGGCTGGGATAAATATCCAATCCGTACCAATATCTTAACTGACCAGAAGAAAGAATAAACAAAATATTTCATAGGCGATCTAATTACAAACCCTATTTGATAAAATGAACAATCTTAATTTAAGGGATGTGACCAAAGCTGACATGTTTAAAGCATTACTGAACTTACGTGAAAGTGAGAAAAAAGAAAGAGAAGACCATCTACGTAAGGGTATAGAAGAAAATGAGGAATTGAAAAGGAGAATGAAGACCCTGGAAGAGAAATTTAACAAGGTAGACACCCACCGTATCGATCAAGCTTCAACATCTCTAGAGTCACGTACAGTCTCTAACTATAAGGAAACACAATACAATGCCAACAAGATCGCCCAATTAGAGATAGAGCTAGATAATGTTAAAATTCAAGCCAAAGACCACTACATCGTACTAAATAATATGGACAGAACGGATGAGAAAGCTATCATTGTCGCCAAAGATATAATCAGTATTATATCACCAATAGCCAATCTGGAAGACATTGACATAGCTTATTGGGAAATTACCAGAGGAAGAGGCAAATGGTCCCCCCCACTGGTGATAAAATTCCTTAAAAAAAGTACGAGAGATGAAATCCTTGGAATTAGAGACCCCTTCAACGACCCCTGCTTTAACATCAATATTTGGCCTAATGTCGAGTATTATCAGATGCACAAATTTGTCACTAAAGAAGGCAGACAGAGAAGGAATCTGATGAGAATTTTAGCCAAGAATGCCAGAGAAATCGGAGCTAGCGAAGAGAATACGAAAGCCAAAGGGGATAGGGTCATCATTGAGGGTGAAACGTATAATGTGAACCAGTTGAAAAGTCTCCCAACTAAATATCAACCTGCAGCTATCAGAATCGTCGAAGTTAAAAGAGGACTCGCTTTCCAGAGTAAGTACGCCTTCCTCAGCAATTTTGCCCCAGCTGAGCTGAACTATGAAGATGAAATATTTATCTCGGTCGAACAGGCCTTCCAGTTCCATAAAGCCAAGTTTTATAAGAATGAGGAAATGGCTAACTTGATTCTACATACGAGGGAACCCACAGAAATCAAAGCTCTCGGGGATAAACTGGGAAAGTCTGAAAAATGGAGAAAATCGGATACCAAAATTATGAGGGACCTCTTATACTGTAAATTTGAACAAAACCAAGCTCTCGCCGACAAACTTGTCGCAACAGCGACAAATGAGCTAATAGAGGCTACTGGTGACACCTACTGGGGCTCAAGATGCTTCCTGGGCGATAAGAGACTGACCAATGGGAACTGGCGTGGTTAGGGAAATTGTTACAAGAAATAAGGGCCTCGCTTTCCAAAGGGAAACCGACAACACCCTCAAAAACAGTCCATAAAGTCCCCAAAACTCCAAGGACACAGAAAGTTTCACCTACCCCTGATAAAGATGGTTTCATCGCACCACGTCGCACCAGTCCAATGAAATCTCCTCCTACCATGCCGGATGCCCAGACTAATAATAAATTCAATGTCCTGGATAACACAGACTCAACAACTGAACAGGAACAACGACTGAATAAGGGAATGGATTTCCTTAATAAGTCTCAATGGGTTAATATGAAACCACGTAAATCAGCAAATAAATATAAAGACATCTTGAACAAGAGTAATCGTCTACATGAAAGTCTTAGTGCCTGTTCTTCACCTAGGAATAGTAGTCCTAGGGACCACGCCCACAATGGGGAACTTGAACAATCGTCGTACTGAACAAGAACAACTTGGATATGACGTGATTTCAATATTTGACGATCTATATATAACACTATCTTACCTTTTAGACCAGGATATGTTCGTTTTTTGCGCATATCTTTTAAGGTATCCACCTTTATGTGCTTGTCGATATGATTGCTGTGTGACTTACGTCCCTCAGTGGCCATATTGCTACTGATACAGGGTACGTCAATGCCGTAAAATGCTACCAACTATCAGGTAAGACTAATGCAACTAGATCGAAACAGTGATTTCTGTTAAATCATGTAAGTTCAACTATTCAGTCAATATCGTTTGTGGTGAATCCATATATTCTTGTATTTTGGGTTGTAAACAGGGTTTAAGTGTTACAACAACGACTACAAAGGTCAAGGTCGCATGGCTGACTGCCACCGATGAGCTCTCACAAGTCGCAATCTGTAAATAACCTATGCCACCTAAATAATCAAATAGCATTCCGGAATTTTGGATGTGAGGGTTAGTTGTCGCATTATCTCTCAAATATTCTAAACATTCTAGATAGAGGTTTCCTAGACAACAGCAAAGGTATTTGTTTACGACACTCTGAATAACAAGGTTAAGGTCTTACAAATGGCGGCCAACAAGCCACGATGACAGATTTTGGGAACTGTGCTAACACATTATAAGGGATTACGACTGTATAAAGGCCTCAAGGTCAGTGTTTTTCTGTATTATATTTCGTGGTTTACATGTGACAATGTCAAGTAATATCCCTAGAATACTAGGGTCGGTGTTTCAATGTATATATTTCGATGTTCATTTATGCACAATTCGGTACACGCTAGTTATTAGAATGACAGAAACGGAAGAGACTATTCCGAATGTACTTAGGGGGCAAACGATTGTCAGTTTAAACTGTAGAAGCCTCAGGAAGTCGGTTGAAGAGATTCATTTGGAATTTCTCGACAGGGGAATACATATTGTAGCGTTGAGCG
Source organism: Sthenelais limicola (assembly GCA_942159475.1). NCBI lineage: Eukaryota > Metazoa > Annelida > Polychaeta > Phyllodocida > Sigalionidae > Sthenelais > Sthenelais limicola. Next base: position 135,805,722 of record OW804097.1, on the reverse strand, counting down.
AAACTTGGTTGGATAAATCAGATAATGTTGATTATTATCAACATCCTAAGTTCAACTTAACACGCTTAGACAGGGACTCGAGCATGCAAAAACGAGGTGGAGGTTTAGCTCTGTTCACTAGAAAGGATGTGAATATTAACACGAAAAGGTATAGTCAGTTTAACATCATCGACCCATCGATCGAATGTCAATGTATCGAAACTAAAATAGGGAACTATGGAAAGTTTGTTTTGATAAATTGTTACCGGCCCCCAGCGGGACGATTTAAGATTTTCTCAGACCATCTTAAAGAATTGCTGAAAGTGCTGTCCTCACATAAGAAAAAAATTGTAATATGTGTAGATTTCAACAACGATATTCTGAAAAATGGTACCAATACCAAATCACTGGTGAATCTTCTTAGATCACATTCCCTAATGACTAAAGTGAATGAAGCAACTAGGGTGACGACCAAATCCGCCACATGCATTGACTTGGTATGCACCAACATTTAGAGCCTGACCAGTAAAATATTAAAAACAAACATATCTGACCATTACCCTATTTTCTCAACTTTCGGAAAGAAACATACCCCAATTGCAATGAGGGAATACAAGTGGGTTAAAACTGGTACGCGTGATAAGATGGCAGTTTTCAACGAAACTGAAGAACAGAGTAGACAGGTATGATACAAATGTTGGACGTACAAATGTCAATGATATGTGGAAAGGTTTTTACAATGACATTAAACGATCAAGTGACGAAACTTTCGGCTTTATGAGAATTAGAGTCAAGCACAAACATCAAGAGTATATAGATGCTGAGGCCAGAGAAGCTCTTAAGCAAAAGAATTTACTGTTTAAGAGGGCTATTGTCACTAGTCGACCGGAAGATTGGGAATTAGCCAGACAAAGTAGGATAAGGGTTAATAGATTAATCTGTTCGAAAAAGAAAAATTACCTGATTCAAAAGGTTAATGATTAGAAAAATAACCCTAGAAAATTCTGGAAATCGCTCAATGAAATTTACAACCCCAGAAACAATGAAAATGCAGAGCGTATTGAAGATTTCATTACTCCGAATGGCAGAAAAAGTGGACTTGAAGCCCTGGAGTATGCCAATGAGTTTTTTGCAAATATTGGGGCCTCTGAGGATAACGTTATAACCAATGATAATGTTCCAGCTCCCCCGATTATCTTTGATATAAGACCAAATGTTCAAGAGAATGAAATCATCAAGTACATCTCCAAATTAGACCACCATAAAAGCTCTGGGTTTATTGATGTAAATGCCCGACTGCTCAAAAATTCCCTTCACACTGGTAGGAAATTTTTTTATATACTAATGAACAGGATTATCAGAGAAGGGACTATTCCACAAGACTGGAAGATAGCTCCAGTAACACTAATCCCTAAACAAGGTAATCTATTGTACATTGACAATGTCAGAGCAATCACCCTGGTTCCTATGGTCAGTAAGATACTTGAGAGGATTATATACGACAAGTTATACGAACATCTAGAAAACTCTGAATTTTTTCTGAAGGCCCAATATGGATTTAGGAAAGGTTGCTCGACCAACGATGCAGTATATGAAGTACTTGAATACATTTTTAATGGTTTGGAAAAAAAGAAAGTCTTGTCAGCCATATATTTCGACCTCGAAAAGGCCTTTAATTCGGTACCACATGTTTTACTCCTACATAAATTAAGGGAAATTGGGTTAGGAGAAACACTGGTTAACTTGATCAAAAACTTTCTGTCCAATCGGCACCAATTTATTAGATACCAGAAGATTAGAACAAATACTACAGCGGTTGAAAATGGGGTACCCCAGGGCTCCCTATTAGCCCCCCTCCTCTTTAACATTTTTATCAATGATTTAAAGGAGATGGATTTTCCAGGTCAGCTTATTTTATATGCTGACGATGCGGTGATACTTGTTGAAAGCGAAAACCATGTAGATCTTCATGAAAAAGCCCCAAAAAACATTACAAAATACACACAATGGTGTGATGAAACCTAATGTCAAAAAAACAAAGTATCAACTCTTCGGCAGCAGAAATGTTCTGAAAAACTTCAAGGATCTTCTGTGTAAGGGTGTGGTCATTGAGAGAACTCGTTCGTTCAAATACTTTGGTACGATCATAAATGAAAGTCTATCGTGCAAAGAACATTTTGACAAACAATTACAAACTGTGAACTGGAAGATTGGGGATATCTGCCGTAGAAGAAAATTTATGAACGATACAATTTGTTGTCAGATCATGAAGACATACGTCTTGCCAATTTTGGAATTTTCCAATTTTCTAATCCTGAACCTCGGTAAAGAAATGAGGAAGAAAATTAAAAAAATCTGGAACAGGGCTCTTAGAGTTTCCTTTGGTCATGACAAATCTAATCATGAACTGGTGAAGCTCTCAGGGCTCTTGCCCAATGAAAAGAGAGCCGAAATCACATCTCTCAAACTGATTTTCGACAGACAAGATAACTATGAAATTTTGGAAGCTGGTGATAGGCCCCTCCGAAATAGGCAAGACAAAATGTTTAAATTGAGAAGGGTGAGGAGTGAAAAGGCTAGGATGAGCGTTTTTTACAAAGGTAAACAAGTATGGAACAACATTCCCCAACAGCTAAGGTTGGAACAAGATAGAGAGACCTTTATTAAAGAGGTGAAAAAGAAATACTGGGAGAACTATAACACTAATAACCCGGGTTGAAAGTATCCCAACTCTAACCAACCCGGAATGACTTTGATATCCAATCGTATGTTTTTTTATGTTGTACACGTCTAACATGTTAGACAACGTAAGTTGTATCAACCCTCTAATGGAGGCTATAATTCTTCATATAATTATCCAGTATATGATTATTGTGATGCTCTTACCTCACCAGAAAATAAATCATCTGTATATAAGGTGAAAAGAGTAAGTCAAAGTTTGATGGACTGGATTGTTTTATTTTCTTTTATTATTTTCTTTACCGACTTAGTCACATTTCGGTGATTGTAAAACATGTTCGACCCCTATGGTCTCCTAAGGCAATGCACTAAGACACCCGGGTAGGGCTCACTTGCATCTTTTCTTTATAGATACATCTTATTTCTATTTAATGTAACTGGCCTTCCAAATGAAATAAAAAAAAAAAAAAAAAATCTATTCACGTCTATTCTGGACCTAAAACCAGATGAGATAGTGGATGCATATAGAGTATAGGAATTCCCCAGGAGGAGAAAACCAGATCGATCTACATTGAAATGGCAAGTCCCAAAGCAAAGAGAACTGTACTAAACAACTCAAAAGAGTTCAGGAGAAGGACAGGAATAGGATTATGGTTTAATAAAATCATGATTGACCAGCACGAGAAAGCCTACAAAATAAACTCTTACAACTAAAAAAGGTCCCACCTGATCTTATCCTGGGTCATGTAAAGATAGGCGACAGAGTATATTCACAGGACGACATGCATCTCCTACCTAGGGGATGTAGGGCAGTGGATGTTGTCAGCTTCCCGATAGAGGATGGAGGATTGAGATTCCACTGGACCCACTGGCCATTTTCTAATTTTTATAGAATTAACATCGATTACCAATCAAAGTCATTTCACTCGGCTGAACATGCCTACCAATGCCGGAAAGCCTGCTTGGTTGAAAACCCTGACATAGCACATAGGATACACAGCACGCATAATCCCACGCACGCTAAGGCACTAGGCACTAAGTTGGATGCGGCAATGTCTCCGTAGCAAATGGAAAAATGGGGTTAGGTCAAGGAAAAGATTCTGAGAGAAATCGTCACCATAAAATTCTCTAAAAATAAAGAACTGAAGGAAATGTTACCGGCACCTGAAACTGACAAGTTCTATGAGATCACTAGCTCTAAATAGTGGGGAGTGGGCCGTTGGGTGCGGGGCGTCCAGTCAAGTTTAGCCGCCAGAATCGTTGAGAACATTTGTTTCCTGTGATAAATTAGTTGCTTAGAGTTAACCTTATAAATTGTTGACTGATTGATATATCCCATCGTCCCATCGTCGGCAGACGTCGGCATGACATGACATGATTCAAAGGCTCCTGTATTGGAAGTAGGTGTATGGAGAAATATGCTTCACTAATTTGGTTACGCAGCTATTTATAGGTGGCGCATCTATACAATTCTGCTAACACTTGCTGGCTAAAATTAGTGGAGGTTCTTTATTCAAACCGGGTAGTGTCTCCCATCCACAGTGTGAGACGATACACCTCAGTTTCACAGAAGAATAATAAAAGGTAAATAGTGTTCATACACACAATAAGAAATATAAACACAGGCTAGCAATACAATATTAAAATAAATGATCAAAAACCCTGACACGACACCTAGTGTCAATCTAATCCTGCAACAAGGCATACCAACCAGCCCGAGTCCAGCCCGACCGGCCGCACCCGGATAACCGGGTGACTAGACCGGAGGTTCGGGCTACTGGCTAGCAGCGCCGGGACAGAGCAGGGCTACCCGCTCCGACCCGGCACCACCACACTCAGCACCACATCTTCATGGATCCCAGAGGTCGACGATAAAGAGAGTTGTCTAAGTTATATGTGATGTGTTTCAGGAAAATGAGTCATAAGTCGCCAAAAATAGATTTTGAGATACCATTATATTTGAATAGATGAGATCAAGCCGATTCCAATGATAGTAAACAGTCTAATAAAATAATAAGTATTTCTAGATTTTAAGTTTGATATTTTCGTTTTTGAAAAAAACAGTTTCCAATATTTCTATGGGTCATTAAACAGTAAAGTAACTAAATGAAGTCCATATGAGGACCTTTAAAACGAAAGTATATATTACATAGATTCTTCTGATAATTGATACATCGATTGATATAGCTATCAGTGATCAACCCAACAAAGATTAGAACATTCCAATAATGAGATCTTGTGAAAAAAACACTTTGAAAAATATCAATTTTGCGACTTATGACCCATTTTCCTGAAACACATCACATATGGTGAGCTGACAAGAACTGAGACTTGTATGGAGTCAGTTTATGGCAATCCACAGTGAATTAGGTTGACCTTGAGCGGTGTTATCTGCGATTATTCCATGTATGTATTTTATATGCCCACAAAAAAAATACATTAAAAAAGTAACTAATTCATATATCATTAAAATATACGATGATACTCCTGTCAGATCTGGGTTACCTCTCACTCTGGAACTTAATTAATAAATCACCACATTAATTGATCACTTCACCTGATGAAGCCCAAACCAGGGCAAAAACTTGTGCATTAATAAAACCATGAGAAAAACATAACACAAGGGTTTATTCCATCCCAAGAAGGAACCATCGATTAAAGAATCTGGTCCCCCTTGTTTACAACGATCACCCCACCTTAGAAAGATTAATTAATAAATGATAGTTATTAATACTACCACGAGGTGGAGGCACTGTACTGACATTGAACCATTGTACAGCTGGTGTATAACGATTATACTACCACGAGGTGGAGGCACTGTACTGAACCATTGTACAGCTGGTGTATAACGATTATACTACCACGAGGTGGAGGCACTGTACTGACATTGAACCATTGTACAGCTGGTGTATAACGATTATACTACCACGAGGTGGAGGCACTGTACTGACATTGAACCATTGTACAGCTGGTGTATAACGATTATACTACCACGAGGTGGAGGCACTGTACTGACATTGAACCATTGTACAGCTGGTGTATAACGATTATACTACCACGAGGTGGAGGCACTGTACTGACATTGAACCATTGTACAGCTGGTGTATAACGATTATACTACCACGAGGTGGAGGCACTGTACTGAACCATTGTACAGCTGGTGTATAACGATTATACTACCACGAGGTGGAGGCACTGTACTGACATTGTACCATTGTACAGCTGGTGTATAACGATTATACTACCACCAGGTGGAGGCACTGTACTGACATTGAACCATTGTACAGCTGGTGTATAACGATTATACTACCACGAGGTGGAGGCACTGTACTGACATTGAACCATTGTACAGCTGGTGTATAACGATTATACTACCACGAGGTGGAGGCACTGTACTGACATTGAACCATTGTACAGCTGGTGTATAACGATTATACTACCACAAGGTGGAGGCACTGTACTGACATTGTACCATTGTACAGCTGGTGTATAACGATTATACTACCACCAGGTGGAGGCACTGTACTGACATTGAACCATTGTACAGCTGGTGTATAACGATTATACTACCACGAGGTGGAGGCACTGTACTGACATTGAACCATTGTACAGCTGGTGTATAACGATTATACTACCACGAGGTGGAGGCACTGTACTGACATTGAACCATTGTACAGCTGGTGTATAACGATTATACTACCACCAGGTGGAGGCACTGTACTGACATTGAACCATTGTACAGCTGGTGTATAACGATTATACTACCACCAGGTGGAGGCACTGTACTGACATTGTACCATTGTACAGCTGGTGTATAACGATTATACTACCACCAGGTGGAGGCACTGTACTGACATTGAACCATTGTACAGCTGGTGTATAACGATTATACTACCACCAGGTGGAGGCACTGTACTGACATTGTACCATTGTACAGCTGGTGTATAACGATTATACTACCACGAGGTGGAGGCACTGTACTGACATTGAACCATTGTACAGCTGGTGTATAACGATTATACTACCACGAGGTGGAGGCACTGTACTGACATTGAACCATTGTACAGCTGGTGTATAACGATTATACTACCACGAGGTGGAGGCACTGTACTGACGTTGAACCATTGTACAGCTGGTGTATAACGATTATCCTACCACGAGGTGGAGGCACTGTACTGAACCATTGAACCATTGTACAGCTGGTGTATAACGATTATACTACCACCAGGTGGAGGCACTGTACTGACATTGAACCATTGTACAGCTGGTGTATAATGATTATACTACCACGAGGTGGAGGCACTGTACTGACATTGAACCATTGTACAGCTGGTGTATAACGATTATACTACCACCAGGTGGAGGCACTGTACTGACGTTGAACCATTGTACAGCTGGTGTATAATGATTATACTACCACGAGGTGGAGGCACTGTACTGACATTGAACCATTGTACAGCTGGTGTATAACGATTATACTACCACCAGGTGGAGGCACTGTACTGACATTGAACCATTGTACAGCTGGTGTATAATGATTATACTACCACCAGGTGGAGGCACTGTACTGACATTGTACCATTGTACAGCTGGTGTATAACGATTATACTACCACCAGGTGGAGGCACTGTACTGACATTGAACCATTGTACAGCTGGTGTATAACGATTATACTACCACCAGGTGGAGGCACTGTACTGACATTGTACCATTGTACAGCTGGTGTATAACGATTATACTACCACGAGGTGGAGGCACTGTACTGACATTGAACCATTGTACAGCTGGTGTATAACGATTATACTACCACGAGGTGGAGGCACTGTACTGACATTGTACCATTGTACAGCTGGTGTATAACGATTATACTACCACCAGGTGGAGGCACTGTACTGACATTGAACCATTGTACAGCTGGTGTATAACGATTATACTACCACGAGGTGGAGGCACTGTACTGACATTGAACCATTGTACAGCTGGTGTATAACGATTATACTACCACCAGGTGGAGGCACTGTACTGACATTGAACCATTGTACAGCTGGTGTATAACGATTATACTACCACGAGGTGGAGGCACTATACTGAACCATTGTACAGCTGGTGTATAATGATTATACTACCACGAGGTGGAGGCACTGTACTGAACCATTGTACAGCTGGTGTATAACGATTATACTACCACGAGGTGGAGGCACTGTACTGAACCATTGTACAGCTGGTGTATAATGATTATACTACCACGAGGTGGAGGCACTGTACTGACATTGAACCATTGTACAGCTGGTGTATAACGATTATACTACCACCAGGTGGAGGCACTGTACTGACAATGAACCATTGTACAGCTGGTGTATAACGATTATACTACCACGAGGTGGAGGCACTGTACTGACATTGAACCATTGTACAGCTGGTGTATAACGATTATACTACCACCAGGTGGAGGCACTGTACTGACATTGTACCATTGTACAGCTGGTGTATAACGATTATATTACCACCAGGTGGAGGCACTGTACTGACATTGAACCATTGTACAGCTGGTGTATAACGATTATACTACCACGAGGTGGAGGCACTGTACTGACACTGAACCATTGTACAGCTGGTGTATAACGATTATACTACCACGAGGTGGAGGCACTGTACTGACATTGAACCATTGTACAGCTGGTGTATAACGATTATACTACCACGAGGTGGAGGCACTGTACTGACATTGAACCATTGTACAGCTGGTGTATAACGATTATACTACCACGAGGTGGAGGCACTGTACTGACATTGTACAGCTGGTGTATAATGATTATACTACCACGAGGTGGAGGCACTGTACTGACATTGTACCATTGTACAGCTGGTGTATAACGATTATACTACCACCAGGTGGAGGCACTGTACTGACATTGAACCATTGTACAGCTGGTGTATAACGATTATACTACCACGAGGTGGAGGCACTGTACTGAACCATTGTACAGCTGGTGTATAATGATTATACTACCACAAGGTGGAGGCACTGTACTGAACCATTGTACAGCTGGTGTATAACGATTATACTACCACGAGGTGGAGGCACTGTACTGACATTGAACCATTGTACAGCTGGTGTATAACGATTATACTACCACGAGGTGGAGGCACTGTACTGACATTGAACCATTGTACAGCTGGTGTATAATGATTATACTACCACCAGGTGGAGGCACTGTACTGACATTGAACCATTGTACAGCTGGTGTATAACGATTATACTACCACCAGGTGGAGGCACTGTACTGACATTGAACCATTGTACAGCTGGTGTATAACGATTATACTACCACCAGGTGGAGGCACTGTACTGACATTGTACCATTGTACAGCTGGAGTATAATGATTATACTACCACGAGGTGGAGGCACTGTACTGACATTGTACCATTGTACAGCTGGTGTATAACGATTATACTACCACGAGGTGGAGGCACTGTACTGACATTGAACCATTGTACAGCTGGTGTATAACGATTATACTACCACGAGGTGGAGGCACTGTACTGACATTGAACCATTGTACAGCTGGTGTATAACGATTATACTACCACGAGGTGGAGGCACTGTACTGAACCATTGTACAGCTGGTGTATAACGATTATACTACCACCAGGTGGAGGCACTGTACTGACATTGTACCATTGTACAGCTGGTGTATAATGGTTATACTACCACCAGGTGGAGGCACTGTACTGACATTGTACCATTGTACAGCTGGTGTATAATGATTATACTACCACGAGGTGGAGGCACTGTACTGACATTGAACCATTGTACAGCTGGTGTATAACGATTATACTACCACGAGGTGGAGGCACTGTACTGACAATGAACCATTGTACAGCTGGTGTATAATGATTATACTACCACAAGGTGGAGGCACTGTACTGACATTGAACCATTGTACAGCTGGTGTATAACGATTATACTACCACCAGGTGGAGGCACTGTACTGAACCATTGTACAGCTGGTGTATAACGATTATACTACCACCAGGTGGAGGCACTGTACTGAACCATTGTACAGCTGGTGTATAACGATTATACTACCACAAGGTGGAGGCACTGTACTGACATTGAACCATTGTACAGCTGGTGTATAATGATTATACTACCACCAGGTGGAGGCACTGTACTGAACCATTGTACAGCTGGTGTATAACGATTATACTACCACGAGGTGGAGGCACTGTACTGAACCATTGTACAGCTGGTGTATAACGATTATACTACCACGAGGTGGAGGCACTGTACTGACATTGTACCATTGTACAGCTGGTGTATAATGATTATACTACCACGAGGTGGAGGCACTGTACTGAACCATTGTACAGCTGGTGTATAACGATTATACTACCACGAGGTGGAGGCACTGTACTGAACCATTGTACAGCTGGTGTATAATGATTATACTACCACGAGGTGGAGGCACTGTACTGACATTGAACCATTGTACAGCTGGTGTATAACGATTATACTACCACGAGGTGGAGGCACTGTACTGAACCATTGTACAGCTGGTGTATAATGATTATACTACCACGAGGTGGAGGCACTGTACTGACATTGTACCATTGTACAGCTGGTGTATAACGATTATACTACCACCAGGTGGAGGCACTGTACTGAACCATTGTACAGCTGGTGTATAACGATTATACTACCACCAGGTGGAGGCACTGTACTGAACCATTGTACAGCTGGTGTATAACGATTATACTACCACAAGGTGGAGGCACTGTACTGACATTGAACCATTGTACAGCTGGTGTATAATGATTATACTACCACCAGGTGGAGGCACTGTACTGAACCATTGTACAGCTAGTGTATAACGATTATACTACCACCAGGTGGAGGCACTGGACTGACATTGAACCATTGTACAGCTGGTGTATAATGATTATACTACCACAAGGTGGAGGCACTGTACTGACATTGAACCATTGTACAGCTGGTGTATAACGATTATACTACCACCAGGTGGAGGCACTGTACTGAACCATTGTACAGCTGGTGTATAACGATTATACTACCACCACGTGGAGGCACTGTACTGAACCATTGTACAGCTGGTGTATAACGATTATACTACCACAAGGTGGAGGCACTGTACTGACATTGAACCATTGTACAGCTGGTGTATAATGATTATACTACCACCAGGTGGAGGCACTGTACTGAACCATTGTACAGCTGGTGTATAACGATTATACTACCACGAGGTGGAGGCACTGTACTGAACCATTGTACAGCTGGTGTATAATGATTATACTACCACGAGGTGGAGGCACTGTACTGACATTGAACCATTGTACAGCTGGTGTATAACGATTATACTACCACGAGGTGGAGGCACTGTACTGACATTGTACCATTGTACAGCTGGTGTATAACGATTATACTACCACGAGGTGGAGGCACTGTACTGAACCATTGTACAGCTGGTGTATAACGATTATACTACCACGAGGTGGAGGCACTGTACTGACATTGAACCATTGTACAGCTGGTGTATAACGATTATACTACCACCAGGTGGAGGCACTGTACTGAACCATTGTACAGCTGGTGTATAACGATTATACTACCACGAGGTGGAGGCACTGTACTGACATTGAACCATTGTACAGCTGGTGTATAACGATTATACTACCACGAGGTGGAGGCACTGTACTGACATTGAACCATTGTACAGCTGGTGTATAACGATTATACTACCACCAGGTGGAGGCACTGTACTGACATTGAACCATTGTACAGCTGGTGTATAACGATTATACTACCACGAGGTGGAGGCACTGTACTGACATTGAACCATTGTACAGCTGGTGTATAACGATTATACTACCACGAGGTGGAGGCACTGTACTGACATTGAACCATTGTACAGCTGGTGTATAACGATTATACTACCACGAGGTGGAGGCACTGTACTGACATTGAACCATTGTACAGCTGGTGTATAACGATTATACTACCACAAGGTGGAGGCACTGTACTGACATTGTACCATTGTACAGCTGGTGTATAACGATTATACTACCACCAGGTGGAGGCACTGTACTGACATTGAACCATTGTACAGCTGGTGTATAACGATTATACTACCACCAGGTGGAGGCACTGTACTGAACCATTGTACAGCTGGTGTATAACGATTATACTACCACGAGGTGGAGGCACTGTACTGACATTGAACCATTGTACAGCTGGTGTATAATGATTATACTACCACGAGGTGGAGGCACTGTACTGACATTGAACCCTTGTACAGCTGGTGTATAACGATTATACTACCACGAGGTGGAGGCACTGTACTGACGTTGAACCATTGTACAGCTGGTGTATAACGATTATACTACCACGAGGTGGAGGCACTGTACTGAACCATTGTACAGCTGGTGTATAACGATTATACTACCACGAGGTGGAGGCACTGTACTGACATTGTACAGCTGGTGTATAATGATTATACTACCACGAGGTGGAGGCACTGTACTGACATTGAACCATTGTACAGCTGGTGTATAACGATTATACTACCACGAGGTGGAGGCACTGTACTGAACCATTGTACAGCTGGTGTATAACGATTATACTACCACGAGGTGGAGGCACTGTACTGACATTGAACCATTGTACAGCTGGTGTATAACGATTATACTACCACGAGGTGGAGGCACTGTACTGACATTGTACCATTGTACAGCTGGTGTATAATGATTATACTACCACGAGGTGGAGGCACTGTACTGACATTGTACCATTGTACAGCTGGTGTATAATGATTATACTACCACGAGGTGGAGGCACTGTACTGACATTGTACCATTGTACAGCTGGTGTATAACGATTATACTACCACGAGGTGGAGGCACTGTACTGACGTTGAACCATTGTACAGCTGGTGTATAACGATTATACTACCACCAGGTGGAGGCACTGTACTGACATTGAACCATTGTACAGCTGGTGTATAATGATTATACTACCACGAGGTGGAGGCACTGTACTGACATTGTACCATTGTACAGCTGGTGTATAACGATTATACTACCACCAGGTGGAGGCACTGTACTGACATTGAACCATTGTACAGCTGGTGTATAACGATTATACTACCACCAGGTGGAGGCACTGTACTGACATTGTACCATTGTACAGCTGGTGTATAACGATTATACTACCACGAGGTGGAGGCACTGTACTGACATTGAACCATTGTACAGCTGGTGTATAACGATTATACTACCACGAGGTGGAGGCACTGTACTGACATTGTACCATTGTACAGCTGGTGTATAACGATTATACTACCACCAGGTGGAGGCACTGTACTGACATTGAACCATTGTACAGCTGGTGTATAACGATTATACTACCACGAGGTGGAGGCACTGTACTGACATTGAACCATTGTACAGCTGGTGTATAACGATTATACTACCACCAGGTGGAGGCACTGTACTGACATTGAACCATTGTACAGCTGGTGTATAATGATTATACTACCACGAGGTGGAGGCACTGTACTGTCATTGTACCATTGTACAGCTGGTGTATAACGATTATACTACCACAAGGTGGAGGCACTGTACTGACATTGAACCATTGTACAGCTGGTGTATAACGATTATACTACCACGAGGTGGAGGCACTGTACTGACATTGAACCATTGTACAGCTGGTGTATAACGATTATACTACCACGAGGTGGAGGCACTGTACTGACATTGAACCATTGTACAGCTGGTGTATAACGATTATACTACCACGAGGTGGAGGCACTGTACTGACATTGAACCATTGTACAGCTGGTGTATAACGATTATACTACCACGAGGTGGAGGCACTGTACTGAACCATTGTACAGCTGGTGTATAACGATTATACTACCACCAGGTGGAGGCACTGTACTGAACCATTGTACCATTGTACAGCTGGTGTATAACGATTATACTACCACGAGGTGGAGGCACTGTACTGACATTGAACCATTGTACAGCTGGTGTATAATGATTATACTACCACCAGGTGGAGGCACTGTACTGAACCATTGTACAGCTGGTGTATAACGATTATACTACCACGAGGTGGAGGCACTGTACTGAACCATTGTACAGCTGGTGTATAATGATTATACTACCACGAGGTGGAGGCACTGTACTGACATTGAACCATTGTACAGCTGGTGTATAACGATTATACTACCACGAGGTGGAGGCACTGTACTGACATTGTACCATTGTACAGCTGGTGTATAACGATTATACTACCACGAGGTGGAGGCACTGTACTGAACCATTGTACAGCTGGTGTATAACGATTATACTACCACGAGGTGGAGGCACTGTACTGACATTGAACCATTGTACAGCTGGTGTATAACGATTATACTACCACCAGGTGGAGGCACTGTACTGAACCATTGTACAGCTGGTGTATAACGATTATACTACCACGAGGTGGAGGCACTGTACTGACATTGAACCATTGTACAGCTGGTGTATAACGATTATACTACCACGAGGTGGAGGCACTGTACTGACATTGAACCATTGTACAGCTGGTGTATAACGATTATACTACCACCAGGTGGAGGCACTGTACTGACATTGAACCATTGTACAGCTGGTGTATAACGATTATACTACCACGAGGTGGAGGCACTGTACTGACATTGAACCATTGTACAGCTGGTGTATAACGATTATACTACCACGAGGTGGAGGCACTGTACTGACATTGAACCATTGTACAGCTGGTGTATAACGATTATACTACCACGAGGTGGAGGCACTGTACTGACATTGAACCATTGTACAGCTGGTGTATAACGATTATACTACCACAAGGTGGAGGCACTGTACTGACATTGTACCATTGTACAGCTGGTGTATAACGATTATACTACCACCAGGTGGAGGCACTGTACTGACATTGAACCATTGTACAGCTGGTGTATAACGATTATACTACCACCAGGTGGAGGCACTGTACTGAACCATTGTACAGCTGGTGTATAACGATTATACTACCACGAGGTGGAGGCACTGTACTGACATTGAACCATTGTACAGCTGGTGTATAATGATTATACTACCACGAGGTGGAGGCACTGTACTGACATTGAACCCTTGTACAGCTGGTGTATAACGATTATACTACCACGAGGTGGAGGCACTGTACTGACGTTGAACCATTGTACAGCTGGTGTATAACGATTATACTACCACGAGGTGGAGGCACTGTACTGAACCATTGTACAGCTGGTGTATAACGATTATACTACCACGAGGTGGAGGCACTGTACTGACATTGTACAGCTGGTGTATAATGATTATACTACCACGAGGTGGAGGCACTGTACTGACATTGAACCATTGTACAGCTGGTGTATAACGATTATACTACCACGAGGTGGAGGCACTGTACTGAACCATTGTACAGCTGGTGTATAACGATTATACTACCACGAGGTGGAGGCACTGTACTGACATTGAACCATTGTACAGCTGGTGTATAACGATTATACTACCACGAGGTGGAGGCACTGTACTGACATTGTACCATTGTACAGCTGGTGTATAATGATTATACTACCACGAGGTGGAGGCACTGTACTGACATTGTACCATTGTACAGCTGGTGTATAATGATTATACTACCACGAGGTGGAGGCACTGTACTGACATTGTACCATTGTACAGCTGGTGTATAACGATTATACTACCACGAGGTGGAGGCACTGTACTGACGTTGAACCATTGTACAGCTGGTGTATAACGATTATACTACCACCAGGTGGAGGCACTGTACTGACATTGAACCATTGTACAGCTGGTGTATAATGATTATACTACCACGAGGTGGAGGCACTGTACTGACATTGTACCATTGTACAGCTGGTGTATAACGATTATACTACCACCAGGTGGAGGCACTGTACTGACATTGAACCATTGTACAGCTGGTGTATAACGATTATACTACCACCAGGTGGAGGCACTGTACTGACATTGTACCATTGTACAGCTGGTGTATAACGATTATACTACCACGAGGTGGAGGCACTGTACTGACATTGAACCATTGTACAGCTGGTGTATAACGATTATACTACCACGAGGTGGAGGCACTGTACTGACATTGTACCATTGTACAGCTGGTGTATAACGATTATACTACCACCAGGTGGAGGCACTGTACTGACATTGAACCATTGTACAGCTGGTGTATAACGATTATACTACCACGAGGTGGAGGCACTGTACTGACATTGAACCATTGTACAGCTGGTGTATAACGATTATACTACCACCAGGTGGAGGCACTGTACTGACATTGAACCATTGTACAGCTGGTGTATAATGATTATACTACCACGAGGTGGAGGCACTGTACTGTCATTGTACCATTGTACAGCTGGTGTATAACGATTATACTACCACAAGGTGGAGGCACTGTACTGACATTGAACCATTGTACAGCTGGTGTATAACGATTATACTACCACGAGGTGGAGGCACTGTACTGACATTGAACCATTGTACAGCTGGTGTATAACGATTATACTACCACGAGGTGGAGGCACTGTACTGACATTGAACCATTGTACAGCTGGTGTATAACGATTATACTACCACGAGGTGGAGGCACTGTACTGACATTGAACCATTGTACAGCTGGTGTATAACGATTATACTACCACGAGGTGGAGGCACTGTACTGAACCATTGTACAGCTGGTGTATAACGATTATACTACCACCAGGTGGAGGCACTGTACTGAACCATTGTACCATTGTACAGCTGGTGTATAACGATTATACTACCACGAGGTGGAGGCACTGTACTGACATTGAACCATTGTACAGCTGGTGTATAACGATTATACTACCACGAGGTGGAGGCACTGTACTGAACCATTGTACCATTGTACAGCTGGTGTATAACGATTATACTACCACGAGGTGGAGGCACTGTACTGAACCATTGTACCATTGTACAGCTGGTGTATAATGATTATACTACCACGAGGTGGAGGCACTGTACTGACATTGAACCATTGTACAGCTGGTGTATAACGATTATACTACCACGAGGTGGAGGCACTGTACTGACATTGAACCATTGTACAGCTGGTGTATAACGATTATACTACCACGAGGTGGAGGCACTGTACTGACATTGAACCATTGTACAGCTGGTGTATAACGATTATACTACCACGAGGTGGAGGCACTGTACTGTACCATTGTACAGCTGGTGTATAACGATTATACTACCACGAGGTGGAGGCACTGTACTGAACCATTGTACAGCTGGTGTATAATGATTATACTACCACGAGGTGGAGGCACTGTACTGACATTGAACCATTGTACAGCTGGTGTATAATGATTATACTACCACGAGGTGGAGGCACTGTACTGACATTGTACCATTGTACAGCTGGTGTATAACGATTATACTACCACCAGGTGGAGGCACTGTACTGACATTGAACCATTGTACAGCTGGTGTATAATGATTATACTACCACGAGGTGGAGGCACTGTACTGACATTGTACCATTGTACAGCTGGTGTATAATGATTATACTACCACGAGGTGGAGGCACTGTACTGACATTGTACCATTGTACAGCTGCTGTATAACGATTATACTACCACGAGGTGGAGGCACTGTACTGACATTGAACCATTGTACAGCTGGTGTATAACGATTATACTACCACGAGGTGGAGGCACTGTACTGACAATGAACCATTGTACAGCTGGTGTATAACGATTATACTACCACGAGGTGGAGGCACTGTACTGACATTGAACCATTGTACAGCTGGTGTATAACGATTATACTACCACGAGGTGGAGGCACTGTACTGAACCATTGTACAGCTGGTGTATAACGATTATACTACCACGAGGTGGAGGCACTGTACTGAACCATTGTACAGCTGGTGTATAATGATTATACTACCACAAGGTGGAGGCACTGTACTGAACCATTGTACAGCTGGTGTATAACGATTATACTACCACGAGGTGGAGGCACTGTACTGACATTGAACCATTGTACAGCTGGTGTATAACGATTATACTACCACGAGGTGGAGGCACTGTACTGACATTGAACCATTGTACAGCTGGTGTATAACGATTATACTACCACGAGGTGGAGGCACTGTACTGACATTGAACCATTGTACAGCTGGTGTATAACGATTATACTACCACCAGGTGGAGGCACTGTACTGACATTGTACCATTGTACAGCTGGTGTATAACGATTATACTACCAAGAGGTGGAGGCACTGTACTGACATTGTACCATTGTACAGCTGGTGTATAATGATTATACTACCACGAGGTGGAGGCACTGTACTGAACCATTGTACAGCTGGTGTATAATGATTATACTACCACAAGGTGGAGGCACTGTACTGAACCATTGTACAGCTGGTGTATAACGATTATACTACCACGAGGTGGAGGCACTGTACTGACATTGAACCATTGTACAGCTGGTGTATAACGATTATACTACCACGAGGTGGAGGCACTGTACTGACATTGAACCATTGTACAGCTGGTGTATAATGATTATACTACCACGAGGTGGAGGCACTGTACTGACATTGTACCATTGTACAGCTGGAGTATAATGATTATACTACCACGAGGTGGAGGCACTGTACTGACATTGTACCATTGTACAGCTGGTGTATAATGATTATACTACCACGAGGTGGAGGCACTGTACTGACATTGTACCATTGTACAGCTGGTGTATAACGATTATACTACCACGAGGTGGAGGCACTGTACTGACATTGAACCATTGTACAGCTGGTGTATAACGATTATACTACCACGAGGTGGAGGCACTGTACTGACATTGAACCATTGTACAGCTGGTGTATAACGATTATACTACCACGAGGTGGAGGCACTGTACTGAACCATTGTACAGCTGGTGTATAACGATTATACTACCACAAGGTGGAGGCACTGTACTGACATTGAACCATTGTACAGCTGGTGTATAATGATTATACTACCACGAGGTGGAGGCACTGTACTGAACCATTGTACAGCTGGTGTATAATGATTATACTACCACCAGGTGGAGGCACTGTACTGAACCATTGTACAGCTGGTGTATAATGATTATACTACCACGAGGTGGAGGCACTGTACTGACATTGAACCATTGTACAGCTGGTGTATAACGATTATACTACCACCAGGTGGAGGCACTGTACTGAACCATTGTACAGCTGGTGTATAACGATTATACTACCACCAGGTGGAGGCACTGTACTGAACCATTGTACAGCTGGTGTATAACGATTATACTACCACAAGGTGGAGGCACTGTACTGACATTGAACCATTGTACAGCTGGTGTATAATGATTATACTACCACCAGGTGGAGGCACTGTACTGAACCATTGTACAGCTGGTGTATAACGATTATACTACCACCAGGTGGAGGCACTGGACTGACATTGAACCATTGTACAGCTGGTGTATAATGATTATACTACCACAAGGTGGAGGCACTGTACTGACATTGAACCATTGTACAGCTGGTGTATAACGATTATACTACCACCAGGTGGAGGCACTGTACTGAACCATTGTACAGCTGGTGTATAACGATTATACTACCACCAGGTGGAGGCACTGTACTGAACCATTGTACAGCTGGTGTATAACGATTATACTACCACAAGGTGGAGGCACTGTACTGACATTGAACCATTGTACAGCTGGTGTATAATGATTATACTACCACCAGGTGGAGGCACTGTACTGAACCATTGTACAGCTGGTGTATAACGATTATACTACCACGAGGTGGAGGCACTGTACTGAACCATTGTACAGCTGGTGTATAATGATTATACTACCACGAGGTGGAGGCACTGTACTGACATTGAACCATTGTACAGCTGGTGTATAACGATTATACTACCACGAGGTGGAGGCACTGTACTGACATTGTACCATTGTACAGCTGGTGTATAACGATTATACTACCACGAGGTGGAGGCACTGTACTGAACCATTGTACAGCTGGTGTATAACGATTATACTACCACCAGGTGGAGGCACTGTACTGACATTGAACCATTGTACAGCTGGTGTATAACGATTATACTACCACCAGGTGGAGGCACTGTACTGAACCATTGTACAGCTGGTGTATAACGATTATACTACCACGAGGTGGAGGCACTGTACTGACATTGAACCATTGTACAGCTGGTGTATAACGATTATACTACCACGAGGTGGAGGCACTGTACTGAACCATTGTACAGCTGGTGTATAATGATTATACTACCACGAGGTGGAGGCACTGTACTGACATTGAACCATTGTACAGCTGGTGTATAACGATTATACTACCACGAGGTGGAGG
This sequence comes from Sthenelais limicola, assembly GCA_942159475.1. Classification (NCBI taxonomy): domain Eukaryota; kingdom Metazoa; phylum Annelida; class Polychaeta; order Phyllodocida; family Sigalionidae; genus Sthenelais; species Sthenelais limicola. Next base: position 135,785,584 of record OW804097.1, on the reverse strand, counting down.
CACTGTACTGACATTGAACCATTGTACAGCTGGTGTATAACGATTATACTACCACAAGGTGGAGGCACTGTACTGACATTGTACCATTGTACAGCTGGTGTATAACGATTATACTACCACCAGGTGGAGGCACTGTACTGACATTGAACCATTGTACAGCTGGTGTATAACGATTATACTACCACGAGGTGGAGGCACTGTACTGACATTGAACCATTGTACAGCTGGTGTATAACGATTATACTACCACGAGGTGGAGGCACTGTACTGACATTGAACCATTGTACAGCTGGTGTATAACGATTATACTACCACCAGGTGGAGGCACTGTACTGACATTGAACCATTGTACAGCTGGTGTATAACGATTATACTACCACGAGGTGGAGGCACTGTACTGACGTTGAACCATTGTACAGCTGGTGTATAACGATTATACTACCACGAGGTGGAGGCACTGTACTGAACCATTGTACAGCTGGTGTATAACGATTATACTACCACGAGGTGGAGGCACTGTACTGACATTGTACAGCTGGTGTATAATGATTATACTACCACGAGGTGGAGGCACTGTACTGACATTGAACCATTGTACAGCTGGTGTATAATGATTATACTACCACGAGGTGGAGGCACTGTACTGACATTGAACCATTGTACAGCTGGTGTATAACGATTATACTACCACGAGGTGGAGGCACTGTACTGACATTGTACCATTGTACAGCTGGTGTATAACGATTATACTACCACGAGGTGGAGGCACTGTACTGAACCATTGTACAGCTGGTGTATAACGATTATACTACCACCAGGTGGAGGCACTGTACTGACATTGTACCATTGTACAGCTGGTGTATAACGATTATACTACCACGAGGTGGAGGCACTGTACTGAACCATTGTACAGCTGGTGTATAACGATTATACTACCACGAGGTGGAGGCACTGTACTGACATTGAACCATTGTACAGCTGGTGTATAACGATTATACTACCACGAGGTGGAGGCACTGTACTGACATTGTACCATTGTACAGCTGGTGTATAATGATTATACTACCACGAGGTGGAGGCACTGTACTGACATTGTACCATTGTACAGCTGGTGTATAATGATTATACTACCACGAGGTGGAGGCACTGTACTGACATTGTACCATTGTACAGCTGGTGTATAACGATTATACTACCACGAGGTGGAGGCACTGTACTGACGTTGAACCATTGTACAGCTGGTGTATAACGATTATACTACCACCAGGTGGAGGCACTGTACTGACATTGAACCATTGTACAGCTGGTGTATAATGATTATACTACCACGAGGTGGAGGCACTGTACTGACATTGTACCATTGTACAGCTGGTGTATAACGATTATACTACCACCAGGTGGAGGCACTGTACTGACATTGAACCATTGTACAGCTGGTGTATAACGATTATACTACCACCAGGTGGAGGCACTGTACTGACATTGTACCATTGTACAGCTGGTGTATAACGATTATACTACCACGAGGTGGAGGCACTGTACTGACATTGAACCATTGTACAGCTGGTGTATAACGATTATACTACCACGAGGTGGAGGCACTGTACTGACATTGTACCATTGTACAGCTGGTGTATAACGATTATACTACCACCAGGTGGAGGCACTGTACTGACATTGAACCATTGTACAGCTGGTGTATAACGATTATACTACCACGAGGTGGAGGCACTGTACTGACATTGAACCATTGTACAGCTGGTGTATAACGATTATACTACCACCAGGTGGAGGCACTGTACTGACATTGAACCATTGTACAGCTGGTGTATAATGATTATACTACCACGAGGTGGAGGCACTGTACTGTCATTGTACCATTGTACAGCTGGTGTATAACGATTATACTACCACAAGGTGGAGGCACTGTACTGACATTGAACCATTGTACAGCTGGTGTATAACGATTATACTACCACGAGGTGGAGGCACTGTACTGACATTGAACCATTGTACAGCTGGTGTATAACGATTATACTACCACGAGGTGGAGGCACTGTACTGAACCATTGTACAGCTGGTGTATAACGATTATACTACCACGAGGTGGAGGCACTGTACTGACATTGAACCATTGTACAGCTGGTGTATAACGATTATACTACCACGAGGTGGAGGCACTGTACTGACATTGTACCATTGTACAGCTGCTGTATAACGATTATACTACCACGAGGTGGAGGCACTGTACTGACATTGAACCATTGTACAGCTGGTGTATAACGATTATACTACCACGAGGTGGAGGCACTGTACTGACAATGAACCATTGTACAGCTGGTGTATAACGATTATACTACCACGAGGTGGAGGCACTGTACTGACATTGAACCATTGTACAGCTGGTGTATAACGATTATACTACCACGAGGTGGAGGCACTGTACTGAACCATTGTACAGCTGGTGTATAACGATTATACTACCACCAGGTGGAGGCACTGTACTGACATTGAACCATTGTACAGCTGGTGTATAACGATTATACTACCACGAGGTGGAGGCACTGTACTGAACCATTGTACAGCTGGTGTATAATGATTATACTACCACCAGGTGGAGGCACTGTACTGAACCATTGTACAGCTGGTGTATAATGATTATACTACCACGAGGTGGAGGCACTGTACTGACATTGAACCATTGTACAGCTGGTGTATAACGATTATACTACCACCAGGTGGAGGCACTGTACTGAACCATTGTACAGCTGGTGTATAACGATTATACTACCACCAGGTGGAGGCACTGTACTGAACCATTGTACAGCTGGTGTATAACGATTATACTACCACAAGGTGGAGGCACTGTACTGACATTGAACCATTGTACAGCTGGTGTATAATGATTATACTACCACCAGGTGGAGGCACTGTACTGAACCATTGTACAGCTGGTGTATAACGATTATACTACCACCAGGTGGAGGCACTGGACTGACATTGAACCATTGTACAGCTGGTGTATAATGATTATACTACCACAAGGTGGAGGCACTGTACTGACATTGAACCATTGTACAGCTGGTGTATAACGATTATACTACCACCAGGTGGAGGCACTGTACTGAACCATTGTACAGCTGGTGTATAACGATTATACTACCACCAGGTGGAGGCACTGTACTGAACCATTGTACAGCTGGTGTATAACGATTATACTACCACAAGGTGGAGGCACTGTACTGACATTGAACCATTGTACAGCTGGTGTATAATGATTATACTACCACCAGGTGGAGGCACTGTACTGAACCATTGTACAGCTGGTGTATAACGATTATACTACCACGAGGTGGAGGCACTGTACTGAACCATTGTACAGCTGGTGTATAATGATTATACTACCACGAGGTGGAGGCACTGTACTGACATTGAACCATTGTACAGCTGGTGTATAACGATTATACTACCACGAGGTGGAGGCACTGTACTGACATTGTACCATTGTACAGCTGGTGTATAACGATTATACTACCACGAGGTGGAGGCACTGTACTGAACCATTGTACAGCTGGTGTATAACGATTATACTACCACCAGGTGGAGGCACTGTACTGACATTGAACCATTGTACAGCTGGTGTATAACGATTATACTACCACCAGGTGGAGGCACTGTACTGAACCATTGTACAGCTGGTGTATAACGATTATACTACCACGAGGTGGAGGCACTGTACTGACATTGAACCATTGTACAGCTGGTGTATAACGATTATACTACCACGAGGTGGAGGCACTGTACTGAACCATTGTACAGCTGGTGTATAATGATTATACTACCACGAGGTGGAGGCACTGTACTGACATTGAACCATTGTACAGCTGGTGTATAACGATTATACTACCACGAGGTGGAGGCACTGTACTGACATTGAACCATTGTACAGCTGGTGTATAACGATTATACTACCACAAGGTGGAGGCACTGTACTGACATTGTACCATTGTACAGCTGGTGTATAACGATTATACTACCACCAGGTGGAGGCACTGTACTGACATTGAACCATTGTACAGCTGGTGTATAACGATTATACTACCACGAGGTGGAGGCACTGTACTGACATTGAACCATTGTACAGCTGGTGTATAACGATTATACTACCACGAGGTGGAGGCACTGTACTGACATTGAACCATTGTACAGCTGGTGTATAACGATTATACTACCACCAGGTGGAGGCACTGTACTGACATTGAACCATTGTACAGCTGGTGTATAACGATTATACTACCACGAGGTGGAGGCACTGTACTGACGTTGAACCATTGTACAGCTGGTGTATAACGATTATACTACCACGAGGTGGAGGCACTGTACTGAACCATTGTACAGCTGGTGTATAACGATTATACTACCACGAGGTGGAGGCACTGTACTGACATTGTACAGCTGGTGTATAATGATTATACTACCACGAGGTGGAGGCACTGTACTGACATTGAACCATTGTACAGCTGGTGTATAACGATTATACTACCACGAGGTGGAGGCACTGTACTGAACCATTGTACAGCTGGTGTATAACGATTATACTACCACGAGGTGGAGGCACTGTACTGACATTGAACCATTGTACAGCTGGTGTATAACGATTATACTACCACGAGGTGGAGGCACTGTACTGACATTGTACCATTGTACAGCTGGTGTATAATGATTATACTACCACGAGGTGGAGGCACTGTACTGACATTGTACCATTGTACAGCTGGTGTATAATGATTATACTACCACGAGGTGGAGGCACTGTACTGACATTGTACCATTGTACAGCTGGTGTATAACGATTATACTACCACGAGGTGGAGGCACTGTACTGACGTTGAACCATTGTACAGCTGGTGTATAACGATTATACTACCACCAGGTGGAGGCACTGTACTGACATTGAACCATTGTACAGCTGGTGTATAATGATTATACTACCACGAGGTGGAGGCACTGTACTGACATTGTACCATTGTACAGCTGGTGTATAACGATTATACTACCACCAGGTGGAGGCACTGTACTGACATTGAACCATTGTACAGCTGGTGTATAACGATTATACTACCACCAGGTGGAGGCACTGTACTGACATTGTACCATTGTACAGCTGGTGTATAACGATTATACTACCACGAGGTGGAGGCACTGTACTGACATTGAACCATTGTACAGCTGGTGTATAACGATTATACTACCACGAGGTGGAGGCACTGTACTGACATTGTACCATTGTACAGCTGGTGTATAACGATTATACTACCACCAGGTGGAGGCACTGTACTGACATTGAACCATTGTACAGCTGGTGTATAACGATTATACTACCACGAGGTGGAGGCACTGTACTGACATTGAACCATTGTACAGCTGGTGTATAACGATTATACTACCACCAGGTGGAGGCACTGTACTGACATTGAACCATTGTACAGCTGGTGTATAATGATTATACTACCACGAGGTGGAGGCACTGTACTGTCATTGTACCATTGTACAGCTGGTGTATAACGATTATACTACCACAAGGTGGAGGCACTGTACTGACATTGAACCATTGTACAGCTGGTGTATAACGATTATACTACCACGAGGTGGAGGCACTGTACTGACATTGAACCATTGTACAGCTGGTGTATAACGATTATACTACCACGAGGTGGAGGCACTGTACTGAACCATTGTACAGCTGGTGTATAACGATTATACTACCACGAGGTGGAGGCACTGTACTGACATTGAACCATTGTACAGCTGGTGTATAACGATTATACTACCACGAGGTGGAGGCACTGTACTGACATTGTACCATTGTACAGCTGCTGTATAACGATTATACTACCACGAGGTGGAGGCACTGTACTGACATTGAACCATTGTACAGCTGGTGTATAACGATTATACTACCACGAGGTGGAGGCACTGTACTGACAATGAACCATTGTACAGCTGGTGTATAACGATTATACTACCACGAGGTGGAGGCACTGTACTGACATTGAACCATTGTACAGCTGGTGTATAACGATTATACTACCACGAGGTGGAGGCACTGTACTGAACCATTGTACAGCTGGTGTATAACGATTATACTACCACCAGGTGGAGGCACTGTACTGACATTGAACCATTGTACAGCTGGTGTATAACGATTATACTACCACGAGGTGGAGGCACTGTACTGACATTGAACCATTGTACAGCTGGTGTATAACGATTATACTACCACGAGGTGGAGGCACTGTACTGAACCATTGTACAGCTGGTGTATAATGATTATACTACCACAAGGTGGAGGCACTGTACTGAACCATTGTACAGCTGGTGTATAACGATTATACTACCACGAGGTGGAGGCACTGTACTGACATTGAACCATTGTACAGCTGGTGTATAACGATTATACTACCACGAGGTGGAGGCACTGTACTGACATTGAACCATTGTACAGCTGGTGTATAACGATTATACTACCACGAGGTGGAGGCACTGTACTGACATTGAACCATTGTACAGCTGGTGTATAACGATTATACTACCACCAGGTGGAGGCACTGTACTGACATTGTACCATTGTACAGCTGGTGTATAACGATTATACTACCACGAGGTGGAGGCACTGTACTGACATTGTACCATTGTACAGCTGGTGTATAATGATTATACTACCACGAGGTGGAGGCACTGTACTGAACCATTGTACAGCTGGTGTATAATGATTATACTACCACAAGGTGGAGGCACTGTACTGAACCATTGTACAGCTGGTGTATAACGATTATACTACCACGAGGTGGAGGCACTGTACTGACATTGAACCATTGTACAGCTGGTGTATAACGATTATACTACCACGAGGTGGAGGCACTGTACTGACATTGAACCATTGTACAGCTGGTGTATAATGATTATACTACCACGAGGTGGAGGCACTGTACTGACATTGTACCATTGTACAGCTGGAGTATAATGATTATACTACCACGAGGTGGAGGCACTGTACTGACATTGTACCATTGTACAGCTGGTGTATAATGATTATACTACCACGAGGTGGAGGCACTGTACTGACATTGTACCATTGTACAGCTGGTGTATAACGATTATACTACCACGAGGTGGAGGCACTGTACTGACATTGAACCATTGTACAGCTGGTGTATAACGATTATACTACCACGAGGTGGAGGCACTGTACTGACGTTGAACCATTGTACAGCTGGTGTATAACGATTATACTACCACCAGGTGGAGGCACTGTACTGACATTGAACCATTGTACAGCTGGTGTATAACGATTATACTACCACCAGGTGGAGGCACTGTACTGAACCATTGTACAGCTGGTGTATAACGATTATACTACCACGAGGTGGAGGCACTGTACTGAACCATTGTACAGCTGGTGTATAACGATTATACTACCACGAGGTGGAGGCACTGTACTGACATTGAACCATTGTACAGCTGGTGTATAACGATTATACTACCACGAGGTGGAGGCACTGTACTGACATTGAACCATTGTACAGCTGGTGTATAACGATTATACTACCACGAGGTGGAGGCACTGTACTGAACCATTGTACAGCTGGTGTATAACGATTATACTACCACCAGGTGGAGGCACTGTACTGACATTGTACCATTGTACAGCTGGTGTATAATGGTTATACTACCACGAGGTGGAGGCACTGTACTGAACCATTGTACAGCTGGTGTATAATGATTATACTACCACGAGGTGGAGGCACTGTACTGAACCATTGTACAGCTGGTGTATAACGATTATACTACCACCAGGTGGAGGCACTGTACTGACATTGAACCATTGTACAGCTGGTGTATAACGATTATACTACCACCAGGTGGAGGCACTGTACTGAACCATTGTACAGCTGGTGTATAACGATTATACTACCACGAGGTGGAGGCACTGTACTGACATTGTACCATTGTACAGCTGGTGTATAACGATTATACTACCACCAGGTGGAGGCACTGTACTGACATTGAACCATTGTACAGCTGGTGTATAACGATTATACTACCACCAGGTGGAGGCACTGTACTGACATTGAACCATTGTACAGCTGGTGTATAATGATTATACTACCACGAGGTGGAGGCACTGTACTGACATTGAACCATTGTACAGCTGGTGTATAACGATTATACTACCACAAGGTGGAGGCACTGTACTGACATTGAACCATTGTACAGCTGGTGTATAACGATTATACTACCACAAGGTGGAGGCACTGTACTGACATTGTACCATTGTACAGCTGGTGTATAACGATTATACAACCACCAGGTGGAGGCACTGTACTGACATTGAACCATTGTACAGCTGGTGTATAATGATTATACTACCACCAGGTGGAGGCACTGTACTGAACCATTGTACAGCTGGTGTATAACGATTATACTACCACAAGGTGGAGGCACTGTACTGAACCATTGTACCATTGTACAGCTGCTGTATAACGATTATACTACCACGAGGTGGAGGCACTGTACTGACATTGAACCATTGTACAGCTGGTGTATAACGATTATACTACCACGAGGTGGAGGCACTGTACTGACATTGAACCATTGTACAGCTGGTGTATAACGATTATACTACCACGAGGTGGAGGCACTGTACTGACATTGTACCATTGTACAGCTGGTGTATAACGATTATACTACCACCAGGTGGAGGCACTGTACTGACATTGAACCATTGTACAGCTGGTGTATAACGATTATACTACCACGAGGTGGAGGCACTGTACTGACAATGAACCATTGTACAGCTGGTGTATAACGATTATACTACCACGAGGTGGAGGCACTGTACTGACATTGAACCATTGTACAGCTGGTGTATAACGATTATACTACCACAAGGTGGAGGCACTGTACTGAACCATTGTACAGCTGGTGTATAATGATTATACTACCACAAGGTGGAGGCACTGTACTGAACCATTGTACAGCTGGTGTATAACGATTATACTACCACGAGGTGGAGGCACTGTACTGACATTGAACCATTGTACAGCTGGTGTATAACGATTATACTACCACGAGGTGGAGGCACTGTACTGAACCATTGTACAGCTGGTGTATAATGATTATACTACCACAAGGTGGAGGCACTGTACTGAACCATTGTACAGCTGGTGTATAACGATTATACTACCACGAGGTGGAGGCACTGTACTGACATTGAACCATTGTACAGCTGGTGTATAACGATTATACTACCACGAGGTGGAGGCACTGTACTGACATTGAACCATTGTACAGCTGGTGTATAACGATTATACTACCACGAGGTGGAGGCACTGTACTGACATTGAACCATTGTACAGCTGGTGTATAACGATTATACTACCACCAGGTGGAGGCACTGTACTGACATTGTACCATTGTACAGCTGGTGTATAACGATTATACTACCACGAGGTGGAGGCACTGTACTGACATTGTACCATTGTACAGCTGGTGTATAATGATTATACTACCACGAGGTGGAGGCACTGTACTGAACCATTGTACAGCTGGTGTATAATGATTATACTACCACAAGGTGGAGGCACTGTACTGAACCATTGTACAGCTGGTGTATAACGATTATACTACCACGAGGTGGAGGCACTGTACTGACATTGAACCATTGTACAGCTGGTGTATAATGATTATACTACCACGAGGTGGAGGCACTGTACTGACATTGAACCATTGTACAGCTGGTGTATAATGATTATACTACCACGAGGTGGAGGCACTGTACTGAACCATTGTACAGCTGGTGTATAACGATTATACTACCACGAGGTGGAGGCACTGTACTGACATTGTACCATTGTACAGCTGGAGTATAATGATTATACTACCACGAGGTGGAGGCACTGTACTGACATTGTACCATTGTACAGCTGGTGTATAATGATTATACTACCACGAGGTGGAGGCACTGTACTGACATTGTACCATTGTACAGCTGGTGTATAACGATTATACTACCACGAGGTGGAGGCACTGTACTGACATTGAACCATTGTACAGCTGGTGTATAACGATTATACTACCACGAGGTGGAGGCACTGTACTGACATTGAACCATTGTACAGCTGGTGTATAACGATTATACTACCACGAGGTGGAGGCACTGTACTGACATTGTACCATTGTACAGCTGGTGTATAACGATTATATTACCACGAGGTGGAGGCACTGTACTGACATTGTACAGCTGGTGTATAACGATTATATTACCACGAGGTGGAGGCACTGTACTGAACCATTGTACAGCTGGTGTATAACGATTATACTACCACGAGGTGGAGGCACTGTACTGAACCATTGTACAGCTGGTGTATAACGATTATACTACCACCAGGTGGAGGCACTGTACTGACATTGTTCCATTGTACAGCTGGTGTATAACGATTATACTACCACGAGGTGGAGGCACTGTACTGACATTGAACCATTGTACAGCTGGTGTATAACGATTATACTACCACAAGGTGGAGGCACTGTACTGACATTGAACCATTGTACAGCTGGTGTATAACGATTATACTACCACAAGGTGGAGGCACTGTACTGACATTGTACCATTGTACAGCTGGTGTATAACGATTATACAACCACCAGGTGGAGGCACTGTACTGACATTGAACCATTGTACAGCTGGTGTATAATGATTATACTACCACCAGGTGGAGGCACTGTACTGAACCATTGTACAGCTGGTGTATAACGATTATACTACCACAAGGTGGAGGCACTGTACTGAACCATTGTACCATTGTACAGCTGCTGTATAACGATTATACTACCACGAGGTGGAGGCACTGTACTGACATTGAACCATTGTACAGCTGGTGTATAATGATTATACTACCACGAGGTGGAGGCACTGTACTGACATTGTACCATTGTACAGCTGCTGTATAACGATTATACTACCACGAGGTGGAGGCACTGTACTGAACCATTGTACCATTGTACAGCTGCTGTATAACGATTATACTACCACGAGGTGGAGGCACTGTACTGACATTGAACCATTGTACAGCTGGTGTATAATGATTATACTACCACGAGGTGGAGGCACTGTACTGAACCATTGTACAGCTGGTGTATAACGATTATACTACCACGAGGTGGAGGCACTGTACTGAACCATTGTACCATTGTACAGCTGCTGTATAACGATTATACTACCACGAGGTGGAGGCACTGTACTGACATTGAACCATTGTACAGCTGGTGTATAACGATTATACTACCACGAGGTGGAGGCACTGTACTGAACCATTGTACAGCTGGTGTATGACGATTATACTACCACGAGGTGGAGGCACTGTACTGACATTGTACCATTGTACAGCTGGTGTATAACGATTATACTACCACCAGGTGGAGGCACTGTACTGTCATTGTACCATTGTACAGCTGGTGTATAACGATTATACTACCACGAGGTGGAGGCACTGTACTGAACCATTGTACAGCTGGTGTATAACGATTATACTACCACGAGGTGGAGGCACTGTAGTGACATTGAACCATTGTACAGCTGGTGTATAACGATTATACTACCACGAGGTGGAGGCACTGTACTGACATTGTAACATTGTACAGCTGGTGTATAACGATTATACTACCACCAGGTGGAGGCACTGTACTGACATTGAACCATTGTACAGCTGGTGTATAACGATTATACTACCACGAGGTGGAGGCACTGTACTGAACCATTGTACCATTGTACAGCTGCTGTATAACGATTATACTACCACGAGGTGGAGGCACTGTACTGACATTGAACCATTGTACAGCTGGTGTATAATGATTATACTACCACGAGGTGGAGGCACTGTACTGACATTGTACCATTGTACAGCTGCTGTATAACGATTATACTACCACGAGGTGGAGGCACTGTACTGACATTGAACCATTGTACAGCTGGTGTATAACGATTATACTACCACGAGGTGGAGGCACTGTACTGACATTGTACCATTGTACAGCTGGTGTATAATGATTATACTACCACCAGGTGGAGGCACTGTACTGACATTGTACCATTGTACAGCTGGTGTATAATGATTATACTACCACCAGGTGGAGGCACTGTACTGACATTGTACCATTGTACAGCTGGTGTATAACGATTATACTACCACGAGGTGGAGGCACTGTACTGACATTGAACCATTGTACAGCTGGTGTATAATGATTATACTACCACGAGGTGGAGGCACTGTACTGACATTGAACCATTGTACAGCTGGTGTATAATGATTATACTACCACCAGGTGGAGGCACTGTACTGACATTGTACCATTGTACAGCTGGTGTATAACGATTATACTACCACGAGGTGGAGGCACTGTACTGACATTGAACCATTGTACAGCTGGTGTATAACGATTATATTACCACGAGGTGGAGGCACTGTACTGACATTGAACCATTGTACAGCTGGTGTATAACGATTATACTACCACGAGGTGGAGGCACTGTACTGACATTGTACCATTGTACAGCTGGTGTATAATGATTATACTACCACCAGGTGGAGGCACTGTACTGACATTGAACCATTGTACAGCTGGTGTATAACGATTATACTACCACGAGGTGGAGGCACTGTACTGACATTGTACCATTGTACAGCTGGTGTATAACGATTATACTACCACGAGGTGGAGGCACTGTACTGAACCATTGTACAGCTGGTGTATAACGATTATACTACCACGAGGTGGAGGCACTGTACTGAACCATTGTACAGCTGGTGTATAACGATTATACTACCACGAGGTGGAGGCACTGTACTGAACCATTGTACAGCTGGTGTATAACGATTATACTACCACGAGGTGGAGGCACTGTACTGACATTGAACCATTGTACAGCTGGTGTATAACGATTATACTACCACCAGGTGGAGGCACTGTACTGACATTGAACCATTGTACAGCTGGTGTATAACGATTATACTACCACCAGGTGGAGGCACTGTACTGACATTGAACCATTGTACAGCTGGTGTATAATGATTATACTACCACGAGGTGGAGGCACTGTACTGACATTGAACCATTGTACAGCTGGTGTATAACGATTATACTACCACGAGGTGGAGGCACTGTACTGAACCATTGTACAGCTGGTGTATAATGATTATACTACCACCAGGTGGAGGCACTGTACTGACATTGTACCATTGTACAGCTGGTGTATAACGATTATACTACCACGAGGTGGAGGCACTGTACTGACATTGAACCATTGTACAGCTGGTGTATAACGATTATACTACCACGAGGTGGAGGCACTGTACTGACATTGAACCATTGTACAGCTGGTGTATAACGATTATACTACCACGAGGTGGAGGCACTGTACTGAACCATTGTACAGCTGGTGTATAACGATTATACTACCACAAGGTGGAGGCACTGTACTGACACTGAACCATTGTACAGCTGGTGTATAATGATTATACTACCACGAGGTGGAGGCACTGTACTGACATTGTACCATTGTACAGCTGGTGTATAATGATTATACTACCACGAGGTGGAGGCACTGTACTGACATTGAACCATTGTACAGCTGGTGTATAACGATTATACTACCACGAGGTGGAGGCACTGTACTGACATTGAACCATTGTACAGCTGGTGTATAATGATTATACTACCACGAGGTGGAGGCACTGTACTGACATTGTACCATTGTACAGCTGGTGTATAATGATTATACTACCACGAGGTGGAGGCACTGTACTGTACCATTGAACCATTGTACAGCTGGTGTATAACGATTATACTACCACGAGGTGGAGGCACTGTACTGACATTGTACCATTGTAGAGCTGGTGTATAATGATTATACTACCACCAGGTGGAGGCACTGTACTGACATTGTACCATTGTACAGCTGGTGTATAACGATTATACTACCACGAGGTGGAGGCACTGTACTGACATTGAACCATTGTACAGCTGGTGTATAACGATTATACTACCACGAGGTGGAGGCACTGTACTGACATTGAACCATTGTACAGCTGGTGTATAACGATTATACTACCACGAGGTGGAGGCACTGTACTGACATTGTACCATTGTACAGCTGGTGTATAACGATTATACTACCACGAGGTGGAGGCACTGTACTGAACCATTGTACAGCTGGTGTATAACGATTATACTACCACTAGGTGGAGGCACTGTACTGACATTGAACCATTGTACAGTTGGTGTATAACGATTATACTACCACCAGGTGGAGGCACTTTACTGACATTGTACCATTGTACAGCTGGTGTATAACGATTATACTACCACGAGGTGGAGGCACTGTACTGAACCATTGTACAGCTGGTGTATAATGATTATACTACCACGAGGTGGAGGCACTGTACTGAACCATTGTACAGCTGGTGTATAACGATTATACTACCACGAGGTGGAGGCACTGTACTGACATTGAACCATTGTACAGCTGGTGTATAACGATTATACTACCACCAGGTGGAGGCACTGTACTGACATTGAACCATTGTACAGCTGGTGTATAACGATTATACTACCACGAGGTGGAGGCACTGTACTGACATTGAACCATTGTACAGCTGGTGTATAACGATTATACTACCACGAGGTGGAGGCACTGTACTGACATTGTACCATTGTACAGCTGGTGTATAACGATTATACTACCACCAGGTGGAGGCACTGTACTGAACCATTGTACAGCTGGTGTATAATGATTATACTACCACGAGGTGGAGGCACTGTACTGAACCATTGTACAGCTGGTGTATAACGATTATACTACCACTAGGTGGAGGCACTGTACTGACATTGAACCATTGTACAGTTGGTGTATAACGATTATACTACCACCAGGTGGAGGCACTTTACTGACATTGTACCATTGTACAGCTGGTGTATAACGATTATACTACCACGAGGTGGAGGCACTGTACTGAACCATTGTACAGCTGGTGTATAATGATTATACTACCACGAGGTGGAGGCACTGTACTGAACCATTGTACAGCTGGTGTATAACGATTATACTACCACGAGGTGGAGGCACTGTACTGACATTGAACCATTGTACAGCTGGTGTATAACGATTATACTACCACCAGGTGGAGGCACTGTACTGACATTGAACCATTGTACAGCTGGTGTATAACGATTATACTACCACGAGGTGGAGGCACTGTACTGACATTGAACCATTGTACAGCTGGTGTATAACGATTATACTACCACGAGGTGGAGGCACTGTACTGACATTGTACCATTGTACAGCTGGTGTATAACGATTATACTACCACCAGGTGGAGGCACTGTACTGAACCATTGTACAGCTGGTGTATAATGATTATACTACCACGAGGTGGAGGCACTGTACTGACATTGTACCATTGTACAGCTGGTGTATAACGATTATACTACCACGAGGTGGAGGCACTGTACTGAACCATTGTACAGCTGGTGTATAACGATTATACTACCACGAGGTGGAGGCACTGTACTGACATTGAACCATTGTACAGCTGGTGTATAACGATTATACTACCACCAGGTGGAGGCACTGTACTGACATTGAACCATTGTACAGCTGGTGTATAACGATTATACTACCACGAGGTGGAGGCACTGTACTGACATTGAACCATTGTACAGCTGGTGTATAACGATTATACTACCACCAGGTGGAGGCACTGTACTGACATTGAACCATTGTACAGCTGGTGTATAACGATTATACTACCACGAGGTGGAGGCACTGTACTGACATTGAACCATTGTACAGCTGGTGTATAACGATTATACTACCACGAGGTGGAGGCACTGTACTGACATTGAACCATTGTACAGCTGGTGTATAACGATTATACTACCACGAGGTGGAGGCACTGTACTGACATTGAACCATTGTACAGCTGGTGTATAATGATTATACTACCACGAGGTGGAGGCACTGTACTGACATTGAACCATTGTACAGCTGGTGTATAACGATTATACTACCACGAGGTGGAGGCACTGTACTGAACCATTGTACAGCTGGTGTATAATGATTATACTACCACGAGGTGGAGGCACTGTACTGAACCATTGTACAGCTGGTGTATAACGATTATACTACCACGAGGTGGAGGCACTGTACTGAACCATTGTACAGCTGGTGTATAACGATTATACTACCACGAGGTGGAGGCACTGTACTGACATTGAACCAGTGTACAGCTGGTGTATAACGATTATACTACCACCAGGTGGAGGCACTGTACTGAACCATTGTACAGCTGGTGTATAACGATTATACTACCACCAGGTGGAGGCACTGTACTGACATTGTACCATTGTACAGCTGGTGTATAACGATTATACTACCACGAGGTGGAGGCACTGTACTGACATTGTACCATTGTACAGCTGGTGTATAACGATTATACTACCACGAGGTGGAGGCACTGTACTGACATTGAACCATTGTACAGCTGGT
This sequence comes from Sthenelais limicola, assembly GCA_942159475.1. NCBI lineage: Eukaryota > Metazoa > Annelida > Polychaeta > Phyllodocida > Sigalionidae > Sthenelais > Sthenelais limicola. Next base: position 135,768,975 of record OW804097.1, on the reverse strand, counting down.
GTATAACGATTATACTACCACGAGGTGGAGGCACTGTACTGACATTGAACCATTGTACAGCTGGTGTATAACGATTATACTACCACGAGGTGGAGGCACTGTACTGACATTGTACCATTGTACAGCTGGTGTATAACGATTATACTACCACCAGGTGGAGGCACTGTACTGACATTGTACCATTGTACAGCTGGTGTATAGCGATTATACTACCACGAGGTGGAGGCACTGCACTGACATTGAACCATTGTACAGCTGGTGTATAATGATTATACTACCACCAGGTGGAGGCACTGTACTGACATTGAACCATTGTACAGCTGGTGTATAACGATTATACTACCACGAGGTGGAGGCACTGTACTGACATTGAACCATTGTACAGCTGGTGTATAATGATTATACTACCACGAGGTGGAGGCACTGTACTGACATTGAACCATTGTACAGCTGGTGTATAATGATTATACTACCACCAGGTGGAGGCACTGTACTGACATTGAACCATTGTACAGCTGGTGTATAACGATTATACTACCACGAGGTGGAGGCACTGTACTGACATTGTACCATTGTACAGCTGGTGTATAATGATTATACTACCACGAGGTGGAGGCACTGTACTGAACCATTGTACAGCTGGTGTATAACGATTATATTACCACGAGGTGGAGGCACTGTACTGACATTGAACCATTGTACAGCTGGTGTATAACGATTATACTACCACGAGGTGGAGGCACTGTACTGAACCATTGTACAGCTGGTGTATAACGATTATACTACCACGAGGTGGAGGCACTGTACTGACATTGAACCATTGTACAGCTGGTGTATAATGATTATACTACCACCAGGTGGAGGCACTGTACTGACATTGTACCATTGTACAGCTGGTGTATAATGATTATACTACCACAAGGTGGAGGCACTGTACTGACATTGAACCATTGTACAGCTGGTGTATAACGATTATACTACCACAAGGTGGAGGCACTGTACTGAACCATTGTACAGCTGGTGTATAACGATTAGACTACCACGAGGTGGAGGCACTGTACTGACATTGAACCATTGTACAGCTGGTGTATAACGATTATACTACCACGAGGTGGAGGCACTGTACTGACATTGAACCATTGTACAGCTGGTGTATAATGATTATACTACCACCAGGTGGAGGCACTGTACTGACATTGTACCATTGTACAGCTGGTGTATAATGATTATACTACCACGAGGTGGAGGCACTGTACTGAACCATTGTACAGCTGGTGTATAACGATTATACTACCACGAGGTGGAGGCACTGTACTGAACCATTGTACAGCTGGTGTATAACGATTATACTACCACGAGGTGGAGGCACTGTACTGTACCATTGTACAGCTGGTGTATAACGATTATACTACCACGAGGTGGAGGCACTGTACTGACATTGAACCATTGTACAGCTGGTGTATAACGATTATACTACCACGAGGTGGAGGCACTGTACTGAACCATTGTACAGCTGGTGTATAACGATTATACTACCACGAGGTGGAGGCACTGTACTGACATTGAACCATTGTACAGCTGGTGTATAACGATTATACTACCATGAGGTGGAGGCACTGTACTGAACCATTGTACAGCTGGTGTATAATGATTATACTACCACGAGGTGGAGGCACTGTACTGACATTGTACCATTGTACAGCTGGTATATAACGATTATACTACCACGAGGTGGAGGCACTGTACTGACATTGAACCATTGTACAGCTGGTGTATAATGATTATACTACCACGAGGTGGAGGCACTGTACTGACATTGAACCATTGTACAGCTGGTGTATAACGATTATACTACCACCAGGTGGAGGCACTGTACTGACATTGAACCATTGTACAGCTGGTGTATAATGATTATACTACCACCAGGTGGAGGCACTGTACTGACATTGAACCATTGTACAGCTGGTGTATAACGATTATACTACCACGAGGTGGAGGCACTGTACTGAACCATTGTACAGCTGGTGTATAACGATTATACTACCACGAGGTGGAGGCACTGTACTGACATTGTACCATTGTACAGCTGGTGTATAATGATTATACTACCACGAGGTGGAGGCACTGTACTGACATTGTACCATTGTACAGCTGGTGTATAACGATTATACTACCACGAGGTGGAGGCACTGTACTGACATTGAACCATTGTACAGCTGGTGTATAACGATTATACTACCACGAGGTGGAGGCACTGTACTGACATTGAACCATTGTACAGCTGGTGTATAACGATTATACTACCACGAGGTGGAGGCACTGTACTGACATTGAACCATTGTACAGCTGGTGTATAACGATTATACTACCACGAGGTGGAGGCACTATACTGAACCATTGTACAGCTGGTGTATAATGATTATACTACCACGAGGTGGAGGCACTGTACTGACATTGTACCATTGTACAGCTGGTGTATAACGATTATACTACCACGAGGTGGAGGCACTGTACTGAACCATTGTACCATTGTACAGCTGGTGTATATTGATTATACTACCACGAGGTGGAGGCACTGTACTGAACCATTGTACCATTGTACAGCTGGTGTATAACGATTATACTACCACGAGGTGGAGGCACTGTACTGACATTGTACCATTGTACAGCTGGTGTATATTGATTATACTACCACGAGGTGGAGGCACTGTACTGACATTGAACCATTGTACAGCTGGTGTATAACGATTATACTACCACGAGGTGGAGGCACTGTACTGACATTGAACCATTGTACAGCTGCTGTATAACGATTATACTACCACGAGGTGGAGGCACTGTACTGACATTGTACCATTGTACAGCTGGTGTATAACGATTATACTACCACCAGGTGGAGGCACTGTACTGTACCATTGTACAGCTGGTGTATAATGATTATACTACCACGAGGTGGAGGCACTGTACTGACATTGAACCATTGTACAGCTGGTGTATAAAGATTATACTACCACGAGGTGGAGGCACTGTACTGACATTGAACCATTGTACAGCTGGTGTATAACGATTATACTACCACGAGGTGGAGGCACTGTACTGACATTGAACCATTGTACAGCTGGTGTATAATGATTATACTACCACCAGGTGGAGGCACTGTACTGACATTGAACCATTGTACAGCTGGTGTATAACGATTATACTACCACGAGGTGGAGGCACTGTACTGAACCATTGTACAGCTGGTGTATAATGATTATACTACCACGAGGTGGAGGCACTGTACTGAACCATTGTACAGCTGGTGTATAACGATTATACTACCACGAGGTGGAGGCACTGTACTGACATTGAACCATTGTACAGCTGGTGTATAATGATTATACTACCACCAGGTGGAGGCACTGTACTGACATTGAACCATTGTACAGCTGGTGTATAACGATTATACTACCACGAGGTGGAGGCACTGTACTGAACCATTGTACAGCTGGTGTATAACGATTATACTACCACCAGGTGGAGGCACTGTACTGACATTGAACCATTGTACAGCTGGTGTATAATGATTATACTACCACGAGGTGGAGGCACTGTACTGACATTGTACCATTGTACAGCTGGTGTATAATGATTATACTACCACGAGGTGGAGGCACTGTACTGTACCATTGTACAGCTGGTGTATAACGATTATATTACCACGAGGTGGAGGCACTGTACTGACATTGAACCATTGTACAGCTGGTGTATAACGATTATACTACCACGAGGTGGAGGCACTGTACTGACATTGAACCATTGTACAGCTGGTGTATAATGATTATACTACCACGAGGTGGAGGCACTGTACTGACATTGAACCATTGTACAGCTGGTGTATAACGATTATACTACCACGAGGTGGAGGCACTGTACTGACATTGTACCATTGTACAGCTGGTGTATAACGATTATACTACCACGAGGTGGAGGCACTGTACTGACATTGTACCATTGTACAGCTGGTGTATAACGATTATACTACCACCAGGTGGAGGCACTGAACTGACATTGAACCATTGTACAGCTGGTGTATAATGATTATACTACCACCAGGTGGAGGCACTGTACTGACATTGAACCATTGTACAGCTGGTGTATAATGATTATACTACCACGAGGTGGAGGCACTGTACTGAACCATTGTACAGCTGGTGTATAACGATTATACTACCACGAGGTGGAGGCACTGTACTGAACCATTGTACAGCTGGTGTATAACGATTATACTACCACGAGGTGGAGGCACTGTACTGACATTGTACCATTGTACAGCTGCTGTATAACGATTATACTACCACGAGGTGGAGGCACTGTACTGACATTGTACCATTGTACAGCTGGTGTATAATGATTATACTACCACAAGGTGGAGGCACTGTACTGACATTGTACCATTGTACAGCTGGTGTATAACGATTATACTACCACGAGGTGGAGGCACTGTACTGACATTGAACCATTGTACAGCTGGTGTATAACGATTATACTACCACGAGGTGGAGGCACTGTACTGAACCATTGTACAGCTGGTGTATAACGATTATACTACCACGAGGTGGAGGCACTGTACTGACATTGAACCATTGTACAGCTGGTGTATAACGATTATACTACCATGAGGTGGAGGCACTGTACTGAACCATTGTACAGCTGGTGTATAATGATTATACTACCACGAGGTGGAGGCACTGTACTGACATTGTACCATTGTACAGCTGGTATATAACGATTATACTACCACGAGGTGGAGGCACTGTACTGACATTGAACCATTGTACAGCTGGTGTATAATGATTATACTACCACGAGGTGGAGGCACTGTACTGACATTGAACCATTGTACAGCTGGTGTATAACGATTATACTACCACCAGGTGGAGGCACTGTACTGACATTGAACCATTGTACAGCTGGTGTATAATGATTATACTACCACCAGGTGGAGGCACTGTACTGACATTGAACCATTGTACAGCTGGTGTATAACGATTATACTACCACGAGGTGGAGGCACTGTACTGAACCATTGTACAGCTGGTGTATAACGATTATACTACCACGAGGTGGAGGCACTGTACTGACATTGTACCATTGTACAGCTGGTGTATAATGATTATACTACCACGAGGTGGAGGCACTGTACTGACATTGTACCATTGTACAGCTGGTGTATAACGATTATACTACCACGAGGTGGAGGCACTGTACTGACATTGAACCATTGTACAGCTGGTGTATAACGATTATACTACCACGAGGTGGAGGCACTGTACTGACATTGAACCATTGTACAGCTGGTGTATAACGATTATACTACCACGAGGTGGAGGCACTGTACTGACATTGTACAGCTGGTGTATAACGATTATACTACCACGAGGTGGAGGCACTGTACTGACATTGTACCATTGTACAGCTGGTGTATAACGATTATACTACCACGAGGTGGAGGCACTGTACTGAACCATTGTACCATTGTACAGCTGGTGTATATTGATTATACTACCACGAGGTGGAGGCACTGTACTGAACCATTGTACCATTGTACAGCTGGTGTATAACGATTATACTACCACGAGGTGGAGGCACTGTACTGACATTGTACCATTGTACAGCTGGTGTATAACGATTATACTACCACGAGGTGGAGGCACTGTACTGACATTGTACCATTGTACAGCTGGTGTATATTGATTATACTACCACGAGGTGGAGGCACTGTACTGACATTGAACCATTGTACAGCTGGTGTATAACGATTATACTACCACGAGGTGGAGGCACTGTACTGACATTGAACCATTGTACAGCTGCTGTATAACGATTATACTACCACGAGGTGGAGGCACTGTACTGACATTGTACCATTGTACAGCTGGTGTATAACGATTATACTACCACCAGGTGGAGGCACTGTACTGTACCATTGTACAGCTGGTGTATAATGATTATACTACCACGAGGTGGAGGCACTGTACTGACATTGAACCATTGTACAGCTGGTGTATAAAGATTATACTACCACGAGGTGGAGGCACTGTACTGACATTGAACCATTGTACAGCTGGTGTATAACGATTATACTACCACGAGGTGGAGGCACTGTACTGACATTGAACCATTGTACAGCTGGTGTATAATGATTATACTACCACCAGGTGGAGGCACTGTACTGACATTGTACCATTGTACAGCTGGTGTATAACGATTATACTACCACGAGGTGGAGGCACTGTACTGAACCATTGTACAGCTGGTGTATAACGATTATACTACCACGAGGTGGAGGCACTGTACTGTACCATTGTACAGCTGGTGTATAACGATTATACTACCACGAGGTGGAGGCACTGTACTGACATTGAACCATTGTACAGCTGGTGTATAACGATTATACTACCACGAGGTGGAGGCACTGTACTGAACCATTGTACAGCTGGTGTATAACGATTATACTACCACGAGGTGGAGGCACTGTACTGACATTGAACCATTGTACAGCTGGTGTATAACGATTATACTACCATGAGGTGGAGGCACTGTACTGAACCATTGTACAGCTGGTGTATAATGATTATACTACCACGAGGTGGAGGCACTGTACTGACATTGTACCATTGTACAGCTGGTATATAACGATTATACTACCACGAGGTGGAGGCACTGTACTGACATTGAACCATTGTACAGCTGGTGTATAATGATTATACTACCACGAGGTGGAGGCACTGTACTGACATTGAACCATTGTACAGCTGGTGTATAACGATTATACTACCACCAGGTGGAGGCACTGTACTGACATTGAACCATTGTACAGCTGGTGTATAATGATTATACTACCACCAGGTGGAGGCACTGTACTGACATTGAACCATTGTACAGCTGGTGTATAACGATTATACTACCACGAGGTGGAGGCACTGTACTGAACCATTGTACAGCTGGTGTATAACGATTATACTACCACGAGGTGGAGGCACTGTACTGACATTGTACCATTGTACAGCTGGTGTATAATGATTATACTACCACGAGGTGGAGGCACTGTACTGACATTGTACCATTGTACAGCTGGTGTATAACGATTATACTACCACGAGGTGGAGGCACTGTACTGACATTGAACCATTGTACAGCTGGTGTATAACGATTATACTACCACGAGGTGGAGGCACTGTACTGACATTGAACCATTGTACAGCTGGTGTATAACGATTATACTACCACGAGGTGGAGGCACTGTACTGACATTGAACCATTGTACAGCTGGTGTATAACGATTATACTACCACGAGGTGGAGGCACTATACTGAACCATTGTACAGCTGGTGTATAATGATTATACTACCACGAGGTGGAGGCACTGTACTGACATTGTACCATTGTACAGCTGGTGTATAACGATTATACTACCACGAGGTGGAGGCACTGTACTGAACCATTGTACCATTGTACAGCTGGTGTATATTGATTATACTACCACGAGGTGGAGGCACTGTACTGAACCATTGTACCATTGTACAGCTGGTGTATAACGATTATACTACCACGAGGTGGAGGCACTGTACTGACATTGTACCATTGTACAGCTGGTGTATAACGATTATACTACCACGAGGTGGAGGCACTGTACTGACATTGTACCATTGTACAGCTGGTGTATAATGATTATACTACCACGAGGTGGAGGCACTGTACTGAACCATTGTACAGCTGGTGTATAATGATTATACTACCACGAGGTGGAGGCACTGTACTGACATTGAACCATTGTACAGCTGGTGTATAACGATTATACTACCACGAGGTGGAGGCACTGTACTGACATTGAACCATTGTACAGCTGCTGTATAACGATTATACTACCACGAGGTGGAGGCACTGTACTGACATTGTACCATTGTACAGCTGGTGTATAACGATTATACTACCACCAGGTGGAGGCACTGTACTGTACCATTGTACAGCTGGTGTATAATGATTATACTACCACGAGGTGGAGGCACTGTACTGACATTGAACCATTGTACAGCTGGTGTATAAAGATTATACTACCACGAGGTGGAGGCACTGTACTGACATTGAACCATTGTACAGCTGGTGTATAACGATTATACTACCACGAGGTGGAGGCACTGTACTGACATTGAACCATTGTACAGCTGGTGTATAATGATTATACTACCACCAGGTGGAGGCACTGTACTGACATTGAACCATTGTACAGCTGGTGTATAACGATTATACTACCACGAGGTGGAGGCACTGTACTGAACCATTGTACAGCTGGTGTATAATGATTATACTACCACGAGGTGGAGGCACTGTACTGAACCATTGTACAGCTGGTGTATAACGATTATACTACCACGAGGTGGAGGCACTGTACTGACATTGAACCATTGTACAGCTGGTGTATAATGATTATACTACCACCAGGTGGAGGCACTGTACTGACATTGAACCATTGTACAGCTGGTGTATAACGATTATACTACCACGAGGTGGAGGCACTGTACTGAACCATTGTACAGCTGGTGTATAACGATTATACTACCACCAGGTGGAGGCACTGTACTGACATTGAACCATTGTACAGCTGGTGTATAATGATTATACTACCACGAGGTGGAGGCACTGTACTGACATTGTACCATTGTACAGCTGGTGTATAATGATTATACTACCACGAGGTGGAGGCACTGTACTGTACCATTGTACAGCTGGTGTATAACGATTATATTACCACGAGGTGGAGGCACTGTACTGACATTGAACCATTGTACAGCTGGTGTATAACGATTATACTACCACGAGGTGGAGGCACTGTACTGACATTGAACCATTGTACAGCTGGTGTATAATGATTATACTACCACGAGGTGGAGGCACTGTACTGACATTGAACCATTGTACAGCTGGTGTATAACGATTATACTACCACGAGGTGGAGGCACTGTACTGACATTGTACCATTGTACAGCTGGTGTATAACGATTATACTACCACGAGGTGGAGGCACTGTACTGACATTGTACCATTGTACAGCTGGTGTATAACGATTATACTACCACCAGGTGGAGGCACTGTACTGACATTGAACCATTGTACAGCTGGTGTATAATGATTATACTACCACCAGGTGGAGGCACTGTACTGACATTGAACCATTGTACAGCTGGTGTATAATGATTATACTACCACGAGGTGGAGGCACTGTACTGAACCATTGTACAGCTGGTGTATAACGATTATACTACCACGAGGTGGAGGCACTGTACTGAACCATTGTACAGCTGGTGTATAACGATTATACTACCACGAGGTGGAGGCACTGTACTGACATTGTACCATTGTACAGCTGCTGTATAACGATTATACTACCACGAGGTGGAGGCACTGTACTGACATTGTACCATTGTACAGCTGGTGTATAATGATTATACTACCACGAGGTGGAGGCACTGTACTGACATTGTACCATTGTACAGCTGGTGTATAACGATTATACTACCACGAGGTGGAGGCACTGTACTGACATTGAACCATTGTACAGCTGGTGTATAACGATTATACTACCACGAGGTGGAGGCACTGTACTGACATTGAACCATTGTACAGCTGGTGTATAATGATTATACTACCACCAGGTGGAGGCACTGTACTGACATTGAACCATTGTACAGCTGGTGTATAACGATTATACTACCATGAGGTGGAGGCACTGTACTGAACCATTGTACAGCTGGTGTATAATGATTATACTACCACGAGGTGGAGGCACTGTACTGACATTGTACCATTGTACAGCTGGTATATAACGATTATACTACCACGAGGTGGAGGCACTGTACTGACATTGAACCATTGTACAGCTGGTGTATAATGATTATACTACCACGAGGTGGAGGCACTGTACTGACATTGAACCATTGTACAGCTGGTGTATAACGATTATACTACCACCAGGTGGAGGCACTGTACTGACATTGAACCATTGTACAGCTGGTGTATAATGATTATACTACCACCAGGTGGAGGCACTGTACTGACATTGAACCATTGTACAGCTGGTGTATAACGATTATACTACCACGAGGTGGAGGCACTGTACTGAACCATTGTACAGCTGGTGTATAACGATTATACTACCACGAGGTGGAGGCACTGTACTGACATTGTACCATTGTACAGCTGGTGTATAATGATTATACTACCACGAGGTGGAGGCACTGTACTGACATTGTACCATTGTACAGCTGGTGTATAACGATTATACTACCACGAGGTGGAGGCACTGTACTGACATTGAACCATTGTACAGCTGGTGTATAACGATTATACTACCACGAGGTGGAGGCACTGTACTGACATTGAACCATTGTACAGCTGGTGTATAACGATTATACTACCACGAGGTGGAGGCACTGTACTGACATTGTACCATTGTACAGCTGGTGTATAATGATTATACTACCACGAGGTGGAGGCACTGTACTGACATTGAACCATTGTACAGCTGGTGTATAACGATTATACTACCACGAGGTGGAGGCACTGTACTGAACCATTGTACAGCTGGTGTATAACGATTATACTACCACGAGGTGGAGGCACTGTACTGAACCATTGTACAGCTGGTGTATAACAATTATACTACCACGAGGTGGAGGCACTGTACTGACATTGAACCATTGTACAGCTGGTGTATAACGATTATACTACCACGAGGTGGAGGCACTATACTGAACCATTGTACAGCTGGTGTATAATGATTATACTACCACGAGGTGGAGGCACTGTACTGACATTGTACCATTGTACAGCTGGTGTATAACGATTATACTACCACGAGGTGGAGGCACTGTACTGAACCATTGTACCATTGTACAGCTGGTGTATATTGATTATACTACCACGAGGTGGAGGCACTGTACTGAACCATTGTACCATTGTACAGCTGGTGTATAACGATTATACTACCACGAGGTGGAGGCACTGTACTGACATTGTACCATTGTACAGCTGGTGTATAACGATTATACTACCACGAGGTGGAGGCACTGTACTGACATTGAACCATTGTACAGCTGCTGTATAACGATTATACTACCACGAGGTGGAGGCACTGTACTGACATTGTACCATTGTACAGCTGGTGTATAACGATTATACTACCACCAGGTGGAGGCACTGTACTGTACCATTGTACAGCTGGTGTATAATGATTATACTACCACGAGGTGGAGGCACTGTACTGACATTGAACCATTGTACAGCTGGTGTATAAAGATTATACTACCACGAGGTGGAGGCACTGTACTGACATTGAACCATTGTACAGCTGGTGTATAACGATTATACTACCACGAGGTGGAGGCACTGTACTGACATTGAACCATTGTACAGCTGGTGTATAACGATTATACTACCACGAGGTGGAGGCACTGTACTGAACCATTGTACAGCTGGTGTATAACGATTATACTACCACGAGGTGGAGGCACTGTACTGACATTGAACCATTGTACAGCTGGTGTATAACGATTATACTACCACGAGGTGGAGGCACTGTACTGAACCATTGTACAGCTGGTGTATAACGATTATACTACCACGAGGTGGAGGCACTGTACTGACATTGAACCATTGTACAGCTGGTGTATAATGATTATACTACCACGAGGTGGAGGCACTGTACTGACATTGAACCATTGTACAGCTGGTGTATAACGATTATACTACCACCAGGTGGAGGCACTGTACTGACATTGTACCATTGTACAGCTGGTGTATAATGATTATACTACCACGAGGTGGAGGCACTGTACTGACATTGAACCATTGTACAGCTGGTGTATAATGATTATACTACCACCAGGTGGAGGCACTGTACTGACATTGAACCATTGTACAGCTGGTGTATAACGATTATACTACCACGAGGTGGAGGCACTGTACTGAACCATTGTACAGCTGGTGTATAATGATTATACTACCACGAGGTGGAGGCACTGTACTGAACCATTGTACAGCTGGTGTATAACGATTATACTACCACGAGGTGGAGGCACTGTACTGACATTGAACCATTGTACAGCTGGTGTATAACGATTATACTACCACGAGGTGGAGGCACTGTACTGAACCATTGTACAGCTGGTGTATAACGATTATACTACCACCAGGTGGAGGCACTGTACTGACATTGAACCATTGTACAGCTGGTGTATAATGATTATACTACCACGAGGTGGAGGCACTGTACTGACATTGTACCATTGTACAGCTGGTGTATAATGATTATACTACCACGAGGTGGAGGCACTGTACTGTACCATTGTACAGCTGGTATATAACGATTATATTACCACGAGGTGGAGGCACTGTACTGACATTGAACCATTGTACAGCTGGTGTATAACGATTATACTACCACGAGGTGGAGGCACTGTACTGACATTGAACCATTGTACAGCTGGTGTATAATGATTATACTACCACGAGGTGGAGGCACTGTACTGACATTGAACCATTGTACAGCTGGTGTATAACGATTATACTACCACGAGGTGGAGGCACTGTACTGACATTGTACCATTGTACAGCTGGTGTATAACGATTATACTACCACGAGGTGGAGGCACTGTACTGACATTGTACCATTGTACAGCTGGTGTATAACGATTATACTACCACCAGGTGGAGGCACTGTACTGACATTGAACCATTGTACAGCTGGTGTATAATGATTATACTACCACCAGGTGGAGGCACTGTACTGACATTGAACCATTGTACAGCTGGTGTATAATGATTATACTACCACGAGGTGGAGGCACTGTACTGAACCATTGTACAGCTGGTGTATAACGATTATACTACCACGAGGTGGAGGCACTGTACTGAACCATTGTACAGCTGGTGTATAACGATTATACTACCACGAGGTGGAGGCACTGTACTGACATTGTACCATTGTACAGCTGCTGTATAACGATTATACTACCACGAGGTGGAGGCACTGTACTGAACCATTGTACAGCTGGTGTATAACGATTATACTACCACCAGGTGGAGGCACTGTACTGTACCATTGTACAGCTGGTGTATAATGATTATACTACCACGAGGTGGAGGCACTGTACTGACATTGAACCATTGTACAGCTGGTGTATAATGATTATACTACCACGAGGTGGAGGCACTGTACTGACATTGTACCATTGTACAGCTGCTGTATAACGATTATACTACCACAAGGTGGAGGCACTGTACTGACATTGTACCATTGTACAGCTGGTGTATAATGATTATATTACCACGAGGTGGAGGCACTGTACTGACATTGAACCATTGTACAGCTGGTGTATAACGATTATACTACCACGAGGTGGAGGCACTGTACTGACATTGAACCATTGTACAGCTGGTGTATAACGATTATACTACCACGAGGTGGAGGCACTGTACTGACATTGTACCATTGTACAGCTGGTGTATAACGATTATACTACCACGAGGTGGAGGCACTGTACTGACATTGTACCATTGTACAGCTGGTGTATAACGATTATACTACCACAAGGTGGAGGCACTGTACTGACATTGTACCATTGTACAGCTGGTGTATAACGATTATACTACCACGAGGTGGAGGCACTGTACTGACATTGTACCATTGTACAGCTGGTGTATAACGATTATACTACCACGAGGTGGAGGCACTGTACTGACATTGAACCATTGTACAGCTGGTGTATAACGATTATACTACCACCAGGTGGAGGCACTGTACTGACATTGAACCATTGTACAGCTGGTGTATAACGATTATACTACCACGAGGTGGAGGCACTGTACTGACATTGTACCATTGTACAGCTGGTGTATAACGATTATACTACCACCAGGTGGAGGCACTGTACTGACATTGAACCATTGTACAGCTGGTGTATAACGATTATACTACCACGAGGTGGAGGCACTGTACTGACATTGAACCATTGTACAGCTGGTGTATAACGATTATACTACCACGAGGTGGAGGCACTGTACTGACATTGAACCATTGTACAGCTGGTGTATAACGATTATACTACCACGAGGTGGAGGCACTGTACTGAACCATTGTACAGCTGGTGTATAACGATTATACTACCACAAGGTGGAGGCACTGTACTGAACCATTGTACCATTGTACAGCTGGTGTATAATGATTATACTACCACAAGGTGGAGGCACTGTACTGACATTGTACTATTGTACAGCTGGTGTATAATGATTATACTACCACGAGGTGGAGGCACTGTACTGACATTGAACCATTGTACAGCTGGTGTATAACGATTATACTACCACGAGGTGGAGGCACTGTACTGACATTGAACCATTGTACAGCTGGTGTATAAAGATTATACTACCACCAGGTGGAGGCACTGTACTGACATTGAACCATTGTACAGCTGGTGTATAACGATTATACTACCACAAGGTGGAGGCACTGTACTGACATTGTACCATTGTACAGCTGGTGTATAATGATTATACTACCACGAGGTGGAGGCACTGTACTGACATTGAACCATTGTACAGCTGGTGTATAACGATTATACTACCACGAGGTGGAGGCACTGTACTGACATTGAACCATTGTACAGCTGGTGTATAACGATTATATTACCACCAGGTGGAGGCACTGTACTGACATTGAACCATTGTACAGCTGGTGTATAACGATTATACTACCACCAGGTGGAGGCACTGTACTGTACCATTGTACAGCTGGTGTATAACGATTATACTACCACAAGGCGGAGGCACTGTACTGTACCATTGTACAGCTGGTGTATAACGATTATACTACCACGAGGTGGAGGCACTGTACTGAACCATTGTACCATTGTACAGCTGGTGTATAATGATTATACTACCACGAGGTGGAGGCACTGTACTGAACCATTGTACAGCTGGTGTATAACGATTATACTACCACGAGGTGGAGGCACTGTACTGACATTGAACCATTGTACAGCTGGTGTATAATGATTATACTACCACGAGGTGGAGGCACTGTACTGACATTGTACCATTGTACAGCTGGTGTATAACGATTATACTACCACGAGGTGGAGGCACTGTACTGACATTGTACCATTGTACAGCTGGTGTATAATGATTATACTACCACAAGGTGGAGGCACTGTACTGACATTGTACCATTGTACAGCTGGTGTATAATGATTATACTACCACCAGGTGGAGGCACTGTACTGACATTGAACCATTGTACAGCTGGTGTATAATGATTATACTACCACGAGGTGGAGGCACTGTACTGACATTGAACCATTGTACAGCTGGTGTATAACGATTATACTACCACGAGGTGGAGGCACTGTACTGACATTGAACCATTGTACAGCTGGTGTATAACGATTATACTACCACGAGGTGGAGGCACTGTACTGACATTGTACCATTGTACAGCTGGTGTATAATGATTATACTACCACAAGGTGGAGGCACTGTACTGACATTGTACCATTGTACAGCTGGTGTATAATGATTATACTACCACAAGGTGGAGGCACTGTACTGACATTGTACCATTGTACAGCTGGTGTATAACGATTATACTACCACGAGGTGGAGGCACTGTACTGAACCATTGTACAGCTGGTGTATAACGATTATACTACCACAAGGTGGAGGCACTGTACTGACATTGAACCATTGTACAGCTGGTGTATAATGATTATACTACCACGAGGTGGAGGCACTGTACTGAACCATTGTACAGCTGGTGTATAATGATTATACTACCACCAGGTGGAGGCACTGTACTGACATTGAACCATTGTACAGCTGGTGTATAACGATTATACTACCACGAGGTGGAGGCACTGTACTGACATTGAACCATTGTACAGCTGGTGTATAACGATTATACTACCACGAGGTGGAGGCACTGTACTGACATTGAACCATTGTACAGCTGGTGTATAACGATTATACTACCACGAGGTGGAGGCACTGTACTGACATTGAACCATTGTACAGCTGGTGTATAACGATTATACTACCACGAGGTGGAGGCACTGTACTGACATTGAACCATTGTACAGCTGGTGTATAACGATTATACTACCACGAGGTGGAGGCACTGTACTGACATTGTACCATTGTACAGCTGGTGTATAACGATTATACTACCACGAGGTGGAGGCACTGTACTGAACCATTGTACAGCTGGTGTATAACGATTATACTACCACGAGGTGGAGGCACTGTACTGAACCATTGTACAGCTGGTGTATAACGATTATACTACCACGAGGTGGAGGCACTGTACTGACATTGTACCATTGTACAGCTGGTGTATAACGATTATACTACCACGAGGTGGAGGCACTGTACTGACATTGAACCATTGTACAGCTGGTGTATAATGATTATACTACCACGAGGTGGAGGCACTGTACTGACATTGAACCATTGTACAGCTGGTGTATAACGATTATACTACCACGAGGTGGAGGCACTGTACTGACATTGAACCATTGTACAGCTGGTGTATAACGATTATACTACCACGAGGTGGAGGCACTGTACTGAACCATTGTACAGCTGGTGTATAACGATTATACTACCACGAGGTGGAGGCACTGTACTGAACCATTGTACAGCTGGTGTATAACAATTATACTACCACGAGGTGGAGGCACTGTACTGACATTGAACCATTGTACAGCTGGTGTATAACGATTATACTACCACGAGGTGGAGGCACTATACTGAACCATTGTACAGCTGGTGTATAATGATTATACTACCACGAGGTGGAGGCACTGTACTGACATTGTACCATTGTACAGCTGGTGTATAACGATTATACTACCACGAGGTGGAGGCACTGTACTGAACCATTGTACCATTGTACAGCTGGTGTATATTGATTATACTACCACGAGGTGGAGGCACTGTACTGAACCATTGTACCATTGTACAGCTGGTGTATAACGATTATACTACCACGAGGTGGAGGCACTGTACTGACATTGTACCATTGTACAGCTGGTGTATAACGATTATACTACCACGAGGTGGAGGCACTGTACTGACATTGTACCATTGTACAGCTGGTGTATATTGATTATACTACCACGAGGTGGAGGCACTGTACTGACATTGAACCATTGTACAGCTGGTGTATAACGATTATACTACCACGAGGTGGAGGCACTGTACTGACATTGAACCATTGTACAGCTGCTGTATAACGATTATACTACCACGAGGTGGAGGCACTGTACTGACATTGTACCATTGTACAGCTGGTGTATAACGATTATACTACCACCAGGTGGAGGCACTGTACTGTACCATTGTACAGCTGGTGTATAATGATTATACTACCACGAGGTGGAGGCACTGTACTGACATTGAACCATTGTACAGCTGGTGTATAAAGATTATACTACCACGAGGTGGAGGCACTGTACTGACATTGAACCATTGTACAGCTGGTGTATAACGATTATACTACCACGAGGTGGAGGCACTGTACTGACATTGAACCATTGTACAGCTGGTGTATAACGATTATACTACCACGAGGTGGAGGCACTGTACTGAACCATTGTACAGCTGGTGTATAACGATTATACTACCACGAGGTGGAGGCACTGTACTGACATTGAACCATTGTACAGCTGGTGTATAACGATTATACTACCACGAGGTGGAGGCACTGTACTGAACCATTGTACAGCTGGTGTATAACGATTATACTACCACGAGGTGGAGGCACTGTACTGACATTGAACCATTGTACAGCTGGTGTATAATGATTATACTACCACGAGGTGGAGGCACTGTACTGACATTGAACCATTGTACAGCTGGTGTATAACGATTATACTACCACCAGGTGGAGGCACTGTACTGACATTGTACCATTGTACAGCTGGTGTATAATGATTATACTACCACGAGGTGGAGGCACTGTACTGACATTGAACCATTGTACAGCTGGTGTATAATGATTATACTACCACCAGGTGGAGGCACTGTACTGACATTGAACCATTGTACAGCTGGTGTATAACGATTATACTACCACGAGGTGGAGGCACTGTACTGAACCATTGTACAGCTGGTGTATAATGATTATACTACCACGAGGTGGAGGCACTGTACTGAACCATTGTACAGCTGGTGTATAACGATTATACTACCACGAGGTGGAGGCACTGTACTGACATTGAACCATTGTACAGCTGGTGTATAACGATTATACTACCACGAGGTGGAGGCACTGTACTGAACCATTGTACAGCTGGTGTATAACGATTATACTACCACCAGGTGGAGGCACTGTACTGACATTGAACCATTGTACAGCTGGTGTATAATGATTATACTACCACGAGGTGGAGGCACTGTACTGACATTGTACCATTGTACAGCTGGTGTATAATGATTATACTACCACGAGGTGGAGGCACTGTACTGTACCATTGTACAGCTGGTATATAACGATTATATTACCACGAGGTGGAGGCACTGTACTGACATTGAACCATTGTACAGCTGGTGTATAACGATTATACTACCACGAGGTGGAGGCACTGTACTGACATTGAACCATTGTACAGCTGGTGTATAATGATTATACTACCACGAGGTGGAGGCACTGTACTGACATTGAACCATTGTACAGCTGGTGTATAACGATTATACTACCACGAGGTGGAGGCACTGTACTGACATTGTACCATTGTACAGCTGGTGTATAACGATTATACTACCACGAGGTGGAGGCACTGTACTGACATTGTACCATTGTACAGCTGGTGTATAACGATTATACTACCACCAGGTGGAGGCACTGTACTGACATTGAACCATTGTACAGCTGGTGTATAATGATTATACTACCACCAGGTGGAGGCACTGTACTGACATTGAACCATTGTACAGCTGGTGTATAATGATTATACTACCACGAGGTGGAGGCACTGTACTGAACCATTGTACAGCTGGTGTATAACGATTATACTACCACGAGGTGGAGGCACTGTACTGAACCATTGTACAGCTGGTGTATAACGATTATACTACCACGAGGTGGAGGCACTGTACTGACATTGTACCATTGTACAGCTGCTGTATAACGATTATACTACCACGAGGTGGAGGCACTGTACTGACATTGTACCATTGTACAGCTGGTGTATAATGATTATACTACCACAAGGTGGAGGCACTGTACTGACATTGTACCATTGTACAGCTGGTGTATAACGATTATACTACCACGAGGTGGAGGCACTGTACTGACATTGTACCATTGTACAGCTGGTGTATAACGATTATACTACCACGAGGTGGAGGCACTGTACTGACATTGAACCATTGTACAGCTGGTGTATAACGATTATACTACCACCAGGTGGAGGCACTGTACTGACATTGAACCATTGTACAGCTGGTGTATAACGATTATACTACCACCAGGTGGAGGCACTGTACTGACATTGTACCATTGTACAGCTGGTGTATAACGATTATACTACCACCAGGTGGAGGCACTGTACTGACATTGAACCATTGTACAGCTGGTGTATAACGATTATACTACCACGAGGTGGAGGCACTGTACTGACATTGAACCATTGTACAGCTGGTGTATAACGATTATACTACCACCAGGTGGAGGCACTGTACTGACATTGAACCATTGTACAGCTGGTGTATAACGATTATACTACCACGAGGTGGAGGCACTGTACTGACATTGAACCATTGTACAGCTGGTGTATAACGATTATACTACCACGAGGTGGAGGCACTGTACTGAACCATTGTACAGCTGGTGTATAACGATTATACTACCACAAGGTGGAGGCACTGTACTGAACCATTGTACCATTGTACAGCTGGTGTATAATGATTATACTACCACAAGGTGGAGGCACTGTACTGACATTGAACCATTGTACAGCTGGTGTATAACGATTATACTACCACCAGGTGGAGGCACTGTACTGTACCATTGTACAGCTGGTGTATAACGATTATACTACCACAAGGCGGAGGCACTGTACTGTACCATTGTACAGCTGGTGTATAACGATTATACTACCACGAGGTGGAGGCACTGTACTGAACCATTGTACCATTGTACAGCTGGTGTATAATGATTATACTACCACGAGGTGGAGGCACTGTACTGAACCATTGTACAGCTGGTGTATAACGATTATACTACCACGAGGTGGAGGCACTGTACTGACATTGAACCATTGTACAGCTGGTGTATAATGATTATACTACCACGAGGTGGAGGCACTGTACTGACATTGTACCATTGTACAGCTGGTGTATAACGATTATACTACCACGAGGTGGAGGCACTGTACTGACATTGTACCATTGTACAGCTGGTGTATAATGATTATACTACCACAAGGTGGAGGCACTGTACTGACATTGTACCATTGTACAGCTGGTGTATAATGATTATACTACCACCAGGTGGAGGCACTGTACTGACATTGAACCATTGTACAGCTGGTGTATAATGATTATACTACCACGAGGTGGAGGCACTGTACTGACATTGAACCATTGTACAGCTGGTGTATAACGATTATACTACCACGAGGTGGAGGCACTGTACTGACATTGAACCATTGTACAGCTGGTGTATAACGATTATACTACCACGAGGTGGAGGCACTGTACTGACATTGTACCATTGTACAGCTGGTGTATAATGATTATACTACCACAAGGTGGAGGCACTGTACTGACATTGTACCATTGTACAGCTGGTGTATAATGATTATACTACCACAAGGTGGAGGCACTGTACTGACATTGTACCATTGTACAGCTGGTGTATAACGATTATACTACCACGAGGTGGAGGCACTGTACTGAACCATTGTACAGCTGGTGTATAACGATTATACTACCACAAGGTGGAGGCACTGTACTGACATTGAACCATTGTACAGCTGGTGTATAATGATTATACTACCACGAGGTGGAGGCACTGTACTGAACCATTGTACAGCTGGTGTATAATGATTATACTACCACCAGGTGGAGGCACTGTACTGACATTGAACCATTGTACAGCTGGTGTATAACGATTATACTACCACGAGGTGGAGGCACTGTACTGACATTGAACCATTGTACAGCTGGTGTATAACGATTATACTACCACGAGGTGGAGGCACTGTACTGACATTGAACCATTGTACAGCTGGTGTATAACGATTATACTACCACGAGGTGGAGGCACTGTACTGACATTGAACCATTGTACAGCTGGTGTATAACGATTATACTACCACGAGGTGGAGGCACTGTACTGACATTGAACCATTGTACAGCTGGTGTATAACGATTATACTACCACGAGGTGGAGGCACTGTACTGACATTGTACCATTGTACAGCTGGTGTATAACGATTATACTACCACGAGGTGGAGGCACTGTACTGAACCATTGTACAGCTGGTGTATAACGATTATACTACCACGAGGTGGAGGCACTGTACTGAACCATTGTACAGCTGGTGTATAACGATTATACTACCACGAGGTGGAGGCACTGTACTGACATTGTACCATTGTACAGCTGGTGTATAACGATTATACTACCACGAGGTGGAGGCACTGTACTGACATTGAACCATTGTACAGCTGGTGTATAATGATTATACTACCACGAGGTGGAGGCACTGTACTGACATTGAACCATTGTACAGCTGGTGTATAACGATTATACTACCACGAGGTGGAGGCACTGTACTGACATTGAACCATTGTACAGCTGGTGTATAACGATTATACTACCACGAGGTGGAGGCACTGTACTGACATTGAACCATTGTACAGCTGGTGTATAACGATTATACTACCACGAGGTGGAGGCACTGTACTGACATTGAACCATTGTACAGCTGGTGTATAACGATTATACTACCACGAGGTGGAGGCACTGTACTGACATTGTACCATTGTACAGCTGGTGTATAACGATTATACTACCACGAGGTGGAGGCACTGTACTGACATTGAACCATTGTACAGCTGGTGTATAACGATTATACTACCACGAGGTGGAGGCACTGTACTGAACCATTGTACAGCTGGTGTATAACGATTATACTACCACGAGGTGGAGGCACTGTACTGACATTGAACCATTGTACAGCTGGTGTATAACGATTATACTACCACGAGGTGGAGGCACTGTACTGAACCATTGTACAGCTGGTGTATAATGATTATACTACCACCAGGTGGAGGCACTGTACTGACATTGAACCATTGTACAGCTGGTGTATAACGATTATACTACCACGAGGTGGAGGCACTGTACTGAACCATTGTACAGCTGGTGTATAATGATTATACTACCACCAGGTGGAGGCACTGTACTGACATTGAACCATTGTACAGCTGGTGTATAACGATTATACTACCACGAGGTGGAGGCACTGTACTGACATTGAACCATTGTACAGCTGGTGTATAATGATTATACTACCACGAGGTGGAGGCACTGTACTGACATTGAACCATTGTACAGCTGGTGTATAACGATTATACTACCACGAGGTGGAGGCACTGTACTGACATTGAACCATTGTACAGCTGGTGTATAACGATTATACTACCACGAGGTGGAGGCACTGTACTGACATTGTACCATTGTACAGCTGGTGTATAATGATTATACTACCACGAGGTGGAGGCACTGTACTGACATTGTACCATTGTACAGCTGGTGTATAACGATTATACTACCACGAGGTGGAGGCACTGTACTGACATTGAACCATTGTACAGCTGGTGTATAATGATTATACTACCACGAGGTGGAGGCACTGTACTGTACCATTGTACCATTGTACAGCTGGTGTATAACGATTATACTACCACCAGGTGGAGGCACTGTACTGACATTGTACCATTGTACAGCTGGTGTATAACGATTATACTACCACAAGGTGGAGGCACTGTACTGACATTGTACCATTGTACAGCTGGTGTATAACGATTATACTACCACGAGGTGGAGGCACTGTACTGAACCATTGTACAGCTGGTGTATAACGATTATACTACCACAAGGTGGAGGCACTGTACTGACATTGAACCATTGTACAGCTGGTGTATAATGATTATACTACCACGAGGTGGAGGCACTGTACTGAACCATTGTACAGCTGGTGTATAATGATTATACTACCACCAGGTGGAGGCACTGTACTGACATTGAACCATTGTACAGCTGGTGTATAACGATTATACTACCACGAGGTGGAGGCACTGTACTGACATTGAACCATTGTACAGCTGGTGTATAACGATTATACTACCACGAGGTGGAGGCACTGTACTGACATTGAACCATTGTACAGCTGGTGTATAACGATTATACTACCACGAGGTGGAGGCACTGTACTGACATTGAACCATTGTACAGCTGGTGTATAACGATTATACTACCACGAGGTGGAGGCACTGTACTGACATTGAACCATTGTACAGCTGGTGTATAACGATTATACTACCACGAGGTGGAGGCACTGTACTGACATTGTACCATTGTACAGCTGGTGTATAACGATTATACTACCACGAGGTGGAGGCACTGTACTGAACCATTGTACAGCTGGTGTATAACGATTATACTACCACGAGGTGGAGGCACTGTACTGAACCATTGTACAGCTGGTGTATAACGATTATACTACCACGAGGTGGAGGCACTGTACTGACATTGTACCATTGTACAGCTGGTGTATAACGATTATACTACCACGAGGTGGAGGCACTGTACTGACATTGAACCATTGTACAGCTGGTGTATAATGATTATACTACCACGAGGTGGAGGCACTGTACTGACATTGAACCATTGTACAGCTGGTGTATAACGATTATACTACCACGAGGTGGAGGCACTGTACTGACATTGAACCATTGTACAGCTGGTGTATAACGATTATACTACCACGAGGTGGAGGCACTGTACTGACATTGAACCATTGTACAGCTGGTGTATAACGATTATACTACCACGAGGTGGAGGCACTGTACTGACATTGAACCATTGTACAGCTGGTGTATAACGATTATACTACCACGAGGTGGAGGCACTGTACTGACATTGAACCATTGTACAGCTGGTGTATAACGATTATACTACCACGAGGTGGAGGCACTGTACTGACATTGAACCATTGTACAGCTGGTGTATAACGATTATACTACCACGAGGTGGAGGCACTGTACTGAACCATTGTACAGCTGGTGTATAACGATTATACTACCACGAGGTGGAGGCACTGTACTGACATTGAACCATTGTACAGCTGGTGTATAACGATTATACTACCACGAGGTGGAGGCACTGTACTGAACCATTGTACAGCTGGTGTATAATGATTATACTACCACCAGGTGGAGGCACTGTACTGACATTGAACCATTGTACAGCTGGTGTATAACGATTATACTACCACGAGGTGGAGGCACTGTACTGAACCATTGTACAGCTGGTGTATAATGATTATACTACCACCAGGTGGAGGCACTGTACTGACATTGAACCATTGTACAGCTGGTGTATAACGATTATACTACCACGAGGTGGAGGCACTGTACTGACATTGAACCATTGTACAGCTGGTGTATAATGATTATACTACCACGAGGTGGAGGCACTGTACTGACATTGTACCATTGTACAGCTGGTGTATAATGATTATACTACCACGAGGTGGAGGCACTGTACTGACATTGTACCATTGTACAGCTGGTGTATAACGATTATACTACCACGAGGTGGAGGCACTGTACTGACATTGAACCATTGTACAGCTGGTGTATAACGATTATACTACCACGAGGTGGAGGCACTGTACTGACATTGAACCATTGTACAGCTGGTGTATAACGATTATACTACCACGAGGTGGAGGCACTGTACTGACATTGTACCATTGTACAACTGGTGTATAACGATTATACTACCACGAGGTGGAGGCACTGTACTGACATTGTACCATTGTACAGCTGGTGTATAAAGATTATACTACCACGAGGTGGAGGCACTGTACTGACATTGAACCATTGTACAGCTGGTGTATAACGATTATACTACCACGAGGTGGAGGCACTGTACTGAACCATTGTACAGCTGCTGTATAACGATTATACTACCACGAGGTGGAGGCACTGTACTGACATTGAACCATTGTACAGCTGGTGTATAATGATTATACTACCACGAGGTGGAGGCACTGTACTGAACCATTGTACAGCTGGTGTATAATGATTATACTACCACGAGGTGGAGGCACTGTACTGAACCATTGTACAGCTGGTGTATAACGATTATACTACCACGAGGTGGAGGCACTGTACTGAACCATTGTACAGCTGGTGTATAACGATTATACTACCACGAGGTGGAGGCACTGTACTGAACCATTGTACAGCTGGTGTATAACGATTATACTACCACGAGGTGGAGGCACTGTACTGTACCATTGTACAGCTGGTGTATAACGATTATACTACCACGAGGTGGAGGCACTGTACTGACATTGAACCATTGTACAGCTGGTGTATAACGATTATACTACCACGAGGTGGAGGCACTGTACTGACATTGTACCATTGTACAGCTGGTGTATAATGATTATACTACCACGAGGTGGAGGCACTGTACTGAACCATTGTACAGCTGGTGTATAATGATTATACTACCACGAGGTGGAGGCACTGTACTGACATTGTACCATTGTACAGCTGGTGTATAACGATTATACTACCACTAGGTGGAGGCACTGTACTGAACCATTGTACAGCTGGTGTATAACGATTATACTACCACGAGGTGGAGGCACTGTACTGACATTGAACCATTGTACAGCTGGTGTATAACGATTATACTACCACGAGGTGGAGGCACTGTACTGAACCATTGTACAGCTGGTGTATAACGATTATACTACCACAAGGTGGAGGCACTGTACTGAACCATTGTACCATTGTACAGCTGGTGTATAATGATTATACTACCACAAGGTGGAGGCACTGTACTGACATTGTACCATTGTACAGCTGGTGTATAATGATTATACTACCACGAGGTGGAGGCACTGTACTGACATTGTACTATTGTACAGCTGGTGTATAATGATTATACTACCACGAGGTGGAGGCACTGTACTGACATTGAACCATTGTACAGCTGGTGTATAACGATTATACTACCACGAGGTGGAGGCACTGTACTGACAT
Organism: Sthenelais limicola; assembly: GCA_942159475.1. Taxonomy (NCBI): domain Eukaryota; kingdom Metazoa; phylum Annelida; class Polychaeta; order Phyllodocida; family Sigalionidae; genus Sthenelais; species Sthenelais limicola. The sequence goes on along the minus strand of OW804097.1, from coordinate 135,742,584 downwards.
TGTACCATTGTACAGCTGGTGTATAATGATTATACTACCACGAGGTGGAGGCACTGTACTGAACCATTGTACAGCTGGTGTATAACGATTATACTACCACCAGGTGGAGGCACTGTACTGACATTGTACCATTGTACAGCTGGTGTATAACGATTATACTACCACGAGGTGGAGGCACTGTACTGACATTGAACCATTGTACAGCTGGTGTATAAAGATTATACTACCACCAGGTGGAGGCACTGTACTGACATTGAACCATTGTACAGCTGGTGTATAACGATTATACTACCACAAGGTGGAGGCACTGTACTGACATTGTACCATTGTACAGCTGGTGTATAATGATTATACTACCACGAGGTGGAGGCACTGTACTGACATTGAACCATTGTACAGCTGGTGTATAACGATTATACTACCACGAGGTGGAGGCACTGTACTGACATTGAACCATTGTACAGCTGGTGTATAACGATTATATTACCACCAGGTGGAGGCACTGTACTGACATTGAACCATTGTACAGCTGGTGTATAACGATTATACTACCACCAGGTGGAGGCACTGTACTGTACCATTGTACAGCTGGTGTATAACGATTATACTACCACAAGGCGGAGGCACTGTACTGTACCATTGTACAGCTGGTGTATAACGATTATACTACCACGAGGTGGAGGCACTGTACTGAACCATTGTACCATTGTACAGCTGGTGTATAATGATTATACTACCACGAGGTGGAGGCACTGTACTGAACCATTGTACAGCTGGTGTATAACGATTATACTACCACGAGGTGGAGGCACTGTACTGACATTGAACCATTGTACAGCTGGTGTATAATGATTATACTACCACGAGGTGGAGGCACTGTACTGACATTGTACCATTGTACAGCTGGTGTATAACGATTATACTACCACGAGGTGGAGGCACTGTACTGACATTGTACCATTGTACAGCTGGTGTATAACGATTATACTACCACCAGGTGGAGGCACTGTACTGACATTGAACCATTGTACAGCTGGTGTATAATGATTATACTACCACAAGGTGGAGGCACTGTACTGACATTGTACCATTGTACAGCTGGTGTATAATGATTATACTACCACCAGGTGGAGGCACTGTACTGACATTGAACCATTGTACAGCTGGTGTATAATGATTATACTACCACAAGGTGGAGGCACTGTACTGACATTGTACCATTGTACAGCTGGTGTATAACGATTATACTACCACGAGGTGGAGGCACTGTACTGAACCATTGTACAGCTGGTGTATAACGATTATACTACCACAAGGTGGAGGCACTGTACTGACATTGAACCATTGTACAGCTGGTGTATAATGATTATACTACCACGAGGTGGAGGCACTGTACTGAACCATTGTACAGCTGGTGTATAATGATTATACTACCACCAGGTGGAGGCACTGTACTGACATTGAACCATTGTACAGCTGGTGTATAACGATTATACTACCACGAGGTGGAGGCACTGTACTGACATTGAACCATTGTACAGCTGGTGTATAACGATTATACTACCACGAGGTGGAGGCACTGTACTGACATTGAACCATTGTACAGCTGGTGTATAACGATTATACTACCACGAGGTGGAGGCACTGTACTGACATTGTACCATTGTACAGCTGGTGTATAACGATTATACTACCACAAGGTGGAGGCACTGTACTGAACCATTGTACAGCTGGTGTATAACGATTATATTACCACGAGGTGGAGGCACTGTACTGACATTGTACCATTGTACAGCTGGTGTATAACGATTATACTACCACAAGGTGGAGGCACTGTACTGACATTGTACCATTGTACAGCTGGTGTATAACGATTATACTACCACGAGGTGGAGGCACTGTACTGACATTGAACCATTGTACAGCTGGTGTATAACGATTATACTACCACGAGGTGGAGGCACTGTACTGACATTGTACCATTGTACAGCTGGTGTATAACGATTATACTACCACGAGGTGGAGGCACTGTACTGAACCATTGTACAGCTGGTGTATAACGATTATACTACCACGAGGTGGAGGCACTGTACTGACATTGTACCATTGTACAGCTGGTGTATAACGATTATACTACCACGAGGTGGAGGCACTGTACTGACATTGTACAGCTGGTGTATAACGATTATACTACCACGAGGTGGAGGCACTGTACTGACATTGTACCATTGTACAGCTGGTGTATAACGATTATACTACCACGAGGTGGAGGCACTGTACTGACATTGAACCATTGTACAGCTGGTGTATAACGATTATACTACCACGAGGTGGAGGCACTGTACTGACATTGTACCATTGTACAGCTGGTGTATAACGATTATACTACCACGAGGTGGAGGCACTGTACTGACATTGTACCATTGTACAGCTGGTGTATAATGATTATATTACCACGAGGTGGAGGCACTGTACTGACATTGAACCATTGTACAGCTGGTGTATAATGATTATACTACCACCAGGTGGAGGCACTGTACTGACATTGAACCATTGTACAGCTGGTGTATAACGATTATACTACCACCAGGTGGAGGCACTGTACTGACATTGAACCATTGTACAGCTGGTGTATAACGATTATATTACCACGAGGTGGAGGCACTGTACTGACATTGAACCATTGTACAGCTGGTGTATAACGATTATACTACCACGAGGTGGAGGCACTGTACTGACATTGAACCATTGTACAGCTGGTGTATAACGATTATACTACCACGAGGTGGAGGCACTGTACTGACATTGTACCATTGTACAGCTGGTGTATAACGATTATACTACCACGAGGTGGAGGCACTGTACTGACATTGAACCATTGTACAGCTGGTGTATAACGATTATACTACCACGAGGTGGAGGTACTGTACTGTACCATTGTACAGCTGGTGTATAATGATTATACTACCACAAGGTGGAGGCACTGTACTGACATTGAACCATTGTACAGCTGGTGTATAATGATTATATTACCACGAGGTGGAGGCACTGTACTGACATTGAACCATTGTACAGCTGGTGTATAACAATTATACTACCACAAGGTGGAGGCACTGTACTGACATTGTACCATTGTACAGCTGGTGTATAACAATTATACTACCACGAGGTGGAGGCACTGTACTGAACCATTGTACAGCTGGTGTATAACGATTATACTACCACGAGGTGGAGGCACTGTACTGACATTGTACCATTGTACAGCTGGTGTATAATGATTATACTACCACGAGGTGGAGGCACTGTACTGAACCATTGTACAGCTGGTGTATAACGATTATACTACCACGAGGTGGAGGCACTGTACTGAACCATTGTACAGCTGGTGTATAACGATTATACTACCACCAGGTGGAGGCACTGTACTGAACCATTGTACAGCTGGTGTATAACGATTATACTACCACGAGGTGGAGGCACTGTACTGACATTGAACCATTGTACAGCTGGTGTATAACGATTATATTACCACGAGGTGGAGGCACTGTACTGACATTGTACAGCTGGTGTATAACGATTATACTACCACGAGGTGGAGGCACTGTACTGACATTGTACCATTGTACAGCTGGTGTATAACGATTATACTACCACCAGGTGGAGGCACTGTACTGACATTGAACCATTGTACAGCTGGTGTATAACGATTATACTACCACGAGGTGGAGGCACTGTACTGACATTGAACCATTGTACAGCTGGTGTATAACGATTATACTACCACGAGGTGGAGGCACTGTACTGACATTGAACCATTGTACAGCTGGTGTATAACGAGTTTAAAGGGTGCAGTTATACATTGACGCATGCGCATTCGAGGAACAGAAAATGGACGAGTTGGCTTTGCTTTGGGAATATACTTTTATTTTGATGAAAGTAGTTGTAGAGATTCATGCAAGTTTTGTTGATTTTTATGAAAGTTGATAAAATGATTGTAAATTTGTCAAGATATATGCCCTTTCATCTTGAAGGGGTATAGATGAAGGATTAGATGATAGGTTGTGGGTGGGTGGGTGCTTTGCAGACATGCGGTAGAAGGGTGAGGAAGGGCGACGGCCGGGGAGGGCTTATATGGGTCAGATTTTAAGAAAATGTACAATTCACCTTCTCCAATCCTCTCAAATAAACCAAATTTCAGACAGAAATAAAGTTCAAAATACAGTTCAGCCTAACCAAACAGATTGCTAGAATCAAGGCAATGCCAAATATACTCGAATTTATCTAGTATTGGCTCAATTGCAGCCTAATTCAGCAGCATTTACTGAATGCGTACAGCTGCCAATTGTACATTTTCTGAAAATCAGACCCATATAGTGAGTGATAGGTGGCGTGTTAGTGGGTAGGTCCCTCTTGCGTAAATGGCAGTGCCTAATGCCGTAGCATGATGCACCTGAAATTATTTAGAGTATTGACTCAGAGCCTGGTATAGTGGAGTTGCATGTCTCACTGTGCATGTCTACTGCAGTGCATGCTGGGATGGATTGTGTAGAAATCTGACATACAAATATTTGGCACCATTTTCATCGAAAATTACAAGAATATTTTTACCAATATTTGAGCTTGTCTTAATGATCTATGAAAGCTAAATTCATGATGGGAAAGATGAGGACTTTTGGCACGGGGGACATGAAACACAAATGGATATTAACATTGGAGAATGGATAAATATTCCATGCTGAACATGACATAATATTTTCTATAGGTATTATACTGTACCATTACTCCCATAATTCAATGCGAATCAAGATTCAAAATGGCGGCTATGCAACTCCCCTATTGACTGAAAGTGATAACTCTATCCACCACCACCAGGTGGGGACTGTGTATAGAAGCTAGACAACTGTTAGAGAAGCGTTAGTGAATATCAATATGTGATTTTTGATTTTGATTTAGAAAATATTTTATTCAGGTCTACAACATTTCCACACGTATAATATAGTATGAATATTTTCAGGACAGCCTAATGGGAAAAAAAGTGTCACGATAATTTAAACACTTAAAGAGTTATATATAATGTATCCTCGATGTAAGCTTTTCAAATAAGATTTTCTTGGCACGATCAGGTTAATGCGAAACTTGACCAATAAAATTTATTAAAATTTTTTTATAAAATTTAAAAGGTAAATATAGTTAAATGTTGCACCGATGTACACAATTGTAAGTAGCAATGCCTGGCCTGCTACGAAAATCACCTTCGGAGTGAGAGGGCCGGGCACCACTGAATAAAAACGTTCCAAAAAAAAAAAAAAAAATAGTTCAGTCTAACCAAACAGATTACTAGAATCCATGCAATCCCAAATATATATATTCTAATTTACGTATTTAAGTATTGACAACATTGCAGCCTAATTTTGCAAAAAAAAATACTAGATGTGTTGAACTGCTTATTGTACAGTTTCTGAAAATCTGACCCAACACTTCCCTGATACTGGAGGGCGGATGGGGGTCGGGTGGGGGGTGGGGGATGGGGGAGGTCGGCTCTGTGTACCAGACACGGATCCAATAAAATGGTATATACAGACAGTAGGAAGAATGAATGGAGCAAGACACTGTATCGGGCTGAATTACAGGTTGCACCTATAGGCAGCCTTTATCACAGGATATCATTAATGGGTCAGATTTTCAGAAAATGTACAATTCGCCTTCACCAATCCTCTCAAATAACCCACATTTAGGACAAAAATAAGCTTCAAAATGCAGTTTAACATAACAGAAGTGATACGATAAACCAATGTGATACCAAATATACTCAGATATTCCCGGTATTTATCCTTTTTCAGCCTAAATTATCAGAATTTTCTAAATGTGTAGAGCTGCCAATTGTACATTTTCTGAAAATCTGACCCTTATAGTGATTTATGTACCACACATTGGGAATAAAGATTCATACAAACCGTATTGTTGAGAGCTTTAGTGAGTTATACACAGTAGAGACATGTAACCAGGCATCAACTCAAACAACTCTGAGGCGTTCACAATCCTTTTGTCAACTTTACATATTATAGTTATCAGCTTATCTTCTATCAAATTAAATTAAAATTATGTTTTTTTGTTTTTACGACAATATTTTATATCAATTTTATAGGAACGCCAATAAACCTACAAAATACCAACTTGATTCGTTCCCATGACTGTTTTTGTTGAGTTGCTTTTCCATCAATTTTTTCATTTTATTTCAACATTAACCTGCCATCTTGGCCAAACAATGCTAAGAGATCTGAAACGGAAAAACTAGAGGCGATCGCTGGTTGCATGCTGATTTTTACAAACAGGACAAGTAATATCACAGCGAATGTCCATATCTTAGTACACAGTTTCAACACTAATATTCTTCTTATTATTATTTAAGTAATTAACTAATAACATTATCGTCTCATGTAACTCTTGAATCTAACAAACCTCTTGGAAGTATATCCAAGCAAAAAATATTGTCAAAGGTTTCAATATTACTTGTTAGTCGTAGGTCCATCAGACACACCGCATTTATTCAATAATTATTATATTATTATATTATATTCTTCTCCTCAGAGCCTGAGTTAATTATCCAAACCTTCAAAATTAGGGGTAACCGCCGGTAGAGATGGAATTGAATTTTCATATAGGCACGTAGACACTTTTGTCCTTTTTCATATTGTATCTTGTATTATGTTAGACAAATAAAACATGTCCTTATCTTATCTTATCTTATATAAGGGTGAAGTCGCCAGAAAATGTACAATTCACCTTCACCAATCCACTCAAATAACCCAAATTTCAGACGAAAATAAAGTTCAAAATACAGTTCAACCTAACCAAACAGATTGCTGGAATCAATGCAATGCCAAATATACCCGAATTTACCTAATATTGGCCAAATTGCAGCCTGATTTAGCATAATTTACTAAATATGTACAACTATAGTAGGTAGACGCGGCAGTATTCACCTAAATATGTACAGCTGCCAATTGTACATTTTCTGAAAATCTGACCCATTAGTGCATTGGGTCATCCAACAGATTATTGCCTATTTTTCTTTAACTCAATCATTTCCAGTATGTCTTCGAGTAACCTCTTCCATAAGTTTTGTTCCACACTAGAAGTTTTCGTTGTAAAATGTGTTTGGATTATGATTTAAATCATTGTTCTTAATTCATAGAGTGCGGACACGGGGCCAATTAAAAATATTGTTAAATGAATTGAATTGAACAAAAATGTGTATTTATAATTATAATTATAATATTTTGAGGCCAATAGAGACTGAAAGTTGGGCGCCGTATTTTCTTTTACTTTATTTAACAGTAAATGAACTGGATATATTAAGGGTGTTACCGTTCCGATGCACCAACGTTGTCAGATGTAATTTACCATTTTCAGGTTTATTCATGGTAATTCCTTGTTATATTTCAGTTTGAAGTTAAAGGCAAACGCTACTATTCACTGCCACGCCCCCCTTTTCCATATACCAAATATACGGACATTTTACGTATATTCCTTTAGCATTGCAGTCTATGAGAAATTGGCGCAGTTTTTCATGTTTTGTAGTTTAAAACAAACAATTAATGGCTACTCCTACTGTCCCAAAATGTTCTCCACATATAGTATAGGTTATATACTACATATAAAAAGAAAAAAAACATATGTCATCGCGTTTAATTTTTTTTATAGCTGTCTGAAATAGACATGTTTGGGAAACTGAGCTAGCTGTGGGTACCCTCAGTTGTACCCATTTAGTATGCAAGCCTATTGGGAAGAGCTGCATTTTTCTTTCACGGTTTTGGGAATAAAACTAAAATGAAAACTCCTAATGTCCCAAAATTATCTACACATATAGTGCAGGTAATATTCTACACATATATAGGGAAAAAATTATGTCATCACGTTGAAAAAATAATTGTAGCTGTTTGAAATAGACATGTTTAGGAAACATAGAACACATTGAAAACAGCAGATTTTTGGGTTGTCAGCCATGTTTCAAAGCCCCATAATTCAGAAACTAGCACGGGGACCCATTATTTTTTTTCCAGTTTTATGAACACACATACTTCAAGAATCATATACTAAAGAATCAGAAAAATGACATTTAATTTCGATGAGAGAAAAATAAAATTGTTTTTATAAAATTAGTGAAAAATAGTGGGTTTTTTCGAGTTTTTAATTTAAAATTTGCATTACATATTTGTTGTTTCGGAATGAAAGTAGCCATGCATTCTATAAAAAAAGAGGCATAGAATTATTGGGCAAATAATACTCTCTCTAAAACTGTTAACCTTACTTAAATTGAGTGAATATGAATAGCAAATATGAACTATGAAGTCGAGGTACTCCAAAATGAGCCCCCCTTTTGGTCCTCATTGGTTCTTTTGAGATACCAACTTTTGAAGCACTCTAATTCAAAATTGAGCCCGGTGACCCATTGATTTTTTTTCCATCTTTATGACCAGAAACACTTCAAGAATCAAATTTCAAAGTTTCAGAAAAATGACATTTATTTTCATTTTCCACTAGATAGTAGCGTTTGCCTTTAAACAAATATATTATTGACTTGTTCATAAGAGAATTATATCAATAATAATTTCTTTAATTTCTTGTATTGCTCATGGTGAGGACAATGCCATTCCCAGCGTATTATACAGACCTTATATAATGGGTCAGATTGTCAGAAAGTGTACAATTGGCAGCTCTACACATTTAGTAAATTAGGCTAAATTAGGCTGCAATTTGGTCAATACTAGGTGAATTCGAGTACATTTGGCATTTGGCAAGAATTATTTATTTTCTGAAGAATGTGTCTATCATGACAAACTAAAGGGAAAACTACACAAATTTCAATTTGTTCTTTCATGAATATTATTTGAAATGTAGGCTAAAAGGTGTTAAGATGCCATTAGGATACAAACGAAAAACAGGATTAATAAAAAAACAACATTACAACAACAAATTGGCATATCACATCATAGTTACCCCTATCATAGCCATTTCCTTTTGCCAAAAAGTATTTTTGCCAAAAGTGGCAATAACAATAATAATTGTTATGTGTTTCAGGAAAATGAGTCATAAGTCGCAAAAAATAGATTTTGAGATACCATTTTATTTGAAAAGATGAGATCAAGCCGATTCCAATGATAGTAAACAGTCTAATAATCTAATAAGTATTTCTAAATTTAAAGTTTGATATTTTCGTTTTGAAACGAAAATATCCAATATTTCTGGGGGTCATTAAACAGTAAAGTAACTAAATGTAGTCAATATGAGGACCTTTAAAACGAAAGAATATATTACATAGATTCTCCTGAAATTTAACACATCGATTGATATAGCCATGAGTGACGAACCCTCCAAAAATTAGAACATTCAAATAATGTGATCTTTTAAAAAAACAATTTGAAAAATATCAATTTTGCGACTAATGACTCATTTTCCTGAAACACATCCCATATCTCAAACAATAATATCTCCTATATTGTAGAAAATGGTCTGATTCCTATTAGATGTAGATAAAACTGCCTCTACAATCCAAGTGCCGAAGGCACTTGTCCCATTGACATGGGGAAGTAAAGTATGTGCATTATAACATGACGCGCCACAAATAATGCTCTTAACAGTGCAGACTAATGCGCCACCTGGCGAAAATAAAGATAAGTTGCAAAATCCGTTGAGGCGCCACCTATGGAAGTCCTCTCGGACTAAGAACATAAGGAGAATAATACAAAAAGTGGAAATATATAGGCACAGGTCCAAGAGACACTATATGTGATAAGATATGTCTAGTTATATAGTCCAACTGTAGGTACCCATCCTATACATATATAGCACGTCAGGTGAAATATAACATAAGATCTATGAAGTTATGTGGGTCAGATTTTCAGAAAATGTACAATTCAACTTTGCCAACCTTCTCAAATAACCCAAATTTCAGACGAAAATAACGTTCAAAACACAGTTCAACCTAACCAGACAGATTGTTAGAATCAGTGCAATGCCAAATATTCTAAAATTTACCAAGTATTGACCAAATTGCAGCCTAATTGAGGAGAATTGACTAAATGTGTAGAGCTACCAATTGTACATTTTCTGAAGATCTGACCCATTTATTGTTTGGGTGATTAGCAGGTTAATGAAGGGTAGTATGTGGTGTGTTTCAGGAAAATGAGTCATAAGTCGCAAAATTGATATTTTTCAAAGTTTTTTTTTCACAAAATCTTATTATTTGAATGATCTGATTGTTGGGGAGTTTATCACTTATAGTTATATCATTCGATGTTTCTAATTTCAGGACAATCTATGTAATACATCCTTTAGTTTTAAAGGCCCTCATATGGACTACATTTAGTTACTTTACTGTTGATTGACCCCAGATTCTGCGGGAACTATTTTTCTGTATGGATATTTGTTGCAACAAATTAGTGGGAAACAAAAAAATTTGTCGGCGCCGTTTTTCTCTCTAATGGAGTCGCCCCATTTAAGCGATATAGATTCACTGAGTGGAATAGCACTGATGTTTTTAGTGGAAGCAAAGCATTTGTATCTCCCCAGTGAGACCTTCTATCTCGCAACTTCCATCTCTCTCTCTCTCTCTCTCTCTCTGTGTAGATGATGATATTTATTCCAATATATTTATCAAGTAAGGCAAGAATAATACACTCCCACTACAGAAGTAGGAATCTTCACTTTCATTTTTCACTTTTTGTTGTTGTCTTTTTGACGGTCTTGTCGGACTTTGAAGATGGCAATAATACCCTAATAATCTAATAAGTATTTCTAGATTTTAAGTTTGATATTTTCGTTTTTTAAAAAAAAGTTTCCAATATTTCTGGGGTCAATCCGCTAGATGACATTATCTAATATAAACAGGCACCACCTAACTCCATGTAACGCTCAGACACGCTTTAACTGGAACGAAAAACATTGATCAGTTTTAGAGAGGAGAAGTCTCAAGTGTATTGCCGTTCTGAAATTACATATATGAGTTAGAACATTCATATACTCAATTATAATAAGCCAGAAAGTGAAAAATGTTGTGTAATTAATAATACATAATTTTTATTCAGTTTCCCATCATTTCCCGACGGCCCAACCGTGATAATACAGCCATATACTATTCTTAGATTATAAAATAATTAACCCGATATCAGTTATATTTCTACCATAGAAATCATGTGTATGGGAGAGCATTCAGTACAAATAATTAAAGAACGGCGGCGGTGGTGGCGGTCGCATTATTTTGGCAGCGCTGCCTGCCAACCTTATTGTTATATATGACGGGTCAGATTTCCAGAAAATGTACAATTCACCTTCACCAATCCTCTCAAATAAACCAAATTTAAGACAGAAATGAGCTTCAAAATGCAGTTTATCATAACAGAACTGATACTTTAAATCACGGATATACCAAATTTACTCCGGGTTTATCTATACCCGGTATTCAGCATTTTTCAGCCTAATTTAGGAGAATTTCCTAAATGTGTAGAGCTGCCAATTGTACTTTTTTTTGAAAATCTGACCCATACATATACTTAAGGCCAATAAAGATAAATTATATTGTTGTACAATTACTGTGCGATGGACCGCACCGCCAGGCATGGATTATATTATAAACTTGTGGCCTTTACTTTAACAGATTCGGCCATAACTTTATTTAAATGGTTTTTATTCATTGAAACGTATCTGCCCATTCATTTCTTACTCGGCTGCCGCTCCTAAGTGTATATTCCATGAAGAATGACCAACTGTTCAATATTACTATAATGTTCTGAATAGTTATAGAGTGGATAGATGCTGTAGTATTAATTACTCAAGTAATTACTTCATTACTCGTTTGTACTCATCCTGTACTCAGCGAAAACGACAAAACGATAAAAAAACATCTTATCTTATCTTATCTGGGTCAGACTTTCAGAAAATGTACAATTCACCATCACCAATCCTCTCAAATAACCCACATTTGAAACAAAAATGAGCTTCAAAATACAGTTTAGCATAACAGAATTGATACTTTAAATCAATGCGATACCAAATATACTCAGATATATACCTAGTATTCATCATTTTTCAGTTAAATTTAGCAGAATGTACTAAATGTGTAGAGCTGCCAATTGTACATTTTCTGAAAATCTGACCCTTCTAATGTTATGAATAGCTGTAGAGCGGGGTGGATTTCAAGGTAATTTCTGAGCTCCTTTCTTGTGTTTGATTAGTGAGCAACAGAGGGCAAGGAGTTGCATATTGATTTAACCTTTTAAATAAAGCTGGGTTTTTTTTAAAATAAAACGTTGTTTCAGGAGTATTTTAGAGGGTGATTAATGGGTTCTGTTGTACCTTTGATGATTATATTGACCTGAAATAAAATATAAAATATAGAAATGTATAATTATATTGGCTGAGTGGTGGAAGCCCAGGGTTAAGATAAAATAAGTTAAGTTGTTTTTTATTTGTCATTTTCGATGAGTACAAAACAGTACAAACGAGTAATACATAAACAAATAGACAAATTGGTCGACATATATATGATACAGCAAGGTACCATTTCTTCCGGTTGTTACTAACATTTGGAATAGAGAGTATGAATAATCTAGGTGACTTAGAGAATAAAATATGTAAGTGAGTGGGATTACAAATGTAAGTAAGAACAATGGGTAAAACTACTTAATCGAGCAGTACAGCACAATCCATGTAGAGATCCCTAGATAGTCGAATAATAAACCGTGGTAAGAGCTATGAGTAAGTTGTAATGCAATACAGCATGAACTCACACTACAACATATCATATACATTTACATTTAGCGTAGGACGTCTTTTAACAATTCAACAATTTTAAGTAGCATAAAAATAAATTATGATAATGAATGTCGTAATAAAGTACCTTATTACAAGAGTGAGCAAATTAAGTGATACACGTGGTTCACAATGTTTTAGTTACCCATGTACTTGGCTGGTCGAATATATTATTTGTGATGTGTTTCAGGAAAATAAGTCATAAGTCGCAAACATTATATTAGGTGTTTGTTTTACAGAAATGCTTTATTGGAAAGTTTTGATTTTTGAAGAGTTTATTACCTATAGTTATATCGATTTATGTATCAAACTTCAGGACAATTTAGGTAATACATCGTTTTGTTTTAAAGAATGTTCATATGGAATATATTCAAGTTACTTTAAAAAATATCAAACATAAAATATAGAAATACTTATTAGATAACCTACTGTTTACTATCATTGGAATCCGCTTGATCTCCTTTTTTCAAATGTAATGATATCTCAAAATCCATATATTTTTATTTTTGCGACCTATGAAGAATTTTTCTAAAACGGATCACATTTTAATTACAACCATGTTGTTAAACACGGCCCATTATTTACCTGCATTTAAACTCCACTAAAATTATCTAAAACCAACTGCAACCCCTTGGAAGTATATCCAAGAAGAAAAATACCTAAAAGGTCATTTGTATATGTATCTGTTTATTATTCCCTTGTTATTGTTAGTCGTAGGTCCATCTGACACAACTCATTACTCGATATTATTATTATTATTTTCTTCTCATTATAACCTAAGTTAGAGTCGAAATTAAAGGTAACCGCCGGGAGAAATGGAATTAATTTTTCACATAGGCACGTAGACCCTTTTGTCGTTTCATATTGTATCCTGTATTAAGTCAGACAAATAAACAATTCTCTTATCTTATCTTATCTTAACCCAATGACAAATCATAGCTACTACAGCTAAGTATAGAGGGGGAGGGTCGAGGTGGGGGTCCGCTCTGTGTAGCAGACATGGATCCAATAAAATATATACTGACAGTAGGAAGAATGAACAGAGGAAGACACAGTGCTTAATGACCACCCGCCATGTTGTACCTATAGGTAGCGTTTAGCAGAGGATATTATTAATAGTGATTCATGTATCACACATTGGAAATAACGATTCATAAAAACGTTATTGTTAAGAGCCTTAGTGAGTTATACACAGTAGAGACATGTAACTATGTAAAGTTAACCAGGCGCGGCATCAATGGAAACAACTCTAATTGGAGGCGTTCACAATCATTTTGTCAACTTGACACCTCCTTTTATAGCAAATAAAGAATCAGCAATCACTGAGCACAGGCTAAACCTTCAATTCAATAAATTCAAAATATTGTTTAATGAATTGAATTGAACAAAAAAGTGTATTTAAAATTATAATATTTAGGGCCAGAAGAGACTGGGAGTCGATCTGTAGTACTTAGTTTATACTTTTTCAATTGTGATGTGTTTCAGGAAAATGTGTCAAGTCCCGAAAAATGGATTTTTGAGATATCAACATATTTGAAAAGATGAGATGAAGCTGATTCCAATGATAGTAAACAGTCTAATAATCCAATAAGTATTTCTAGATTTTAAGTTTGATATTTTCGTTTTTGAAAAAAAAAGTTTCCAATATTTCTGGGGGTCAAAAAAAGTAAAGTAACTAAATGTAGTCCATCTGAGGACCTTTAAAACGAAAGGATACATTACATAGATTGTCCTGAAATTTGATACATCGATTGACATAACTATAAATGATCAACCCACCAAAATTCAGAACATTTCAATAATGAGATCTTGTGAAAAAAACATTTTGAAAAATATCAATTTTGCGACTTATGACTCATTTTCCTAAAACGGATCACAATTGTTTTAGTTAAGCTAATATCTGCACATCTGGGACTCGGATTTCTTATAAACTCACAGTAACATGTGCATTGCATACATCTCCTTCAACTTCCTTTCTATCATATGTGCAATACATAATAATGTGATGTGTTCCAGGAAAATGAGTCATAAGTCGCAAAATCGATATTTTTCAAAGTGATATATTCCCTGGATCTCTTTGTAGGAATGTTCTTATTTTTGGTGTGACTAACGCTTGTTGTAGTATGAATACATGTACCAAATTGCAAGACAGTGTATCAAATATTGTCATGCATTTATAGGGTCATCCCATAGAGTATATTTACCTACTTTAATAATAATTGTCCATCCAAAAATATTGAAAACTTCTTTTTCTAGAAATAGGAATATCAAACTTAAAATATAGAAATACTTATTAGATGCCCTTGATGTTTATATTCATTGGAGTCCCCTTGGTCTCACCTTTTTGAATATGATAATATCAAAAAATCCAATTTTTGCGACTTATGACTCATTTTCCTGAAACACATCACATATGTAAACTATTAACCATATTATGGCCGATTCTCTTTGTTTGGCAGCACAGGTTTGTTGTTGTTGTTGTTATTGTGACATGTATTGATCTATTGCGATATCATCACTGGGTCTAAGCTCCCTGGGGGGATGCGGGGGGAGGGGGGGGGGAGGGGGGAGGGGGGGTGATTTCAAGTCCTGCCGGAATATGACAGAAATACAAGAATATAGTGAGGTTAACAATACATATATCTTAATAGCCCAATAGAGGTTTCAAATCGGTCGAGACGGAGGGTCAAATCGCACGACACCCCGAGGGGTGTTACCGTTCCAATGCACTAAAGTTGTCAGCTGTAAGTTACCATTTTCACGTGTATTTATGGTTATTCCTTGTTATATTTCGGCTTGAATTTAAACAAACATATTATTGACTTCGTAATTTGTAAAAATAATTATATCAGTAATAAATTCTTTAATTTCTTGTCTTGCTTATGGTGAGGACAATGCCATTTCCAGTGTATTATACAGACATGACCTTATAATGGGTCAGATTGTCAGAAAATGTACAATTGGCAGCTCTACACATTTAGTAAATTCTGCTAAACTAGGCTGCAATCTGCTCAGTACTAGGTGAATTCGTGTATATTTGGCATTGCATTGATTCTAGCAATCTGTTTGGTTAGGTTGAACTGTATTTTGAACTTTATTTTCGTCTGAAATTTGGGTTATTTGAAAAGATTGGCGAAGTTGAATTGTACATTTTCTGACAATCTGACCCATATAAAAACCAATCATGCGGAACTCCAGGTAGACTTGATATATTTATTACATTTTTATTCAGAGCAGACAATAACATTCCGGGACTGGATACATACTCTCTGCCTGGGCAGGTCTTGCTGAGAGATCCATTTCCTACAAATATTTCGATCTTACATAAAGTTTTATTAAAACATAGGATTAGAGTTAATATTATAGTATATATTATATATATATTATAGGATTACAGTTAAATATTATATTTTGTTTTAGTTTTCTATAAAAGTGTAGTTAGAGATGTAGTTACAGAAGGTGTGTTTGGAAGAGCTGTCTGGGACAGAGAACAAAAACCCATTTCCATGTAGAAAGCTTTTATCACTGTCTGTATAACAAAATGGAAATAAAGTTTTTTATATATATATAATCATATATATAATTGGTGTTACTATGTGTGTTTGTTATTGAATACAATAGTATTAAACCTTTGCCTTGGAAGAGTGACATGTTCGTTGCCCAGAGCAAACATGAGTGTTTGTGACAACCACTTAATATATCTCTATAATGTTCTGATTGTTGTTTATCATGTCATGCAACATATCCGTATGCTCCATGTAAAGTTCTCCCTCGTACATTTCTATTTCTCTAATATTTGTGATGTGTTCCAGGAAAATGAGTCATAAGTCACAAAATTGATAATTTTCAAAGTGTTCTTTTCACAGGATTTCTTTATTGAAATGTTCTGCTTTTTAGAGGGTTTAGCACTTATACTCATATGAATCCATGTAACTATTTTCGGGACGTTGTAATAAATATATCCCTGTGTTTTGAAGGCCTTTGTATGGAGTATATTTAGTCACTTTACTGGTAATTACCCACCCAGAAGCATTGTAAAGCTTTTTTTTCAAAAATAAAAATATCAAACTTAAAATATAGAAATACTTACTGTCCTAGAGTGTATACTATCATTGGAATCACCTTAATCTCCTCTTTTCAAATATAATGATATCTCAAAATCCGTATTTTGCGACTTATGACTAATTTTCCTGAAAGGGATCACATTTTTCCTCTCAATTCCCCATTATCAACTCCTCACAAAGTCTGGTTTACAATTAGAATAAGTATTTGTCTCATGAATCCCTACACTAATAATATTGAGTGAAGTCAGAGCAGGTCAGGGGAATTAAAATATATTACATAAATATAAAAGTTTATTAAATATAAATGTTTCGATTTATATAAAAGAAGTGGAGTAACAATGTTATTGGAGTTTATATCTATATAATAGATACATTTGTAATTTGATGATAAATTAATTATGATTTATGAAAAGGGTGGGAAATGGAGTGGGTTTAGGCACAAAAAAAGGCAATTGTGGAGGTGAGAGTTTTGCGGGATGGTGAGGCAATGTAGAGTGGTTGGGAGAGGGCGAGCATGAGTGGTGTGTGTGTGAGTGAGTGTGTGTGTGTGGGGGGGGGGGTGTTGTGTGTGTGTGTGGCGGGGGGGTCAGAGAAGCGAGTAATGGTGTGTGTAGTAGCGTGACCAACGCAGACGCATCGACCACACAGAGCAATATTACCTACATCACTGTGGCACTGTGTGGGTGTTAGTGTGGATGTGTGGGTAGGTGGGTGTGTGAGTGAGTGTGTGTGTGTGGGGGGGGGGGTACATCGACCACACAGAGCAATGCTACCTACACGATGACTTATGATGACAATATTTGTTGCAATAAGTTGTATTTATCAATCAGACATATCTACCATGTACACCCGGGAAAATACAGTGTAGGGAGAATGATTGTTTGTATAGAGATGTATAATACACTAATATTATTCTAATGTTTATATATAAAGTAGTATTGCCCCCCATGATAAGTTAATACAAGTCTAGTGTTATTAGCAAGAAGATATGTCAATCCGAAATGTTTCATTCAAAGACAAGTAGTTGTAAATACTGAAAATATGTTTATAGAAAGAAACGCTGCACTCAAGAAGAATATTGGCTGCTACAAGTAAATCTAACGTTACCCTGAACGACTGGAAGGTAGAGATATGAGGAGTGTAGGGTTCTCTTTGTACAACACTGCCACTTCTACCGCACCCCCATCCCTTTAACCGTACACTACCCCCACCCCCGTCCCCTTATCCTACATTCCCCCCCCACACACACACACACCCAACCCCCTCACCCTACACTATACCCCCACCCCCCCACACACAACTTTGCTTTTCATTCATGCGTTAGAAATCGATATTTTCTAAATATTTTAATAGTTCATTTGCGAGTTCTACTATATTATTACTATATTAATGCAGTATATGTTTTAATCTTTAAATCTTTTCGACCAAGATTACAGACATTGTTAGGATTTAATATCTTTTGGTGGACTATTAAAAGAACTGTATTGGAAGAGGCTTATTGAAAGGATTGATGTGTAAATACTACATCAGATCGAGCTGTAGCTATTATAAGTAGTTGTTATAGCAAATGGCCCGATGGAGGGTTCAAACTGATCGAGACCCATCAGAAAACGGGACGAACCCCGAAGGGGTGAGTTCCCGTTTTCTGATGGGTCGAGATCAGTTTGAACCCGAACAGAGGGCCATTTGCTATTTATTACACACTCTATTTGGATGTTAAAAAGTAAATTTAACTTGTTAAGCCTATAGTTTAGCTCGAGGAGGCTTCATTCACCGCAATTTGTAGGCTAGGTTACGCGGTCAGGACGACGTCATCTGGCCTACGCTGCACCAATCAAATTGCGTCTTTGGCCGAACGGCACACGTGAGCGGTTTGTATCATCCGAACGGCACCCCCAAACGGCACCTTTCTAACTGCTCACGTGTGTAATAATGATGTAAAGCCCTTATTTTTATTTATTTCAAATATTTGTATTGGCCAATTACATTAACAATGTAATCTGATAATCACAATTGAATAAGCATAACAGTCCACGCAGCTTTATTTCATGCGTTGCCCGTGCAAACGAAATTATATAAAATAAGGATGGTACATGATTAACAAAATCATGAATCTTAAATTAGCTCTTAAGCTTCCAATACATGGTTTCGACTATAAGGCGATCATGTGCCCACGTAATGTTACAACAACCAGTGCTTTTCTACTGTTGACACCGACTATATATAATTGAAGGGATATCTTCCTGGTAAACTTTGTATTTGGTCGATGTAAAATGGAGAAGTATATCGGATGGTGTAAACATATCCGAGATTACAATAAATTGTAATAGTGTTGGTAGATGATTGTTAATTATTATACTGTGTGAATAGAGGCGATGCAGGAACACGTCCACTTGGTGGACAGGCGTCTATTGATAAAAACATTTAAATGTAGTACGGCCGGATCTTTAATAATGACACAAATATATGTGATCCGTTTTGGGAAAATAGGTCATAAGTCGCAAAATATGGATTTTGAGATATCACCATATTTGAAAAGATGAGATCCAGCCGATTCCAATGATAGTAAACACTAGGACATCAATAAGTATTTCTATATTTTAAGTTTGATATTGTTATTTTTGGAAGAAAAAAGTTTGCAATGTTTCTGGGTGGCTAATAACCAGTAAAGTAACGAAATAACTCCATACAAAGGCCTTCAAAACACATAGATATATTTAATACAATGTACCGAAATTTGATACATTGATTTATATGACTATAAGTGCTAAACCCTCTAAAGATCAGAACATTTCAATAAAGAGATCTTGTAAAAAAAAAACACTTTGAAAAATATCGATTTTGCGACTTGTGACCCATTTTCCTGGAACACATCACATATATCTTCTAACGAGGTTCATTTGTGATTTGTTCCTGTATTACCTTTTTCTTACTCACTGGTCATTGCAAATTAAGAAATTAAATCTAAATTTAAATTTAAAAAAAATCTAATGGTAGGAGGATAGGGGTGGGTAGGAGGAATCCAGGAGTCAGGCATGTTAGCGCTGCTTGCTTGTCTGTACATAAAGTAATTAAACTAATACTGGGTATGTATCCATAAGACATTTAGTAATTAAACTAATACTGGGTATGTATCCATAAGACATTTAGTAATTAAACTAATACTGGGTATGTATCCATAAGACATTTAGTAATTAAACTAATACTGGGTATGTATCCATAAAACATTTAGTAATTAAACTAATACTGGGTATGTATCCATAAGACATTTAGTAATTAAACTAATACTGGGTATGTATCCATAACAATTCCAACATCTCTGGCACACATTGACTTAAATCACTATTTGTGATGTGTTTCAGGAAAATGAGTCATAAGTCGCAAAAAATAGATTTTGAGATACCATTATATTTGAAAAGAGGAGATCAAGCCGATTCCAATGATAGTGAACAGTCTAATAATCCAATAAGTATTTCTTGATTTTAAGTTTGATATTTTCGTTTTTGAAAAAAAAGTTTCCAATATTTCTGGGGGTCAATAAACAGTAAAGTAACTAAATGTAGTCCATATAAGGACCTTTAAAACGAAAGGATATATTACATAGATTGTCCTGAAATTTGATACATCAATTGATATAGCTATAAGTGATAACCACTCCAAAAATCAGAAAATTCCAATAAAGCAATCTTGTAAAATAAACACTTTGAAAAATATAATTTTTGCGACTTATGACTCATTTTCCGGAAACACATCTCATTTTCCTGATGGAATACATGGACCGTGAATGTCAGATCCAACAAGGCGGCGTAGAGGCTCAAACACGCGCTCAGCCATATAAAAAACCCATAAAAACGAGGTAAGTTTGGCCAAGAGACTGTGTGTATTAGTTCATTATGTCCACCTATACAATAGAGGTAGGTACATTATATTATATATTACATTATATAGAGGTAGGTACCAGCCGGTGCTGTATTGTAAACTGATTGATAATGTTATAGCCCCCCTCACATCGCTTAGTGTGTGTGTGTGGGGGGGGGGGGGACGTGAGGTAAGCTCCAGTGATCATGGATCCAACCACCCAGTAAAACACTACATGATCCAGTAGCATACATTGGGGGGGGGGGGAGAGGGGGGGGGGCTCAGCCATGATCTAGCGCCCAGATACTCTAACTTAATATTGACGATGTATTGCCTGTACGTCAACGATAGCACCACTAATGGTAATCAGTCCCGCCGCCGGTGCAGGAGGCCGGTGCTGCAGGAGGCCTTTATCAACCAGTTTAGACTTAAGCTTTATTCAGGAAACATACATTGATCTAGAGACGATTATATTGTCATTAGTGATATTGATTTATGGCGGTTCCCAGCTGGTACAGATACAAATACTACAATTACAAATGATATTACTTGACGAAGAGAGAAACTAATGAGAAATATTAAATATAAATATAAGCATAAGTATTACAAATACTAGCGGTAGCATTAGCGAATAGCTAGACACAGCAGTGGGCAGAATAACCATGGCAGTTTGTATATATATGAATTAAACCCGTGAGCCTACGTCACAATTATGTTTCACTGTATTGTTTGACTTGCTGTATAAACATCCTAAATAAAATAAATACAAAATATAAAGATACTGAATCTGAATACGGAACGGTAATACATCTGACTGCCGTCAATCTAGGAGCAGTTGTTCAATCCTTCCCCCTTAGGTTGTCATAAAGGGTAATATGTGATGTGTTTCAGGAAAATAAGCCATAAGTCGCAAAATGGATATTTTTCAAAGTGATTTATTCATATGATATCTTTGTTGGAATATTGTAGTTCTTGGGGAGCTTAATGCCGTTAGTGACATTAAAACATGTAAAGAATGTTATGTATTAAATATATCTATGCATTTCTAAGGTCATCTTATGGAGTATATATAAGTTACTAAAACACAGAATATAAAGATGAATAATGTAAGAGAAATTAAACATTATTGCAGGGTTTACAGCCAAACTGCAGGCGGCTCTCATGTAATACAAATATCATGTATTTATTTAATTATATTCCGAGAAGTAGAATCATTAGAAGCTTGCAAGCTTTACATACATTATATTAAACAGAAATAACGTGGACATGACCAACCTCTATTTTAATACAAAAGTTATTGTCAAAATTCCACAATAGTGGAATGTTTCATTTGACATGAAAAGTCTTGTTAATGATAATGTATTAGAAAACATTTTTAATCGTTTCAGCATGGAAGAGGCAAAGGGTGTGATGTAAATATTGCTGTTTTCCGCCCAGGAAGAGCGGTTCTTTGTTGATATAATTATTGAATAAAAGTGTTTTAAAAACTTGGAATCATATTTAACTGACTGTCGACTGGAGGCGTGGATTGCAACATTGAAGACAATTAATGGGATGACCCCCTAACCCCCCGCCCCAAGCAAGCTATCAATGTAAACCAACGAGCCCATATTTGGGTCAGACTGTCAGAAAATGTACAATTGGCAGCTCTACACATTTAAGAAATTCTGCTAAATTCTGCTGGAAAATGATGAATACTAGGTATATCTGAGTATATTTGATATAATGTTTGTTTTATATATCAGTTCTGTTATGTTAAACTGTATTTTGAAGCTCATTTTTGTCTTAAATGTGGGTTATTTGAGAGGATTGGTGAAGGCGAAATGTACATTTTCTGGCGATCTGACCCACATATCATAGGTTCCAAGCGTATAAATGCTCCAACTGTCATCTCCCTATGTAAATACATAAGATTGTGTTTCACCTTCCCTTTCTACTGGAGGCGGGGATTGAGACATTGGAGAATAACAAGTGGCCTTCAATGGGATGAAACTAATCCTGTAACATCTACTGCTTCTCATACTCATACTCATACTCATACTCATACTCATACTCATACTCATACTCATACTCATACTCATACTCATACTCATACTCATACTCATACTCATACTCATACTCATACTCATACTCATACTCATACTCATACTCATACTCATACTCATACTCATACTCATACTCATACTCATACTCATACTCATACTCATACTCATACTCATACTCATACTCATACTCATACTCATACTCATACTCATACTCATACTCATACTCATACTCATACTCATACTCATACTCATACTCATACTCATACTCATACTCATACTCATACTCATACTCATACTCATACTCATACTCATACTCATACTCATACTCATACTCATACTCATACTCATACTCATACTCATACTCATACTCATACTCATACTCATACTCATACTCATACTCATACTCATACTCATACTCATACTCATACTCATACTCATACTCATACTCATACTCATACTCATACTCATACTCATACTCATACTCATACTCATACTCATACTCATACTCATACTCATACTCATACTCATACTCATACTCATACTCATACTCATACTCATACTCATACTCATACTCATACTCATACTCATACTCATACTCATACTCATACTCATACTCATACTCATACTCATACTCATACTCATACTCATACTCATACTCATACTCATACTCATACTCATACTCATACTCATACTCATACTCATACTCATACTCATACTCATACTCATACTCATACTCATACTCATACTCATACTCATACTCATACTAATACTCATTCTCATACTCATTCTCATTCTCATACTCATACTCATACTCATACTCATACTCATACTCATACTCATTCTCATTTGTATTGATCTGAATTTTTTTCGGATTCATTCTTGCTTGTTTTCTGGTATGTTTAGTCTTTATGCGATCTCTTTTGTCTATGGTATATTGATGTTATACCCTGGTGAAGGTTCTTATATTTGTATTATCTTATTTTATCACCTTTCTAAACTTTAAATACGTCTGTAATGATTGACCTTTTTTTCTAATTAAATAACAATATTATTTATATTATCTTGATGTACGACTCTATGAATGCTAACTTTTTCCATCAGCTAAAACTGAGAATAGTGTATGACAACATAATGTCTCTGGCTGAATACAAACATTTAAAACAACACTACCCACAAAAAAAACCTGAACAAGTTGATGTATATTGTTATAGTTTACAACCAACTGTTACATCCCTTAGCCCGTTGCTCACTCAGTCTGGGCATCTTAGTATCTAGCGTTGTTGTACCACTGGAGCTCCATCCTGCATTTGTATAATAGTAAAGATAAGATAAGATAAGTTGTCTTTTATTTGCCACTTTCAGTGAGTACAGAGTAGTACAAAATGAGTAAATGTAAGGGGTTGACAAAAGGGTCGACATGCCTATATGATAGAGTGAAGGTACCATTTCTTCCGGCTGTTACCGAATTTGGAAGATATGCTAAATAAAGAGCTAAAAACAAAACAGAGAAAACTTGGTTAAATATAATACATGGGTGAATAACATAGGGGGGCTCTTATGAGCAACTCTTCTAGACTTGGGTAGTACAACAACTTGTCTAGTACAACCCCAGATAGACGATATAATGAAGTGAGGAATATACAGATAGCAAGGCTGAAATTGTGATTTCTAAACTATAAGAAGTAAGGGCCACCTTCATGTCGTTGACACCCCTAGCAGTAACACCCCTAGCCTAAACATTGGCGAAGTTGAATTGTACATTTTCTGAAAATCTGACCCATATATTGGTGCATTAAAGTCATAAATCTCTAGGTCTGGATCCCACCGTGAGATATGAGTGTCTGGATCCCACCATGGGATATGAGTGTCTGTATCTCTGCGTGGGTCTAACGTGTGGAAGCCTCAACATGCACCTATTGTATAACATGTTAATATTGGTATGAGGGTCAGTTAGTCAGAAAATGTACAATCAGCAGTACTTTACACATTTAGGAAATCCCGCTAAATTAGCGTGAAAAATGGTCAATGCTTGGTATATATGAGTATATTTGGTATTGGGTTGAATCAAACAATCTCTTAGCTTATGTTGAACTGTATTTTGAACGTAATTTATGGCTAAACTTTGGGTTATTTGAGAGGATTGGTGAAGGTGAATTGTACATTTTCTGACGATTTCACCCATGTATGATTCACCTTAAGCAATCAGTAATAAGCAGAGGTTTGCACATTAACAAAACAAGTAATAAAAGCATGGCAAGGTCGGATGAGAGATCAACACACCTTTGTACGTACGTATGTACATATGTATGTATGTAATAAGTTTATTGCCAGTCGTACAAGTACGTAGTTATAATGCAGTTTCTGGAAAAAGGGATAAAGAAAGACAATAATCCATTGATAAACTATCTGTGCTCGCACAGGTTTTCCTAGTCTCCCTATATTCTTAGAGAGATTAATTGACTTGTTAATGCTTCGTTTTCTTTTTTTTGGTGCCAAACTCATACTTATGAGTTAAGGAATATGTTTATTTTACATTACACACCTTTTACTATAAACAGAAATCGTACAATTCTCTCTTGTAAGAGATGAGACAATATATGGCAATGGTGTGGGACAATGACCAACTTATTCTTCATTTCTCTTGTATCGTTATTGTATTTCCAACAATACTTATCATTATTTCTATTTACATATGTAGTGAACCGCAGATTCGTGGGCACGAGTTTACGAAATTCCGTAAAGAATCACGAATACGAGGAGATTCGTTTGAACCTGGTTTATTTCCCAAAGGTATACAGTTACAAAGGTATTGTCACTGAAGCAAGGGTGCTTAATTTGAACAACAGAAGTATCTCGGTCCGCGGCGCGGCTCGAGTCCGTAGTGTTAAGCGAAGCCTGGATCCCCTTGCGGAGGTAGTAGTATCCTCCGCCTACCGTCCGTCGGAGGGTGTCTGCAGTGTCGTCTGCACGGTGGTCGTATGTCGCCCCCTGACGGAACTGGCCGGAACTGGTGGTAGTCGTCTCCGGCGCTGGTAGAAGTGCCCCCGCTGTCGTAGCCTGGATGGTGTTTGGCGATAGTCGACAGCCTCGCTGTATTCCGGGTGGCGGACCCACTACACTGCCCCCTCACTAGTTGGAGTTGAAGAGGTCCACGATAACTAGTTATGTAGGGTCCGCCGTGGCACTAAGGAGATCCTCGTGGCTCCAGATCCTCGTGTGCAGCGGGGCAAATGTTATGCCACTCCGCCGCACGGATCCTAGAGCCAGGCTTGCACTCGCCCCCAAGGTTTGTAGCCTTCATAGGCCTTCATAGGCCACCGGACATGCCTGTCCGTCCCAGTCTCGCAGCGCGGTACAACTGGAAGCGTACATTCGAAGCATATAAAAAAAAAATTCCGTGCACGAGCTTTATTAATAAAAGCGAGACTAGTGAGCCATACTAGCCTTGCGGATAAAACCACCACCTGCGAGGAGGAGAGCCCCCCCTCGCTGTGAGATGAACCCACACGAGACAGCCGCCTCGGGGGATCGCAGTGCTGATCCCGAGCCCTATTGAGGGAGTTCTAGACGAACTCCCCTGCCTCCTTCGCCTCAGCGTCCCCCTCCGTTTTGGAGATGCCGTGAAGCGAGAGATTCCCAATAAGGGCTTCATCGAACGGGTCGAAACGCGAATCTGGGACGACAACTACGTTGTCTTCTTGTCCCAGATCGTCGTATATCAACGCCGTATCGGAGTCCGACTCCTGCAGCAGGTCAGAGCCCGAGCCTGCTGCTGCCAGACGGTCCACGGAAGTGGTACACTCGTCCGTGCGAGGCCATGGTAACGCGATCACGTCACCATTTCCCTGGACCTCTTCCGCACTCGTACCCGTGGGCGCGGTGACGGGAAGAGGTGCCGCTGGTACACTTGCCAACGGACCCTTCGTGGACGTATCCATCGAAGGTAGCGCCTCCTTCAACTTTGGGGAGGCCTCACCAAAGTTTTCTCCTCTATAAAGGAGAGGCGCTTGGTCACCGAGGAGACATCCCCTCGGGGTGGTCTGTACGAACGGGGCGTGGAGGAAGCAGCCGGAGTTACCCCGGCCGAATCCTCTGCTTCCGCGGATTGGCTACCCGGGAGCATGTTAGGCCCCCACGTAGCTGCTGACATCCGCGGAGTTGTTCCCGTGTCCGTACACACGCTCTGGTTTTCACGTTGCCGAGTTAAATCAGTAACGCTGATGAGCGTGCCACCAGTGTCCATAGGGATCCCCGCGGGGTCCACTATCTGGATGGAGGGAGGTTCTATCCCGTGGGATAGTGGAAAGGCCGGTCGGCGCGAATTGAGAGCCTCAACTTGGCCTGCTGCCGTTCAGCCGGCCTGCTGCCGTTCAGCTTCCTCCTTCTCGTCTTCCTCGCGGAAGAATGCCATGTCGCGGGCCGACTGCTCCTTGTCTAGCAGACGTTGTTGCTCGAAAGCCTCCCGCTTGGCCGTCTCAGCTAGTTGCTGACGAACGGCTTCCTCCTGTTGGAGTCGTTGCTGTTCCGCTTGCCGCAGAGCAGCCTCCTCCTGTCGGAGTCGCTGCTCTTCGGCCTGCCGTAGAGCAGCCTCCTCCTGTTGGAGTCGTAGGGCTTCCGCCTGTCGCAGAGTTTCCTTCCCGGAGTTTCCTCTCCAAGGCCTCTTTGACCAGGCGTGTCTCGGCTAGGGTCGTCTCCCGTTGGATACGGAGCCGCTCTGCCTCAACCCGACCCTGCTCGAAACGACGCTGTGCCGCCGCCTTCTCCTCCTCCTTTCGAGCAGTTGACCCCTCGTGGGGGTCTACCTCCATCTCTGTTTCCGTACTACAGAGAGGGGTCGCGTTAGCGAGCGCTGATGCCCCCCCCGGTAGAGGGCACCTTCGTAGTCGCGACGCGTGTGGGCGCGCGGGCTGGAGCGTGGGTGGGAGTGCCACAACCTATACCCCCGAAAAGAGGTTTGGCAGTCTGACGATCACCCGGAGCGAAACCGGAGGAATGGCCGGTTCTGCGCGCAAAGCTCGATTGAACTTTTCGCGGACCTCCAACTTCCTCTGTTCCAGGCACAGAATCGGGTTCTGCACCGGGGGAGCCGTCTCTACCCTTGGTGGTGGGGGAGACGCGGGTTGCATAGCCCGTTGCGCGGCCTGTGCCCGCAGCAGAGTGACCTCCGCATGCAGCTCCTGGTTCTCCCGGCGAAGTCCGTTGACTTGCGTGTCGAGAAGGTTTACCCTCTCTACCAGGAGTTCCTGCTCATTGAGGGACCTGTTAAGGTCCTCCATAAGCTGCGCGATTTCCGCTTGGCTATCAACCAAACGGTCCACGTTATCGAGAGGCCTGTAGGTCTCTGCGATATCGACACAGAAGCCTTCCAGCGACTCTTGTAGAGCCAGCCGGAGGACCCCCGCCCGATCGACTTCGGGTGGGGGTGCCCTTGCGGCAGCCGTAGGTCGTGGCGGACCCGGCTGAGGGTCCGGCACGGTGGCACTAGGTGCTCTACCTTCCGCGGCTGCGGGTGCGGGTGCGGGGCGACGCGACTTCTGTAGGACCGTAAGTCCTGTAGGCGCGGGCAAGGTGGGAAATTCCTTCTCCTTGGAGGACGGAATTTTATACCCGTCTAGCCAGGCGTTCCTGTCGGGAATCGGCGCGGGCACGAGTTTCGGACGTTTCTCGGGCCGCTTTTCCGTGTCGGAACGGTCCGATTTGTCCGACTTATCGGAACCCTTCTTCTTCCTCTTCGTCTTCCCCGTTCGTTTAGGCTTAGTAATATCCTTTTCCAACGGGTACTTGGAGGTGAAGTTTTGCTCCTTTGCGTTCCTCAGAATGGCTTCCGAGGTTGCAGAGGCAAGGTGGAGCGTGCTTTTGTATCCCCACTGTGGGAGATACGAAACGCCCACGCGCTCAAGAACCGGCATAATTTTATCGATTTTATTTATTAGCCTTTTTACGGGCCATCTTATGCGGCTCCTTTGACCCGTGGGCCACGATGTCGGAGCGACGGTCCCCGGTTACGGGACAATACCCAATCGGACATCGCCAAACCGGTGTCACGGGGGTATGCACTTCACACAGGTGTCTGGTGAAGAGAAGCCGCGATTTAAATATCTGCGGCTTACCGACAAGCGCCTCCTTTCTGCAAAGCAGGAACGGGCACCGCGAACCCTCTTCGTAGAGGAGCATAGCCATTTGAAGCTTACGGTCTAACGGCCGTTCCGAGCTATTCGATCCCAAGCCTGACCGGACGCCTGGAGACTCGTTTGCCAATGCCTCGCGTCGCGACATCGGGCGGCCTCGTGGGATTCGGCACCTCCGAACCCCGTTGTACAAGCTTATCGGGCTTGTCTGCCTTAGGTACCAAGGGTTTCCTACCCTTGTTCTGCTGGTTCGGTAGAGGAGTTGGTCGCTTTGGAGGGGACACGGTCTCCTTCGTACACCCCTTTTTGTGTTTTGGTGGTCGGCCACGCCTGTTCGCGAGATTAACTTTCCGGAGAAGTGTTTTCTCTAACGACTTAGCGAGCTCTTGGCCGGCCACGGCCCTGCCCTTCTCCAGCGACACCACATCTCTACCAGCAGCCATGAGCCTCCTATACTCAGGAGCTTGTTCCAACCCGGTCGTTTTGCGGAGCTCTCCCCTCTTATCAGGGTCTAGAACGGATTTCATCAGATCTCCACTCCACTTGACACCACCGGCCGCGGTATCTACGACATAGGAGTTGCCTCCTAATGCACGGGTTATTTTAAACGGACCATCCCACTTCGCACCATATTTGTTTGCCGCCTTTGGTGGGTAATATCGATATATCCAGTCCCCCACTTCAAATGACCGGTTTGTTGCGGACAAATCAAAATGGCGTTTCTGAGCGATGGCCGTTTTCTTCAACGTACGACGCACATATTCGTGCGACTTCCGTAAATTTTTACGAAGATCCTCGATGAAGCCTGAGCCGGAGGGGAAGTCCAAGCCATTTCGAGGTACACCATGAATTAGATCCGCAGGTGTATATGCCTCCGTTCCGAAAACCACGGAATGAGGAGTGCAGCCCGTACTCACGTTAATCGTATTATTATATGCCGCCGCGATGCATGGGATATAAGTGTCCCAATCATCCGCGCCATAATCCGCATAACACGAGAGCTGTTCTACGAGAACCCGATTAAACCTTTCTGCCTGCCCGTTTGCCTGTGGCTTATACGGGAGCGTTGTCTGTTTCTTCGTGTCGTAGAGATTGCAGAGTTCCCGGAATAATTCTCCATCAAACTCTGGGCCCCCCATCAGTTTGTATCGCTCGGGGCGCGCCAAACCGCAGGATCCAATTGCAAAATACTGTCCAGGCGACTGTCGCCGCCTTATGGTTCGGTAAGCAGTATGCTTCTGACCACTTTGAAAAGTAATCCATGATGACCAATACACAAGTATTTCCTCTCGTGCTAGTCTTAAAGCCACTAAGGATATCCATCGAGATTCTACTGAACCTCTCTCCCGTGAGCTCTTTTTGCAATGGCGATCTATTGACACCTTTTCTTGTTTTTCGCACATTACACTCGGGGCATAACTGAATCCATCTTTTTATGTTCCCGGATTGAGCCGGCCAGAAGAACCTTCTTCGTAAAGCGTCTTTTGTTCTGGCGTGCCCAAAGTGTCCCGCTGAGGCCGGGCCGTGATATCGCCTGAACATAGATAGGCGTTGGTCAAACGGCAACACGATCCTTGGGAAAACATGTCCAGTCGAAGGTTTTCTCCACTTGAAAGTGAGTACCCCTTCTTCTAAACACAAATCCGTCTTGTGACTCCAGATTGTTCTGAATTCATCACTTTCACTAGTCAGATTTGCGGGTTCCCGGTTATTTTCCAGGAAACCCATGATACGATTGATAGTATCGTCTGTGCGCTGTTGCTCACGGATAGTCTGGTTTACAGATACGAGATTGTCGTCCGTGCCTGTCCCCTCCCCCACGAAACCAGCTATAGCCGCTTCGTGTGCCCCACAATCATCGCAATCTGTACGTTTACAATGACTGTAGGGTCTACGAGAGGGGCCATCCGCATTTTCATGCTTCTTGCCCGGGCGGTGTTGAATAACACCTTTGTTGGTAACCCCGTACTGCTGTAAGTCCAGCAACCAATGAGCCAGCATATTTTCTGGTTCCTTGAAGATCATAAGCCACGTAAGAGACGAGTGGTCCGTACGGACTATGAAGTCTGCGCCGTATAAATAATGTTTGAATTTCCGCACATAATATACTCAATCAACTTAAGGCCGTACGCCATCAACCTATCAAACACTAACCCCGTGTTCGTAATAGCATCATGGATCGTTGCACCATAAATGATCACATCGTCTAGATAGACGACGCAGATCTTGCCATTAAGCCCCCGGAGAACCTCCGTCATCATTTTCTGAAACGTGGCCGGGGCGTTGCAAAGACCAAACGGCATCACCTTAAACTGGTATAACCCCGTGGAAGTAGTGAAAGCCGTTTTCTCTTTACTGTCCGGATCCATGGCTATTTGCCAATAGCCACTCTCCAGATCCAGGGTACAAAACCACGCATTGCCACCAAGCGCTTCTAGACAGTCGTCTATCCACGGTAGTGGGTACGAGTCTTTTCGTGTCACATTGTTCAGTCTCCTGAAATCAACGCAAACCCTAGTTGAACCATCCGGTTTCGGAACAAGAACCGTGGGGAAGGCCCACGGGCCGTTTCCCTCCTCGATCTTATCCTCCGCTAGCATCTTACTGACCTGGGAGTCCAGAGCCTCCTGTTTTGCCAAGGGAACTCAACGAAAAGGTAACTTTATAGGCTTAGTGTCACCCGTGTCGATGGAGTGTAGAACCCTGTTCGTAAACCCCAATTGTTCACCTTGCAATCTGAACACCCGCTTTTTCGCGTATACCAACTCGCGCACCTCTTTCAAGGTTTCAGTATCCGCTACTTCAGCGCCCTCTATGATAGATTCCAGTTCAGGGATGCTAGTAATTGAACAGCTATCGGAGGTCAGCTTTCGCTTACTCCCCGTGCTGGACCCGTTCACGGACTCTGCTCTCGCATACGCCAGATGCGAATAGTCACCCGTGAAGTTTGCCGTTGGATTCATAATAGGAAGCTCGTGGCAGTGAGCAGACGATACATATGTATCGCAACCCTCCATGAGACCGTCTACTTGTAACCCTACATCTGACTCCATGATATAGCCCACGTCGTTCGCGGGTAGGGACACATCCACAGACGCGACCTTTACCTCGAACGCGGCCAACCGCACATCCTCCCGTAGGAATGCAGTCGATATCGCTCCTTTCCGTCAACAGAATACTTGATTCTTGCCTCCTTCCAAGAGCATCTTCCCAGGCCCCGTCATGCTAGTATCATAGCGCCACATGAAGTCTTGGCCCAGCACGGCCTCCTCCCCGCCGCCTAGACCATCGACTACGAGACAGGCGTTCGGATACGAACGCCCTGCGATCTCAAAGTCAAAGACCGCATACCCCATCGTCACTGGAGTACCACCCGCAAGTGGTTTTACCCGGACCCGCGAAGCGAGCAGGTCGGGCTTGCGAGCTAGCGTTTCATAGAATTGTTTAGACACTAGTGAGGTAGTTGCACCTGTGTCGTATAAAAATTCTCCTCGCCTAGTACCCACTGTGACAGGTACGTACCATCTATCCACTATCGCTACCACGTCGATAGGAATAGAGAGATCCTGGCTGGCCGCAGAACTAGTCAAATTCTTAACACAGCGTTCCCCACCCACGGTAGAGCTAACCGCGAGCAGCGCCGTGCCAGCGTCAGTATAGCGGCCGTCCAAACACATTCCACGATCGCGTGGAATGGCTCGAACGCTACTAACCGACTCCTTAGACCAAGGTTTCGTGTCTGCGGGCCTTGTCGGGTCCTCACCCTCCATCACCCCAGTTTCCTCCTTGTTCCGTTCTGCCTGCCTACCTGACCTCCCCAGATTGTACGACCCTCCTGGAGGTCTTTTGCCCGAGCGGGCTACGGAAGGGTTCCCCCTCCCGTCATGAGTTCCGTCGAACTTGCGGGTCTCGTCACCGCTTCCTTGCGAGACCCACGTCAATTTCCCTTAGTTAATTTATCTTCCAGGGAATTGGATTCCTCACCCGTTTCTTTCGCGACGAAAGCGCGAAACTTCTTAAGGTAATGACAATTGGCTTGCAGATGGGTAGTTTTCCCACAAAGCCAACAAGCTGGCTCTGGACGAGTCGCTTTCGTGTCCTTCTTCCGGTAGTCAGTTTTCGTGACTGTCTTCTTGGAAGATTTGGACAAAGTCTTGGTTTTATCCCAAGCCTTTTTCGTGCTACGGTCCGACTTTTTACTGTCATCCTTTCGCACATCCTTCCGCATAGCCTGGAAGGTCGCGAAATCGGCTATTAACTCCGATTCCGAATCAGAATCCGGGACTTCGGTCGCAGTAGATGCCTCCGAAGTCTCGTCCGCTGACGAGTCAGAGTCGGACTGCGCTTCTGCTTCCGCAGCCGCGTAAGAAGCCTTCCGCTCCTTGTCCTTTCTCTGTCCGTAGAACTTATATCCTCTAGTTTTAAATTTAGAGGACTGTCCCGGCGCGGAACCCAAGACGCGCTGATATGCTTCTGGGCCACCTGCTCGCACGAAATCTGTTGCGAGATCTACGCAATCTTGCATAGACTTTGGGCGATTTGTTTGCACCCACATGCCCAGAAATTTGTCTTCTAAGCCCGTGCAGAAGATTCGGATAGACTCCTTCTTCATATGTTCGAGGTATTGTCCCTCGTACGCACGTTTGCACAAGGTCAGTAGAGCCTCACCATAGTGTTGAAGTGATTCGCCAGGCTGTTGAACACGGCTGCGATATTCCTCCTGGCGTTGTTCTTCGGTCTTTGTGTCCAAGATGACACGAAGCCTCGTCACAACGTCACTTAACGTTAGGGACCTAGAATTTCCCCAAGTAGACTGGTTCACATGTCGTGAAGTCGCCATAATGAGTTCGCGCATCAGCGTTTCCTCCTGCCAACCGCAAAGTTCGGCATAGTTTATCGCGGATGCGAGATACTCTTCCCAATCCTCCCCATTGCGAAAAGGTTTGAGATTTTTAGGTTTAGGATTTTCTCCCTTGCCCGTTGATCCGTATAAACGAACTTCCGCAGGGTGGTATTCGTTATACACAACACTAGCTTCCATTTCGGGCATCATCGAACGCCTACACTTAGTAGTGCTCGTTGGTCCCGTCGAATGGTAGTCTGGTTCGTGACCAGTTGACAAACCCCGTTTGGGCTGTAAATCGTTGTCCAACAATGGAATCGAAACATTAGTCAACGAGTAGTTGAGACCATTGTCCGAAGGAGACGAATCTACAAAGTCGACTCTTCTTCCTGCAGTCTTGAAACCTGCCGGAGTGCTAGGCAAGCCCTGGGCTCGCATTTCCCTGCTGTCCGTATTCTGCGAAGGCTGTTGCACTCGCGGATCCGGGCTACCTTGAGGCAGAATCGCAGGATATCTCCGATCCAACATATCGATCAGATATTGGGGGCAAACCGCATGTTCGTGTAGACCACGATAAAGCCGCTGCACACGCTTCAACGGAAGTTGTTCGTGCATTACCCACAGTAAGTCGAGTGTTCCTCGAATTTCACCTTCAGCGATTTCGCCTGGTGGTTTTCCCGTTTTGTCGTAAGAACAAAGAACGGTAGTCAACTGGTCCATCATGACCTTCGCGTCATCGCTCTGTCCCAGCGGGACCGCGGTTTTGACGGTTTCCGGCGGCTTAATGTCGGCAAGCTCCGATCCATCCGCCTCCCCTGTCTCGACGTTGAAACCTGCACCCTCTACGAGCTTGCGAAGATCGTCCTCGTTGTAACACGAGCGCAACCCTAAAACAATAGCTACTAGTTTCTCAACCAAGCTTTGTGTGTCCGGATTGACGATCAATCCGTCGGCACGCATATTGTCTATGTGTGCAACTACTTGCTCTAGTCGCCCTGACGTCTCGTTAACATCTGAGCGAGAGCCTCGCATGCTCGCTGCTTGGCTTCAGCCTTGGCCGCGGCCTTGGCTGCTTCCTCGTCGCCAAGAGTCATCGTCTGACTCTTAGCATCGGGGATCCTTTCGGGAACTTCCCTACTCGGCCCTAGGCTCACGGCACCAATGTAGTGAACCGCAGATTCGTGGGCACGAGTTTACGAAATTCCGTAAAGAATCACGAATACGAGGAGATTCGTTTGAACCTGGTTTATTTCCCAAAGGTATACAGTTACAAAGGTATTGTCACTGAAGCAAGGGTGCTTAATTTGAACAACAGAATGTGTTCAGAATGTGTTCAGAATGTGTACACATGGCGCGGCTCGAGTCCGTAGTGTTAAGCGAAGCCTGGATCCCCTTGCGGAGGTAGTAGTATCCTCCGCCTACCGTCCGTCGGAGGGTGTCTGCAGTGTCGTCTGCACGGTGGTCGTATGTCGCCCCCTGACGGAACTGGCCGGAACTGGTGGTAGTCGTCTCCGGCGCTGGTAGAAGTGCCCCCGCTGTCGTAGCCTGGATGGTGTTTGGCGATAGTCAACAGCCTCGCTGTATTCCGGGTGGCGGACCCACTACACATATCAATTATTTTTGACTAAAATAATAATATTTTGTTCTCCCTCTAAGACACTGTCATTGTAACAATTAGTTAAAGTAAGGAATATGTTCAGTCGATTTTACATAATGATACAATATCATGGCGTGATGTGAGGATTGGTTCCTTTCCCCTCTGTACCACTAATTGCAAATTAACCTAACGTCGGTGTCTAATTCCATTATTCGAGTATTTACTATAAACCACTAAATTAATCTCAAATCATGAGATATAAGCTAATTAAGGACTCATGTACAGGTTAAAGGGTTTTCGCAGTGATTATATATAATATTACTAATTTTCATTCAGTTGAATGAAATTTGATATTTCTTTACAGCTTAATGCTATAAATGTTAGTAATAAGACTTATATCGTTGAATATATTTTACTGTCATTGTTATGTAATATAAAATAGTATGAATAACCACGAGATCATACAGAATTCAGCAGAAAGAACATTGAACCTTCGAAAATTCGATCTATAAAAGAAATGGAAGTCCAGGAAAACCTATGTTAACTCACAGAAGGACATTAAATCCATTTCCCGTTATTCTATACGAATGTAACTGTATATAAAATGAGAAATAAAGCAATTACACACATACATACAACCAACCATACATACATACATACATACACACATACATACACACATACATCTAACTTAAGTCATAATCTGACTTACGTTGGCAGACATGTATCAGTTTTATTATTTCAGTTTAAGGCCAATACACTATTTAAATAATCTCACCGTGGGAAAATAATCTTCTAGAAAACACGCAATTATCCTTCAGCCATGACAAGCGGCGGCCAGGTGGCCCACCAAGTTTATATTTTATATGTCATTACTTTAAACTTGTCTATGTAATGCTTTTGGAATGATTGATTAGGGCTGATGAAAAATTAAATTATTTTGGAGCGAAGTGTCTGCATTTTCTGTTAAAATAGAAAATAAAAAGATAACCTACATCTAAAATACAAAGTAATTGCAAAAATGGTACAACTCTCCCTCGCGGCAATTGTATGTGTTTGTATTATTTCTTGTGATTTTATCGTCTGTTATATGATGAACAGTTATACACTGCTATTAAAGTAGCAGGTCTGGACAGGACAAAAGGGAGGGTTCGCTGCCAACGTAATTCCCTGTACGTAGACGCTACTTTGTGGGGATTCCCCTAACCACAAACCGCGGGTCCCTTACCGCGTCTCTCACCTTAAAACAGGGTTCGAAAATCATGTTGCTATAACGCATAACGCAGCCCCAGAACGCAGCCTGGAGAGAGGGAGAGGGCGAGATAAGAGAGAGAGGAGCGAGAGAAAGTGAGAGAGAGAGAGGGAGAGAGGGAGAGAGAGAGAAAGAGAGGGAGAGAGAGAGGAGAGAGAGAGAAAACAGATGAGAGAGAAAGAGGGAGAGGGAGAGAGGGAGAAGTCTCACACCCCTCTCTCTCACCCCTCTCTCACAACCCTCTCTCACACCCCTCTCTCACACCCCTCTCTCACACCCCTCTCTCTCACCCCTCTCTCACAACCCTCTCTCTCACCCCTCTCTCACACCCCTCTCTCACACCCCTCTCTCACCCCTCTCTCTCACCCCTCTCTCACACCCCTCTCTCACACCCCTCTCTCACACCCCTCTCTCACATCCCTCTCTCACACCCCTCTCTCACACCCCTCTCTCTCACCCCTCTCTCACAACCCTCTCTCTCACCCCTCTCTCACAACCCTCTCCGACACCTCTGATGCCACTTTGCCAGTCATGCAATGACTAATTCATGTGTATTCATATGTCAGAGTGTGTGTATGTTTGTGTGTTGGAGGCGTATATTTCAAAGACATTTTTTTCTTTTTCGTTTTAATTTATAATTTGTATAGAGCGTGTCCTCAGACAAGAGAATCCAACAATGCTGTATTCAGGCATAAGGTACAATGCAGCTTATTGTGGGACTCGCTAACTGCTGTGGCTACATAACAAGGAGTCATGAGTAAGACTAGTATTTATATTTGTATTCAGTCACATTTCATCATATAGATAATGTTTTCAGCCAACCTACTCAAACAATTAATTAAATAATAGTATAGAGTATTTAACCTTAAGAAACGCATTATATATACTTGACAGAAGTGAAAGTGATAATCTATAAAATATAAAAATACAAAGGTTTTTCTCTCCAGTGTGTGATCTCATGTGATCCCTCAATGTCCCCAAATTAATTGACAGAGAATATATGCGTGTGCTAAACCTTCACATCTCCTCAGGACTAAACATATCTACACAATAGTCTACAGAATCTAATAAACTATACATAGTAAACAGTGCGTGTGTGGTTGTGGTGAGCGGCAGGAGGATTCAAAAGGTGACTCAAAAGAAAAGATGAGATCCGCTCCATCAAAATGAGTCCCATGTCGGCCAAATCGATTTTGGAGTTAGCTATTGGATGGGTAAGCACCAGGAAAGAGCTTTCCAATGATGTATAGAGCTTAATTTTAGGCCTATTGGGTATAATTCTATGGTTGCGGTGAGTATTTAAGGGACGCGGTTACTGGAGGAGCCGGAAACTGAGATACAGCCTGTTTAAGTTCGGCGAGTGACCTTCGGCGCGCCATCCTTGGTTACGGGCATTTGTTATCAAGCGATTTCTATGAAATTTGGGACACACTTTACTAACTGCCATAGCCATAACATATACCAAATTCAGTTCATTTACTTAGTAACTTATCATTTTATCGCGCGATGAAAATTGGGTGAAATTTGGGCAAAATACATTTCTAGGAGACTTTTGTGGGATTTATGTCGGACGCGTCGTCATGCAAAATGACCAGTTCATATGATTGGATTTTTCTCAGATTTGGGGCAGGTATTATAGACTAGTAGGGCCACAATATATAAAAAAATCAGTGCATTTCATTTAATATTTTTTATTTTATTACCCTGTTAACACGAGTATAATAATTCTGTACAAAATTCTTTGGTGCAGTGCTTGCAATATATACATGATAACACACCTATTCATTCTAACAAAACAAAATGTACAACAGTATTCACCAGTAATAAAATCAGTAATAAAATCAGTAATAAAATCAATAAAATAGCAGTCAGCCCCTACCCCTACCCCTACCCCTACCCCTCCCTGGCCGGCGTTGCTCAACATTTCCCCTCCCCCTCCCCCTACCTCTCTTTGCTGGAGGAGGTGCAACCTCCCCATCCGAAGAAGATTCTGAAGATTCCCTTACCCTGCCCCTTCCCCTTACTGTTCCTCTACCCCTACCCCTACCCCTACCCCTACCCCTACCCCTAGCTTGAGGTTCCTCTTGAGGTTCCTCCTCCTCCTCCTCCTCAGAAGATTCATCACCACCTAATTCTAATGATTCATCAGAAGAAGATTCCCTCTCCCTTCCCCTTCCCCTTCCCCTTCCTCTACCCCTCCCTCTTCCTCTAGCCCTTCCACTTCCCCTCCCTCTACCTC
This sequence comes from Sthenelais limicola, assembly GCA_942159475.1. NCBI lineage: Eukaryota > Metazoa > Annelida > Polychaeta > Phyllodocida > Sigalionidae > Sthenelais > Sthenelais limicola. The sequence continues at coordinate 135,703,748 of OW804097.1, read as the reverse complement.
TTACTGGGGCGACTGCAGGAGCCTGTACAATGTAGCCATCCCCCCCCCTCCCTGGCCCTTCTTCAGGTACAGTTGGTTTGGGGCACATAATGTCTTTGGTTTCTTCGGTACAAAAATCACGAATAGAATTAAAAAGATACCACTGTCTGTATGCAGACAGTCCAGGAGAAGGTACAATGGGTGGGTTGTCCTGAGGGACATCACCCACATCAACAGTAAGCATTTTAAAAGTACCACTATCTTCAGGGCCTACAAATGGCCTGAAAGAAATAACACCAGGTTTGTCACTAGAAAATTCAAAATGATGATACCCTTTGATACCTGGAAAAGATTTGGAGAAAGGTGACAGGAATGCCTGCCAGTCGTACAATGGAACAAAAACAGTACCCCTTTCATCACCTACAAGTTGGGCCTGGTTGACCCCCCCTGGCGTACTGCGCTGCACACTGGCTTTTAATTGCTGAAGAGAAGAAACGTTGTCCCGACGAAATTGTTTTTTCAAGAGACCAAAGCACCAGTCGGGGGCAAACTTAGTGTGCCCAGTAATCAAAAAGTTAAGTGTAATAGACCTGTGCCTTCCAGTAAGGACACGCCACATCAAATAGGCCAAAACATACCGGTTCTTGTTCTGGCCACTACAATTGTCACAGTTAAGATCTAAATCTTTCTCCCCCAGACCATAGTTTTCAAAGTAATGATTCAGATAAGAAATAACTGCATTTGACCCCTTACTGGTGCAATGGCTCTCATCTATAAGGTAGTTAACTTGTCTAGGCATTCCTTCCATGCAAATACCGAACAGGCCTACCTTCCTCGGGGTGAGAAAATAAAGGGGACCTGGTTGCATCGGGTAAGAAGGTAAATGCACTTGTTGTGCAAAGTCAAAACTGAGATGTACTCGAATGTCACATGAGCAAGGGGCATGTTTGCCAAGGGGGGGTTCACCATTGTCTCTGTACGCTTCTTTTGCATCAGCACAAAATTTCTGATAAAGAGTTCTTTCGGCGGTTACACTGTCTAAATGTTTCTGCTGTTTCTTTAACTTGGCAGCTTTCACAACATCAGGTAAATTACTACTACAGGAAATGTCTCTGTTATTACGCTGGCACTCCCAGCAGAGGTCTGTCATGGGACGACTTGTGACTATTTTAGGAAGATACTTGCGCCATAAATGACCAAAAGTGGAGTAGGCAACAGCCCTATTGCCAGTCTCTTGCATGGCTTGTGTGTAAAGACGATGAACTTCAGCTTTTGTAGAACGGCAGGGGAGAATTAAGATGTCGTCTCTGTGGTGAGAAGATACTCTGCCTGGCAAGACAAGAGCATGTGTTTCGGCATAAGATGTGATGAAGTTGATAGTGTTCTTCAGGTCATCTATTGGCAAAGACCTCACAGCACGGTGACCACCACCCTGTCGTGAACGAGTGACCAGACCATCCTCAGCGAAGGATTTTAGCAAAACTGTCAGCAAGTTTTGGCTAATCCTAGAAGTGAAGGGAGAGAAAAGAAATAGAAAAAATAATTAATAATAATTTAATCGTTGACAAAGGAAGAAATTGAACATAATGCAGGATCTTAAAATGACAATACCAAAATATTGATTCTTAGCAAATAATCATGTTATTATGAATAGCTATCTAATGTTCAGTATTAATGGGCACCACAAGATTCATGATAACACTCACTTGTAAAGGAATTTAAAGGTAGCTTTGCAAATAGGCTTGTTATGCATCCTGTAGTGGCTCTTTGGGTGTTTTCTCTCTCCCTTCCACTGGCGCCCCTTCTTGGTTGGACTGCATCGATCACTGTTGTCAGTAACAGTATTGAAAACGCCAAAGAGTGCCATGTCGAGCTCATCTGAAACGACAGTATAACAATAATGTAAAAATGAATTTGTGACTGACTAATATCACCGACACCAATCTTAGTCTGAGTCCCTACAGTTATCCTACGTAATTAGTTATCCTATGTAATTGGGTAGGACGTGTCCTCATTATTTAACAAGCTACAGCTTAAAATACTGATTAAAATACTGAATGAGTATTATACAGGCATGTATGGGCAATGAGGCAATAGAGAAAAACATTATTTTGAAATTACCTCGATGGATTTGGTCATGTTCCGACCGATGAGAGATGCGCTGTTCCACAGTGAACTGGTCTATGCATGGCCCGCCGTTAAACAATCGGCAGTTACATCTGAAATGGACAAAATCCTAGATTTTAATTTGCCCATAATGACACAAACAAACAATGTATTTTTAACCCTACATTCCACACGAGACGAGTAAGGAATCTCAGACGTCCCAAGTAAATAGCTACTCCCCAGATCTCGAGGGCCTTAAACTCCCCACGCACGAACAACACCATGCGACTTAAAACATACACCAATTAAATTTTAGAACCTCTAAATATACCCACAAGGTATCTAGCACATATAACAGCATTGGATTATAGATTTGGAATGATTTCCAGGGATGTACATAGCATAGTTTTCAGATCGCGTCCCCCAGCATGTCAACACACACGATAGAAAAGATGGCTGCAGAGCACCAACACTTACCGAAACGTGGAGCACTTTTCCCGTTCCTTGTCCACGACTGCCTGCATGTGATCAATAATAAGAATAGGTTCTGATGCTTCCTCAACTTCTTCTTCGTTCGTCTCCGGAGTTTCAGGCTGATCAGGGACGTCTGGTTCTCCATCTGAGTCAGATTCCACCGTCTCTGTTTCCTCGTTGAACACAAAATACTCTTCGATGAGGTTACGCCATTCGGCGTTGTCGACAACACCTCCCAAATTGGCTCGAGCGATGCCATTAAGAGCTTCTGCGACGGTGGCCTCAGCTTCCATGTTTAAATAATAAACCTTGGTCCATTTAAAACTTTGTTGGAGAGTAAAACACGTCTTGTATCGTCTGGAATCGAGGAATAACTGGTCGCTTCGATTCAAATCCAAGACCACGCTAGAAGATGGCGTCAGCCGGAAGTTGATCTTTCGGAGCGGCTGGACCAATCACAGGGCTGTATCGACCCCTCGTGGGCTCCCTTGACGACCCTAGCAACCATTGTTTACGCCGAATGCACTTGGAGAGAGCTCTGTGATTGGTTTACTTACGCGGCGATTCAAAAGGGAAGAATCCCATTGGCTAGAGGAGATTCGCGGCTTTCCGAGGATACCAAATGTGCTGGGGTACCCTACGATCAAATGTCCACGGCGTACGAGTGAATTTAGTGAAAAATAGCCTTCGGCTCCTTTGTTTAAACCCATCCAACCATGTTAGGAAAATGTTTACCGGCCGTTATGAAGCGTAAATAATTGTTTTTGGTACAAAATATTTTCCAGTCTAAAAAAAAACATAATAAAGATTAATATTACGGGAAAAAAAGTTTTCGACCGAAAAAGTCCTATACCACCTTTGGAGCCCTATATCTCAAAATGAAAGTTGCCGACATGGGACTCTTTTTGATGAATCGCCTCACAGATGAGATCAAGCCGATTCTAATGATAGTAAACAGTAGGAGACCTAATAAGTATTTCTATATTTTAAGTTTGATATTTTTATTTTTGACAAAAAAAGTTTGCAATGTTTCAGGATCGGTATTGACCAGTAAAATAACTAAATGTAGTGGATATGGGGATCAGCGCAAGTCTAGTATGACTTGTTGTTGTTTTAACTGTTATATAACCGGGTCGGCCTTCAAGGTCGAGGATGTAGCTGTGCTTGCTCAACCTTTCAAGCCTTTCGGATCTGTTCTGTTTTTACCATAAAGGAAATGTCAGCTTTACCCTATTTACAAGTTACCTATCAACTAACTATCTCCTGTATCACTTATTCCTGTACAAAGTGTATCTTGCCATCTATATGTACACACCTTGTTTATGTACTGCCTGAAATTGTGACTACTCCAGAAATCCTTTCCGTCAGTTGTCTTGGTTAGCCCGGCTGACCATTTACCTTGTGATTGCACTGTGGGGGAAATAAAGCTACGGAAACAGAGATTGTTGTCCAGTTTTACTTTCCCTTAGTTATAATATCGAACCTGGGTTGTCTAAGCAATAGCACAAAGGTTATCGCAGGCTGGATAACTAGTTTCACCATTTACTGATAAACTACCTGTAGAAGAGCCTACAGCCCCGGATTGGTGAGCGAGACCACCGGGGGTTCACTACAATTGGTGCCATGCCAGTTCTCGACCTCAGTGCTTTCACTTCGTTTGGTTGTCCCAAATTTCTTCCTGGAAGAATTGAGACTGCGGTGGCAGTCCGTGACATCTACGAAAGATGTTATACTCTGATTCTGCGGTGCAGACGGAAGAAGGTGGCTATAGAGTGAAATCAGGGAGACTTGATTTTGTGGGTAGAGACCTGGGGCTGGAAACCCCAAGGAGTCTCCCTGCGGAATTTGAGTCGCCTTCCTCAGACCGTAGTGCCAAAGGCGGAGCGAGACCAAAATATTCTGGAGGGAATTTCGCGGAGTGGAGAGGCCCACCGAAAGACTCGGATGATTCTGACCTTCATGAGAGGTATCATCAGTCAACCGCGGTTGAGCTCCATACCCAAGTCTGCGACCTGATAGATGAGAATTTTTGTGCTCCGTAAGAAAATCAATACGGAATCCGTGGACAATGGTCCGGACAGGCGTTTACTTGATGATCATGTCAAGCCCTCCCCAGGGACAGGGACCCCGCAGAGACATGAGATGACAGCTCAGGAGAAGGACTTGCTTGATATGATCCAGGAGATCGCGAAGCAAAATCCTACCAGAGGTCCCATGACATCTACGTTCATGGACCAAAAAGCGGCTAATGAGCCAACGGAAGATGATCCGTCAGTTGTGTCCTACCAGGGCGGAAGAGACCGAGATCACCGCTGTGTGACGTTCTCTCGGCATACAATGATGACATCGTCTCGGGGACGAACACAAAAGAAACAGTGGGGAGAACCTGATTGCAAAAGACAGGGAAATCATGGCAGAGAGCATGGCCGAGGGAATAGTCCTTCTCGTCATATATATCCGGCCGGACGGCATGCGCATTCGGTGAATGTTACCGCATTCCCATTGTTTCCGCAGAGGTGTTCTCGAGTGGACTCGGACAGTTCTGACAAGGATCGGCAACAAAGGTTGTCTTCCCATAGATCCCGTAGAACCAACCGGTCCCTAGTCCCTGGTCTTGAGTATGACGGACCAGAGGAGTCCGATGAAGAGTTCACGTTTGTTCACCGTGAGACAGTTGAGAATCACCCGCCGAAGGTCCCACCGGTGAAGATGTGGGATGGCAAAACCACATGGCAGACCTACCTCATGGAGGTAAAGTCTATCGCTGAGTCGCACAATTGGACATCTGGTCAATTGGTTAGTCAATTGAGGTGCGGCACACACAAACAGCTGGCAGAAATGGGGGATCTGCCAGTGGACATAAATCTCCGGCAGTTCGTTGAGCACATGGATGCAAACTTTGGAGAAAGGTCCAAATTCCGGTTGCAGGCTGAGTTCTACAACTGTAAACAGACCCATGGACAAGCTGTTCGCTTGTTCGCCAATGAGGTGGCACGGAAGGGCCGAAAGTTGTTTGGTCACATGGACATTACACTAAGAGCTGTGTCCCTGTGCATTTTCTTGCAAGGGGTTACAAGCGCTGAGATGTCCGTGTGGGTGCGGACTGAAGCAATCGTGGGACTTGCAAAGCGCAGTGCATTCGGCGGAGGTATGGGAATCCTGTCAATTTGATTCTCGCTCAGTTACAACCATCAATGCAGCAGAGACTGCCCTGGTTGTTCCGGAGATCCCTACACCCAGTAGCAGATTGACGCGAAGAGCATAGTGGAGAGCGATTGTCCAGGTCGCATGTGCAGAGAGTGCTTCAGATTCGTCTGATGATGGTCTGCAAGCTGCTGATATCCAAGCCTTGCAAACTTGGAAGGGCGGACAGAAGCGCAACGGGGGAGGGAGGACCTCCGGTAGTACATCTCAGTGGAGAGGGAAATCGGAGAGGCCCCGCGGGAGTTGCCATGCTTGCAAACAGGAAGGGCATTACATAGCCAAGTGTCCCAAGAGAACAAAGAAGGGAGATTCCGGACTCAAGGCGATTACCAACGGGAAAACCCAATCGAAAAACTCCAACCGGACCGCATAGAGCACAAAGTGTGATCCGGGGAGTCTATGGCGCTCTGCAGTACTACAATTTGTGTGGTATTTGCACAACACGCGGAAGATGGGAGTGAGGCTCTGATGCCCATGTGTAGGGAAGCAGGTAGAGTAATACATGATAGCTGCCCATTACCGAAAACGAATACTAGTTGGCCATCTGATGAGACTACTCATTCAGGCATCGGATATGATCCAATGGATAATTCTGCAGATAGCGATCCTGATATGCTATGGGGTCATGCAGAACTCCGAGCTGTTGTCGGTCAAGTGATACTCATGGAGGAAGATCCTGATGATGAGCAGAGAACGCTGAAGATCCGTGATGCTTGCATTGCAGAGAGATGGTACGCGACTGTATCTGTGAATGGAGATATTGGTGAATTTCTGTGGGACCCGGGTGCGACAACTAGCCTGGTAACAAAGAAATTATAAGATTCTCTGTATCAACCGCCGCCGATGGTTCTGTCCCGTCTGGCATGCATGATGGGAGGTGGTTCCCAGATAACTGTTCACTGATTGCCTTGATTCCTGTGACGTTAGGGAAACGGACGTATATGATTACTTGTCTGGTAGTAACAAGTCTTGCTGCTATATATAGGTACGCATGTATAATTAAAACCTATTTTGGTAGTATACTCCCCCTTCTTATTATCTTGGGTAGTATCCCCCCTACTATTTGAGATATGCTAACCAGCGCATGCGCGCTAGGTCACGTGGGACACGCCCACGCTCACGTACTAAATAAACTAGTTAACATCAACAAGCCGCCGTGTTCACTTGCTTTTCCCTTACATTATATTCAATAATATAACATACTGGTGGAGAACTAAACGGTCCAAATGATACCTAAGAGGAGCGGAAGAATTTCCGATCCAGCTTATAAGGGGACTACAGATTACAAAAAAGTCTTAGGACATAGGGAAACGATCAGAGCAGAGGACGCGAAAAAGAAGAAAGAGTACGCTGAGGCCTTACAAAGGGACAAACAGAAAGCTTGGGAAATTAGGGCTGAAGAAAAGCGAAGACACAAAGCTCAAATCGCAGAGGAAGAAAGAAGAAAAGCTTTAGCCCTAGAAAACGAGAGAAAAATCGAATCAGCTAGACTAGAGAGAGAACAAGCCCAGCAGGCCCACGAAAAGTGGCAACGCGAGGAAAAAGTAAGGATAGACGAGGAAAAGGCTCAGCAGGCTCACGAAAAGTGGCAACGTCAAGAAGAATTAAGGTGGAAAAAGGAACAAGAAAGAAAGGAACACGTTGCTGAAATCCTCAAGGAACAAAAGAGACAAAGAAGAGTAGAGGAAGAGGGCCGCAGAATTAAACAGGAAAAAATGGCGGCCGCAGCTAGACAAAATAAGGAAAAAACCGCCGACTCAGAGACATATCAGCAAGAATTCCAACCTTGGATGAAAGAAGCCATGGACTATATGGCCAGAGGCCCACAAAAGGAATACAATAATGATAGAGAAGAGAAAAGCGATAGAGTTCTCGGAGATTTAGCCGCATTAATCCAACAAATGATGGTGACCCAGGATAGAATGATTACAAAAAACACGGATCTTCACAAGGAGGTGCTTCAAACCCACGAAGACATAGCTGGGAGAAGTAATGCCCATCAAGATGAGAAGATAGAGCGGTTAACCTCGACATTAATCGGGGGTTGTCGATAAACTGGATGAAATCAAACCTGTGCTAGGAGATGGAGGAACAAGAAAAATGTTAGTACAACCTCCAAAAGAATTCTCGTACCCAACTGCTCTAATGTCTGCCCAAAATTTCATGACAGAATATGAAGAATTTACCACTAGTTTAAAAGCCGACGACGAATTGAAAATGTCAGGTCTTGCAAAATACCTGGATGGGGAGGCAAAGGCATATTTCGATCAGTTTAAGGTAATTATGCCAAGGGCAGATTTCTACACTTTCAGAAGGGCATTTGAGACAAAATTCGAGTCACTAAGCTATGACGAACGACTGAAAGACTATAGTAATAGAAAACAAGGAAAAGACGAGAGAGTGAGGTCCTACGACAAGGAGAAAAAGGTGCTTCTAATAAGGTCTCCATTGCCAGAGATAGTAAAGGTTGATTTATATGTTAATGGACTAAAAGAAAGCCTCAGCAAGCTAGTGTTAGCAGACGTGCCGACAACATTAGAACAAGCCTCCCAGTTGGCCAGAAAAGCAGAGGTTTGGCTGGCAACTCAGAATGGAGAGAAAAAGGTGGAGATCGCGGAGGTTAATTACATGAAATATAATAACCCAAACGCCAACTACACACCACATCAGAGTAGGGATCCATCAAAAGGGTCTAATACTAGTAGACAATCATCTAAAACAAGGGATTCTTCATGAGGAAGACAAGGATACCAGGAGGCTCGAGATAAAAGCAAGGAGAGAAGGGACAAGAGCATGGAGAGACGTCAGGGATATCAGCCTTATTTCCAGCAATATAACCCTTACCCTTATCAGCCGTGCCCACAACCCTATTATCCGTATCAACCGCAATTCCAGCCACAATACCCCCCACCATTCCAACAGTTCCAGCCCTACCCGTATTTCGCACAACAAGCTTCTAGATCGAGCAGCAAGGAGAGAGGCAGAAGTAAAGAGAGAAAGTTTGACAGTGCTTCTACTACTACAGGTAGCTCTTCAAGATCTTCAAGCAAAGATAAAAGGCGAAAATCACAGGAGGACAAGAACAGACCCCCAACCCCACATCCAAATGGGAAGAAGGAAAACTAAAGCCTGACAGTGATGGGAGCTTTAACAAAAGCGAAAAACAAGTTTGTGTGGACCAAGGAGTGTGAAGGTTCGTTCCAACGAATAAAAGATTTAATCTGTAAGAAAGTAACTTTACGGTATCCAGATTACTCTAAAGAGATGGTCATCAGTTCAGATGCCAGCGATTTTGCGATCGGGGCAGTAATCGCCCAGTTACATAAGGGCAATGTGTTGAGACCAATAGCTTTTGCAGGCAGATCACTAAATTCAGCCGAACAGAAGTATTCAACGACTGACTGGGAACTATTATCCACGAAATTTGGGTTAGAAAAGTTTGGTCACTACATACATGGAACGAAGTTCAAAATCCTGACGGACCACGCAGCCTTACTGGCTTTAAAATCGAAGCAAAATTTACAGGGTAGAATGGCCAGGTATTTAGAATACTTTAATCAATTTGATTACAACATCGAACACGTGAAAGGAAAATTAAATTCAGTGGCCGATTGTCTTAGTAGAAGAGATGATAAACAACCTAAGATTATTCCAGGACATATAGAGAGTTCGGAAAAAGGCGTTTCTTTTCACCCTATTGATGCAGTCAAACCTTTTGAGGAGTCAGACGCCCTCGAGAACTATCCAATTTTGAAGTACAAACATTCGATTCTGAAGGCAGGTTCACCAACAGAAAAAACGATCCTTCACGAGGCTGACGTAGACATAATTTCGGCATCTTGCGAGCCAGTACAAACTCGAGCTGCAAGTAAAGCAGAAATACTAAATAAATCAGCAAAGATTCCAAAATCGAGAGATAAAGAATTTTATGGTGAAGGTAATACAGGCGAGAATCCTTTAAATAACGAGGAAATTATCAAACTCCAAGCAGAGGATGAGTTCTGCTCGGAAATGAGCGATTTTATTTGCCATAATAAATTACCAAAGGACGATAAAAGATCTAGAGAAATCCTCCTAACAAATGATAAATTCTTTATTGAGGGAGATGTTCTATATAGGGTCCCAACAAGAGTTAAAGGAGACCCACAATTAGTTCAGACAGTCGTCCCAGGAAGCTATGTGAAAACATTACTGAAACTATTACATAGCAGGCCGTTGGGCGGACACGTGGGATCAACTAAATTATTAAAGTTGATACAACCAAAATATTTTTGGAAAAGAATGTCAAGAGACATAGTGGAGTTTGTGGGCTCTTGTGATATTTGCCTACAAGCTAAGAAGATGAAACACCCCATAAACCCTCCTTTGACAATTAGGGACAGAGCACCCTACCCATTTTCACACCTTGTGATAGACAGCATGGGACCAATGACGCAATCGTCAACAGGGTTCCGCTATATTCAAGTATGTGTGGATTATTTTTCCAGATTCGTTTTTGCTTGGCCAACTAGAGCTATAGATTCGGGACATCTTAAACACAAATTCTATGAGAAGGTAATATGCCAGGTAGGGGTCCCACAGGTTCTCCATTCGGATAACGGGCCATGCTTTGCAAGCACAGAGTTTGGCGATTTCTGTAAGTCAATGGGAATAAAACAGGTATTCGGGGCAAGTTGGATACCCAGCTGTCAGGGATTAGTGGAGAAAAATAATTCTGCGATCATAGAACACCTGAAGACTTTCATTGCAGCCAATCAGAAAAATTGGGATCGTTACCTACAAAGCGTGATTTTTGCCTTAAATACGACAGATTCGTATAGTTTGGGGTATAGCCCTTTTATTTTAGCAACAGGGAGATCAGTATAAACCCCCCCAGATGCCACTCTGGCAGGCCCAGACACGAATGACACAGTGTTAAATACACTGGCAAAAATAGTAAAGGTTCAGAAAGAATTAGCAATTACCGCTTCTAGAAATTTAGAAAAATCCCAGGAAAAAATGAAGGATCGACAAGATTCAAAATCTAGGGAGGTTGAGCTAGAAGCAGGTAGGATTGTGTATGTAAAAATACACAGATTGCTAGATAATATGACTAGTAAGAAATTACAAATGGCTTTTTGCGGCCCTATGCTGATTACTGAAAGGTTTAGCCCAACGACAGTAAAGCTGATAGATTTAAAGAACAATAAAGATCTACCAAAGCCAGTTCACATCGCCCACATAAAGCCTTTAAGGGCTGAGTTATCAAAGGAGCTGGTAAACAATTTAGCTATCGATTTATCAGACAAAGAGTGGGAGGCTTTGGAAAATGCCAGCGTCAGTAATTAAAGAGTCGATAAGGCCACTCATACAGGACCAGGCTTGTAAAGATTTTAACAGCTGGTATCAACAGGATTAGTAATTGTAGCTTTACTGAAGGGGCCAGTGGGTTGGCAGTTTGGCTTACATAAATAAAAGAGGCCACGCTCAATACCCAAGCCGACCTTTGTTCCGGCTTTAACGCCACTAACAACTCGCAATCAGTCAACCCCATTAATTAAAACCTTTGTCTAAAAGGGACGCGACAAACAAAGCGACTGGGGAGGCGAACCTTAAAAATAAAGCTAAAAGGTTGCATTAACAAAGGTCAGGAAGGTAATTTAAGGGAGATAGACCATTCTAAGCTAAACACTCGAGGGAAGAACTACCTAGAGAAAAAAATATCACAATGGCTATTACCTGACTCCAACAGGAAATTTCTGAAGAGGAGAAGAAAGAACTAAAATTAGAACAGATTACTAATGACTTTACCAAGACCTACCGGTACAACGTAACGATAGGGTATCAACCAGTGCAGGAGCCAGAAAATAATTGCCCAGCATGGGAAGCTGAAGACTGGGAGAGAGAATTAATAGGAGAACTAAAGGAAAAGTCGGGGAGTATAAAGAACTTCAAACTGACTAAATTCGTGGACGAGGAGAAGTTATTAAGGGAAGCATACAGGTTCAAGCTCATCTAAAATGGGTAATTACATTTTTTCCAAGACATTTCTTTGTTTCTGCTATCCGTAAGATAAGCCTGGGAACGGCGGTGGCAAGCTACCCGATTAATAAATAAGGATTACCGGATAGAGATAAAATAAGGACGACGTGACTAACCAGGGGTTGGCTTAGAATAATAATCAGGGATAAATACTTTATAGCTACAAAACCCAGGGGAAGGGGATTAGATTAAGCAGCCTCAGATACAGTCGTCGATTCATGAAAACCCTGGACTGCATAATTAAGCAGCAGGTTGCTAGGGACTGATTGTTAACACATACTCCAATGTTTGGCGTCAGGAGAGTTTGGTGGGATGTGCGTAGACTCACACTTGGGCTGCAGCGGCTTGGTCAGAGCTGGCTAGGTTACACACCTAGGACTGGTATAAGGGGGCGTGTCACTTCATCGGCTAAGTAGCGTCCCTGGTCACCCACGCTGTAGTTATATAGGTCACACTTGAAGTGACGCTATCCTAGAGTCGGACACTTCCACCCAGGACTCCGAACTTTCAAGAAGTAAACCTGCACGTCTCCTGTGGAAAAAAGACAACAGTCGCACGATGAGAAGTTCAACCATATTTTTATGGTTAGTCATTCAAAACTAGCATTTTCTTGTGCCTATACCCTGTTCCAAGGATAGGAACTGTGAGGCTTGCAATTGTATCTTGGATAAAATTTCGCTATTTGTATGAAATTGTGTTAGAATGCTAGAGTGGGGAAAAATTTATCTGCTAGGGTTAACCAAAATCTTTTTCTTTTACCATTTATTCTAGGTTATGCCTTATGGCGACCAGCGCCATTAGTTCAGAAGTATTACGACAGAACTATGGGGTTATGTTCAGAAAGGTTGAGGAAATGTTAGATACTCAGACAAATCTGCATTTTGTGAGAATTACGCTACCAATAACCGTGCCGCAACAGATCTATAAGATTTCAGAATTTAGATCGGAATACAACTACTTTAACCGATTTCTAGAAGATTCTAAGAATCTCCAAGCAGTGCTCGGCGCACAGAATAATAGAACTTATGATAGGATTATACACGTTTTAGATAGCATGACCATTACCAGACCAAAGAGAAGAGGTTTTCAGTTCATCGGTAATGCCCTAAACTTAGCGGTAGGAATGGCCACGGAGCCAGAGTTTCAGGCGATGTCGTCCGATCTGTCCAGGGTTATAGAGGCCATGCGGGAAACTGAGCTATCTGAAATAGAAAGGGATGAATTAACTTTGGATATAGCGGAAAATGCAGAGGTTATGGCACAGTTCGCTAATAAACTAAGAAGTCAGACCATTAGACAATTCTCTAAGGCAAACCACGATTTGCAAATTCTAGTAAAAGAATTTGACGACAGAGTAAACTTTACAGACGCAAACGTAGCAGGTATTCTGATTGTGGAAGAACAACTGTCTAATATTGATGTCCAGTTGCAATATAAGCAAGCTGCAGATACCCTTTTAAGAGCACTTGATGATTTACAGTCATCTTATCTGCCTATGGTTGTATTGTCAAAACAACAGGTACAATACGCGGTAAACCTTCTCACGAAAATTGAAACAGCAAACTCCAAACGCTAAACCTTTAGGCGATTATAACGAGTGGAGAAGAAATATCGAAGCTTCCTATAAAGGACATATATTAACAGTCACGATACCAATCAAATATAGCTACGCCCCTCATCGATATAATCTTTACAAACCAGTCATTTTTCCAATTCCGATCCACGCCCATACCCATCAAGCTCTCGGTTAAACTATGCTACAACACGATGAGAACATCCTTCTAGGCATTAGTAGTAACGAAAATTTCTTTGTAGAACTTGGGGAGGATATGCAGGAGGTATGTGGTCTGGAAGAATCGAGTTATTTCTGCAAAAAGAGTATAATGGAATTTAGCGTGAGGGAACCGTCATGTTTAGTATCAATTTTTGCGGATAACAAGGAGGCGATTATGAAATTGTGTCATTTCAAAACATTTTTTACTCTGGCAACGCCTTCAATCCATATTCCGTTAGACAACTACAAACATATTCTTATAAATAATGGAGACACAGGAATGATATCGTGCAGGGGAGAACCTAGCAATACAATAAAACTAGCGATTTTCTCTATTGTATCTTTACCATGCGGATGTGAGATCCAGTTTAAGTTTGCAACGATAGCAGCAAAAACTAATGGCTGCAGCGACAGACATAATGTTCTTGAAGTTAGAGCGGGTTTTAATATGCCCATAGCCATGGCTTTCCATCTAGATACAAAAGATTTTGAGGCAAATTCTATGCATAATCACTTGATTAAATTACATTTACCAAACGATATCGACCTACAAAAGGCTTTCAGCCAAGTGCCTCAGGAAATACTCAATAACGGTTTGAATGTAGTAGAAATGGCGAAGGAAATGTTAAAAAACGATACCTTACATCTGTCGCAGTGGAACAAACTGCATCTCACTTTCAAAGATTTGGGAAAAATTTCACCAATCACTTGGATTTCTTTAATATTGTCATCTATATCTTTGGCAATGGTGATAATTCTTGTGTACAAATTGAACAGGTACATAGGCTTCCTGTGCATTGCACCGGCGACAAATGGCCTCAACATCTCGCGGCTAAGCCTGAAGCCGTACCGTATTGGAAAATACCTCAGGAAAGCCCCCACCATCCCGACCTTTGACAAGCTCCCATGATTCAAGATCGAGGAGATGGATCACACGGACTGGGCAACGATAATTCTAGCATGCATAGTAGCCATTTTTATCATCAAATTAATTTGGAAACATTGTGGCTGTCTGAGGGATAAGTGTATGAAATGTTGTATATGTAACAACTTTTGCTCGAGTTCGGTAGGCTGCGAATACTGCGCCTGGGTTAGCCTAAAGTTCCAATGGTTAGACGATGCTTGCACTGTAAAGATACAGCAGGTTGCTGAGGAGATCAACGCGATTTCCGACACCATCGCCCCAATACTACTGCAGACATCCATCGAGTCAAGGTGGTGCAGACCTAACCTGTTGAAATTGACATGGGCAGGACGGCTCACTTTCAAGTGCTGGGGGCTCCCTAAGAAGTATAAGTTGAAAGAGGAAGTTAAATTATCGAGAAAACAATCTAACATTTTAGAAGGACTAGTAAATAACCCGTGTGTGTCTATCCTCCTGGTACTCATTTACCCTAACGGAGAACGAGTCCAGCTGAAGTGGAACAGAAAAAGCCCACAACAGCTAAGAAAGAACGAGGTGTAGGTAAAACACGCCACTAAATTAATTATTAACATTTAGCCTTGGTTTCTATGTTGTTAAACGTGGTGCTGGGTTACGCCCATTTACTCAGGATTCTTGTAATTAAATAGAATGATAATTACTATAGAAAACAATTGCTGACATTTTTGTAGGGATTTTCCTTGTCTTTTATTGTATATTGCTATGTGTGAAGAAAAGAAAAAAATCATACCTACCTCTGATGCATGCGAATTATGTTCCTCTACTTACAACAGACTGTCAGATTCAGATGAGGAAGTGATCGCATGCGCCCCTGGATTACCCGACTTCAGCGACTAAAGGCTTGGTCGCATAGCTCCCCATCGACACCAGGAGGAAATTCAGAGAGAAACTGTCACTTAGAACAATATAATTTAAAACATAGCGGGAACCCACTCTGGATCCAAGATGGCGGAATCCGCGAGAGAGTGTCGGACAATTATTGTGTTTTTTTAAGTATTTTAGCAGTAGAAGTAGCTTTAACCATGTCTTATAGTCGTAATTTTTCAAGGAATAATATCGAAGGGTACGGATTTCTACTTGAAAGAGATATTTGTTTCATTATTCACTAGTTTTCGTATGTCATACTCACGTGTTTTGTGGAAGCATCATTTACGGAAGCAGAGTGGCGCCATCTGGCGTTTATTCCCATCATTAAGCTTATACTCTTTATTTACGACAGAGGGCTTATCTGTTCGCCAAAGATAAACACCAGAACGTAACACGAGTACAGCAGTTTAAAAAAATAGCAGTTTAAAAAAATAAGAAGTTTAACCTGCGCTGCTAGAATATGATAAAACTGTTTTATTGTTTGTGTTTAGTCGCGTAGAAATTTTTCTAGATTTCTTTAAGGTATTAGTTAATACCTATCGAGGTAAGAAATAGCCCACAACATAAGGAAGCATAGTGGCGCCACCAAGCGTTTATTCCGAATCGCAACGGTATTTTCGTAATTTAGCGGGTTTTTTTATTCTTAGTTTAGTAGCATATAAGATGTCGAGCCTTATAATCGCTCAAAGTCTGCAATTTTATGTCATTTATTTGTGAGTTGTTTTATTTTGCCGTCATTTTTACTTTTAATTCATGTCTGAAAATAAAAAAGGAGAGATTGTGTGGATTATATAATAAGAACATCCAAACATAAAAAAATGAGACGATGTAGGGATGAGATGGCGACCATTTGAGCGTCTAAAGGTATTTAATGTATATTAGGATAATTTAGAAATATGTAGTAATCTATCACCAGTACAGGCATCGGATGTCTTTCGCCGAACCAGAGTGCGTCGAATCGACGAAAGATTTAGCTCTGTTAAGCATCTCGATACATTATTAACTATTCACCGCGAGAGGAGCGGAACTCCGATCCTGTCTTTTATGCGCTAAGTTTATAAACGCAAACGATTTGTATTAGGATTATCGGTATTTAGATTACTTTTGCTACTATATATTGTAAGGATAGTTAAGGAAATCAAACTAATGTTTGATTTGAAAAGAGGGGAGGGGACTATGCTATATATAGGTACGCATGTATAATTAAAACCTATTTTGGTAGTATACTCCCCCTTCTTATTATCTTGGGTAGTATCCCCCCTACTATTTGAGATATGCTAACCAGCGCATGCGCGCTAGGTCGCGTGGGACACGCCCACGCTCACGTACTAAATAAACTAGTTAACATCAACAAGCCGCCTTGTTCACTTGCTTTTCCCTTACATTATATTCAATAATATAACATTGCCGGCCCACAAATCCAGGATCCCGGGGCAGGATTTTGCTTTGGTGCACTCATGTAACATATACTGTTCAGGGAAGCTTATGTTGAGTAATGGCACTGATGCTGAGAAAATGCACCATTGGTGTGGACCTCGCCCGAAGGGGATGAGTCCCTCTGTGAAAACAATCGAAGCTAAGGAGACTGAGGATGGGTATGAAGTAACACTTCAGGAAGCAGTGATCTTCCTTCCTCGATCAGTCACACCTGCTAAGATTGACTTTCGCAGGTGCTCAGACACATCAATATGTTTGATGTTCAAGCCCGATCAGAGACTGGTGAAGGAATACTCACTGGGATGCCTTAACACTTATGTGACGGCGGATGAAAAAGCAGTGATAGCCTTCAATAATCCCTCCGGAGAGTCCCTACATCTAGAGACTGATGTGGTGGTCGAAAAAGTGAGTGAGGTGACGCTGCAATCGTCCCCTGCCACTTGTCCGGAGGGGCTAGATCCAGAGAGCCGTCATTAACTTGATACAGATGGTGGAGTTGCCGTCTGTAGTCAATGATGACCTGATTGCCCCTGATATTCCGGTGCCACTGAGCAGGGAATGCCTGCTAGCGAAACTAATGAGAGAGACGCACTTGACTGATCCAAGCGAAAAGTTGCAATTTGCGGAGCTCCTGACACTAGTAATGCCAAACCTATAAAACTCTGCTATAGGCGGATTCCAGTGGCCAAGCATGACCTAGCGGAGGCTGAGATCTGGCGGATGTACGAGCAGGGATGCATAGAGTGTTCTAACAGTCTGTGGAGAGGACCCATTGTGATGGTTGGTAAAAAAGATGGCTCGCAGCGTTTCTGTGTCGATTATCACCAATTGAATTCCGTGACTGTGAAGGATAGCTTCCCACTCCCTCGTATTGACAAATGCGTCAAGGCGTTGGGCGGAAACAAGTGGGTCGGCACCCCAACTTGGAGAGTGGGTACTAGCAGATAGCCATGGATGAGGAGAGCAAGCAAAAGACCACTTTCCTGTCCAGCATAGGACTGTTTGAATTCAAGGTGATGGCCTTCGTATTGTACAATGCCCCTAACACGTTCCAGAGGATGATGGATTGTATGCTAGACAATCTACACTGGAAGTCTTGTATGGTTTATCAGGATGACATTGTCGTGTTCAGAGTGACGTTTGATGAATCTACGATTGGTTCTTGAAAGAATCCGAGAGTACGGTTTGAAGCTGAAACCCAAGAAATGTTCCATCGCAAAGTGGAATACTTGGGCAGATTGATATCGGATAAAGGTATTCATGCTGACCCAAAGAAGATACAGAAGGTCCCCAATTAGCCCGTTCCGAAGTCTGCAATGGAGATTAAGCAATTTATAGGATTTGCATCCTACTATAGGGAATTCCAGCCGGACTGCGCTACAGATGTGTCTCCCATGCAAGATATTGTAACTGCAGCCGGAAAAGAGAAACGATACTCAAAGGCGATAGAATGGACGGAATGTTGCCTTCCAGAACGGGAAAGATTTGTTAACCCGGGCACCATTGTTGAGTTATCCTCGGAAAGAGGGGGAGTTCATCTTAGACACAGGCGCCAGTGGGTATGGCATGGGTGGGATTCTTTCCCAGGTTCAGGAAGGTAAGGAAGTGGTCCTTGGGTATGCTAGTAATAGCCTGGATAAAGCCCAACGGAATTATTATGCCACCAAGCGAGAGCTTCTGGCTGTACTTTAATACCTGAAGAAATTCCATCACTACCTTGGGAAACCGGAATTTTTATGTTCGGACAAACCATGCCTCATTGCATTGGCTCCTGTATTTCAAGGATCTGATGGACATGCTAGCGCGCTGGTTACCCAGTTGCAGGAGTATGGCCTGGATCAATGCATGATTCTCCAAGGGTGGGGAAGAAGCATGTTAATGCAGATGTGCTTTCACAGGTTCCGGCTCGGAAATGTGCTCGCTTTGACTGTGCTGACTGTGCTGCACATGACGCTGTTGTGGCTGTGGCCCTGGCTGCTATGGGAGAAATCATCTGGATAGCTCAGCAGGAAGACCCTGAGATCCAAAGAGTAGTTGCTATAGTCAAAGGAGGAATTCCGGTCCCGGATAAGCAGTCACTGTCTGGCGAATCAGAGGAATTTCGTACCTATATGCACAACTTAGCGAGTTTGTCGGTGAGAAAAGGTGTGTGGGTTTGTCATGGATTCGACCAGGCACCGGAGTGCCCTACCAATGATAATGTTTACCTTACCCTGGGCAGAGAACAAATTCTTCAAGCTGAGGAATATTCTTACCTGGGTCTACTGATTGACCAAAAACTATCCTTCAAACCACAACTAACAAAGACCATAAATAATGTTAGATGGAAGGTCAAACTGCTGTCTGACGCTAGGTACATACTCCCTAAGAAGGTAAAAACCGATATCACTAAGATGCTAATTATTCCTAATATTGATTATGGCGATGTTTACTATGCCAGCTCGAATAAGAGCCTATTAAACCGATTACAAGCACTGTTAAACAGTGCAGCAAGAGCTACTCATAACCTTCATAAAAGAACAAATGTTGAAAGTGAACTGAGCTCAATGAAAATACTACCAAATGAATCCAGAAGGAAGGTCCACCTACTCGAATGTGCCTACTATCTGGCCCAAAAGGACGAAAATCTAGATAAAAGAGCTCTCCCAACCAGGAGCCACGCTGGAAACAGGAAAAATCTAAAACTTATACCTCCAAAATTAACTATTTTTAAAAATAGCTTTATTTATAAAGCTGTTCAAGCATGGAATGCTCTCCCAGCAGAGATCCAGAATCTTGACACAAGGAAATCTCTCAGGATATATGCTGAAGATAGCCTGAAGTAAACTCCTTTAATCTATTGTCATACCAACCAAAACCCCCAACAGGCACCCTATTCGTTGTGGACCTTCCTTACTGGAAACATCCCTCTTACTACCCTATTATTGCTATTATATTATATTATATTGTATTTTACCACGTTTATTGCTGAATATTACCGGTATTACACTTGATTTGTACTAAGCTTGAAAGACCAAGATCATACAATGTCTCTGGTAAAATGTATTTTTTACCACTCTCTTGTGTTCAATGCTAATCTTGTATGTTAGCACCACTGGTCACGACCTTGTCTATTGAAATCCCAAAGTATATGGAGATTTTGACTTTTTAACAGTTGTATACTACTTTGATAAACATGTCATTTCTTGAGGCGAATAATTAAGTAATCGCTCACTGTAACATATAGTAATGTATTTAACTATATGAACCAAAACCCTAGTCGTTGGATACTATTTGTCCTAATACTACTACTATAACACAACCTTGGCTATTGAAATCCCAAAGTATATGGAGATTTTGACTTTTTACAGTTGTATACTACTTTGATAAACATGTCATTTCTTGAGGCGAATAATTAAGTAATCGCTCACTGTAACATATAGTAATGTACTTAACTATATGAACCAAACCCTAGTCGTTGGATACTGTTTGTCCTAATACTACTACTATAACAAACATGTCATTCATTCGAAGCGAATAACTCTATATTCGCCCATCGCAGCGTATAGTAATGTACTTTACTATGAAAACCTCACCCTATTCGTTAGATATGAATTATCATTGTACTCAAATCATAATATATTCCAAATAGGGTAACAGCAGGAAGAAATGTTTTGATGAACTTCGACACATAGGCATGTCGACCCATTGGCACTTTCTTTGTAATTAATTATCGGCAAATAAAAGACTCTCTATTCTATTCTATTCTATTCTATGTGCAAGGTGATTCCTACTGAACTCCGCTATGAAATATTCCAAGGAATGCATGGACCAAAGTTGATCGGGCACTTTGGATCCTTCAAGACTGGTTGGGTAGCTAAGAAAAAGTATTTCTGGCCCAACATGAGAGGGGATCTGAAGAGGTGGCTCCGGGCATGTCTGGAGTGTATCATGCCTAAGACAAGAGGTGGTGGTTCTGCACCCTCAACCTGGAGGGTGGGCATTAGCAGATTGCAATGGATGAAGAAAGCAAGCAGAAAACTGCTTTCCTGTCCAGCGCGGGGCTGTTCCAATTCAAAGTAATGAGCTTTGGATTGGGCAACGCCCCTTCCACTTTTCAATGTATGATGGATCGTTTGCTAGGCGATCTCCATTGGAAAGCGTGTCTAGTATATCTGGACGACAACGTAGTATTTGGGAAAGCCTTTGCAGAGTGCCTCCTAAATCTACGTCTAGTGCTCGAGATTGAAACTGAAACCCAAGAAATGCAAACTATTCCGCAGAGAAGTGGAATACTTGGGTCGGATTGTTTCACACAAAGCCATCTGTGCAGATCCAAAGAAAGTACAGAAAGTCCACCAGTGGCCTATTTAAAAAAATGCAAAGGAGATCCGGCAGTTTTAGGGCTTTGGGTCCTACTATCGTGAGTTCCAGCCGAACTTTTCGATAGTTGCTGCTCCTTTGCAAGAGATTGTGAAGTCTGCCGGAAGGGAGAAGAGATATTCTAAGCCCATAGAATGGTCCCTGAAGTGTAATGTGGCCTTCCAGGGCATAAAAGAGTTGCTAACCTCTGCTCTGGTGCTGGGATATCCCCGAAAGGAAGGGAAATTCACCCTAGACATGGACGCTAGTGGGTTCGGCATGGCAGGTGTGCTTTCGCAGATACAAGATGAGAAAGAGGTAGTCCTTGGGTATGCCAGCAACAGCTTGGATAAAGCCCAACGGAATTACTGCGCCACAAAGAGAGTGCTCTTAGCCGTACTAACCTACCTTTGTTGTGCGAACCAACCATGCCTCCCTGAGTTGGCTATTGAACTTTAAAGATCCATGCTTGCAAGCTGGTTGACTCAGATACAGGAGTTCGGTCTGGATCAGAGTATGATTCTCCATCGAGCCGGAAAGAAGCATGTGAATGCTGATGCCTTTTTCTAGAGTTCCGACTCAGAAGTGTGTCCGCGTTGACTGTGCAGACTGTGGAGCCCATGATGCAGTTGTCGCAACAGCAACAGTCAGTCTAGCGCCGCAGGAAGATGTGATCCAAAAGCCCAGCAGAGCGACCCCATGATCCTGAGAGTTATCGATGTGCTGGAAGGTACTAAACCGGTCCCGGACAAGCAATCCCTATCCGGTGAGTCTGATGAGTACTGTACCTACATTCATAACAGGGGGAGTTTGAAGATGAAAAACAGTGTCTTGTGCTATGAATGGGTTAGGCCAAGCACCGGAAGAACGTACTTGCGGAAGATAATTCCTACTGCGCTCCGCTCAGAAGTGTTTCATGCCATGCATGGACCTAAGACTGCAGGGCACTTTGGGTTCCTCAAAACGGGCTGGGCTGCGAAGATGAAATACTTCTGGCCAGGTATGAGGGGAGACCTGAAGTGATGGCTGAGAGCTTGCCCGGAATGCAGTATGCGGGAGACGAGAGGTGGTGGCGGAATCACCCCCTTGAAAAAGGAATTACACGGAGAACGGTGGAGCCGAGTGTGTTTGGACATCATAGGACCATTCCGTCCATCCCCGCGTGGCAATAACTATGTGATGGTGGTGACAGATCACTTTTCAAAGCGGGTGGAGGCCTACCCTATGCTGGACCACACAGCCAAGAGGTCTGCGGAAGTGCTGTTCCGTGAGTGGATCCTGCGTTTTGGTTGTCCTGTGTTGTTACAAATGAACAGAGCGCCGAAATTCAGATCCACTTTGTTGAAAAGCATGTTTGAAATGCTGGGCATCGAGAAGCTGTTGACCCTTCCGTATAGACTCCAGTCCAACAGACAAGCGGAACACTTTAATCAAGTGCTAGTTGAGCAGCTATCCTGTCTAACAGACTATAGTGCCATGGATTGGGATATGCTTGCCCCATGTGTTGCCAACGCATACCGTGGACATGTCCACGCGAGTACTTTGTGTACACCTTACGCTGTGGTCTTTGGCGCTGAGCTGGTAACCCCAATGCCATCAGTTCGTTCGTGAGAATCTGGGCATATCTGCCATACACCAGAAGCGAGACTAAGATCGTAAGTCCAACCCGAAGCACTTTGAAGTGGGTGCTATTGTATATCGCTGCAACCATCCGCAGGCCAGTAAGAAGATCGGTCCCAAGTGGGATGGGCCCTTCAAAGTCATAGGACCCATCCAGGTAGTGAACTTGGATAGGGCACCAGAGTTCTGTGCGTTGCAGGAAGCTGGTCACGATATCTTGAGACTGCAGAGAGGCAAGGTTTTGCCTGGGACGGAGTGTCCAATGCAGAGAGAGAAAGAGAAAGTTTTGAGTCCTCCTTAACAGTTCCGGCAACTGCAGTTTGCACAAAAACCTTCGGAGACTTCTTCTTCACATCCAGGCCAGCGGTTGTCAGTGTACTAATCGAAGCAACACTTCCACTCTCTAAGTAACAACTTTCCCATACATCTGCCCAGTGTATAGCTTTCATCAGATCTCTTGGCTGTTTCAGGCGCACCCAATCAGCCATATCTTGGTTTGTCACTCCCTGTAGGAAGACACACAGGGAGACTGACTTCAACGTGTTATCCAAGGGACTAAATGCATGTCGCCCCTTTCTGAGCGACTTCATTTCTGAACAATCTTACTGACTGGTTCAGAGTCTGGCGCAAATTGTAGAATTCTGCCTGTTTCTTAGGTTTCGACTTCTCACCAAAGTCCATGTGGTCAACAAACTGCACAAGAGTCAAATCCTCCGGCAAATCTCCCATTTCTGCCAGCTGTCTCCAGCAACCACAGATCAACTGTCTCAGCAGCTGTTTGGGGCTCCAGTTGTGCACGGTGGCGACAACTTTCATTTCCTCTGAGTAAATTCTCCACGAGATGACACAATCCCATAATCTGGGTATGGATACTTTTGGAGCAATACTTTCCCTAGCTGAAGATTCAAAGAAGAATCAAAATCGTCATCCGACTCATCCGGTCCCGTATACTCTAGACCTTGGACAAGAGAGCGATGTTTTTGGCAGGATCTGCTCGACCGAGTGTCCTTACTCCAGTCTTCCTCTGAATCGTCCGAGTCACTATCACCCCTGGAAGGCTTCTTCCAGGTTTTAGTACCAAATAACGGAGAACTGGTGGAACTACGGTAATTACAAATGTACATGCCATCCTGTGCTCTCCCGTTAGAAGTTTTGATAGCAGAAGATCATGCCTTTGTGCCAACCACACTACTCTGTCCCTTCCGCGGAACCATAGTCTTACCGCTCAAGAACAAACCATCATTTGCATTTCCCTTCAGCGAAGATGATGCTTGCGCCTGTTTCGAGAATGTAACATGCTTGTCTACATCCTCCGGCCCTTTAGCTGCAACTATGGATGGGTCATCCAACATTGGTGCAAATGATAACTTTGGATTGGCAAAAGTTGACGTTACTGGAGCTTTGGGTGTCGACCTACTTTTGATATCATCAGCATACTAAGCAAATCTTCGCGAAGCATCCGGCAGTGGCGAGTCCCCTCGCTACTACAAAGCAAGCTTCAGATATGAATGCCAAGCGATCTCATATTTACCTCATCGTTACCGGGGTACCACTTGCAATTGAATCGAAGTAAGCAGGTCGGTCCTTCTGTCACATACGATCCAACAGGATTCTTTACAGGCCAGAGCAGGGCTCAAGCCCTGCCCTGAGTTCCGTCAAACTTGAGGGTTCCATCACCGCTTCTATGCGAGACCCGTCCTAATTTCCTGAATCACCTTTCATAGTCTGGGCTGCCTTCCCTCCTGATGTCTTCATAAATGTTTCATGAAAAGACTTCAAGTGGGGGCAATTGCCTGAATGTGACCCTTAACACCGCACAGCCAACAAGCTCGGTCTGGATTTCACTTCCTGGATGAGTCCTTTTTGGATTCTTTCCTTGGAACATCCTTCTTAGCGCCATTGTAAGATATTGCAGAAGCTTTTCCTTTTGTAGATGATTTGCTCTTTTTCGCATTTGAGGTTGAATTCTTTGTGCCCCTAGCTTCCTTCCGATCTGCCTTGAAAGCCGTAAAGTCAGCTATAAGTGACTCATTGTCCGACTCACTGTTGGTCACTACGAGACTAGATTCCTCCTCCGACTTAGACTCAGCGTTTCCGCTTCTACAGCAGCTAATGCAACATTTCCTGCCCGCTTCTTCTGGCCATAGAACTTATATCCAAATTTTTGCTTGCCTTTGAAAAGCCAGAGTGGCTGATGGCCTGTATTCCCCAATACGCGCTGATAAGGTCCAGGGATCCCACATGAAGGAAATTGGTTTCAAGATCAACACATTCCTGCATTGACGTAGGTCGCTGTGTCTGAACCCACATCCCATGGTATTGATCCTTGAGGCCAGCACAGAAAATGCGAATGCCCTCCTTTTTCATATGTTTGAGGTATAGACCCTCATACGCTTGTTTACACAAGCTTACAAGTGTCTCCCCATAATGTTGGAGTGATTCACCCAGCTGCTGTTTACGGAACCGATATTCATCCAGCCTCTTCCGTTTCATGTCCAATAAAGCCTTAAGGTGGTTGACTACATCATTTAGCAAAAGAGAGGACAAATGACCCCACATAAATTGATTTACGTATTTAGAGGTAGCCATTATGAGTTAGTGGTTTTTTTTCACAGGATTTCTGTATTGAATTATTCTGATATTTACAGGGTTTAGCACTTATTCTCATATGAATCCATCCACCAAATTTCGGGACATTGTATTAAATATATCCTTGCGTTTTGAAGGCCTTTGTATGGAGTATATTTAGTTACTTTACTGGTTATTACCCATCCAGAAACATTCCAACTTTCTTTTTCAAAATTAAAAATATCAAAATTAAATTATAGAACTACATATCAAGTTTCCAAGTGTTTACTATCATTGGAATCGGCTTGATCTCTTTTCAGATATGGTGATATGTCAAAATCCATATTTTGCGACTTGTGACTCATTTTCCTAAAACAGATCGCATATATGGTTTTATATTTGTCATTCTTATATTACATAGTCAGGGGCGATACCAGAAGGCAGGTCTAGGGGGGCACACTTGAGGCCAAAATCTTCTGAATTTGCCTGTTTGGAATGATATTCCAATGCATAACAGTTAATTTGCCCAATGACAATGAAATAAAGCCCCCACAACTTTAATTTGTCTAGCAAAAATGACAACCCAGTTTTCTTGCTTCACAAAAAAAACTTATTGAGAAAAAAAAATTAACGAAATTAATTGTCTCTATTGAGACCCTCTTGAGTCCTCACATTTGAGGCATATATATTAGGTTTATTTTGTCCAGAATTTAGATTTCACTGGACCCTGTCAAATTATGAACAAATCATAACTGTAAACTGTTCACCCTCACTGATTCTTGTTTGAATACCAATTTTGAGACTGTCTGAAATTTAAAACCCTGTTGAGACATTCTGAATCTAAAAATGCTTTTTGAATAGAGGCCGTGAAACTAAATTATGTAATAGAAAGTAAGTAAAATATAGTTTAATAGTAGGTAGATGCGTGGCAGTATTCACCTAAGCCTGTAAAAAAGATTTTTTCTCCCCAAATGGGTAAAACCAGGAAGGTTGAAATATTTTGAACCCTAAAATATAGTTTAATGTTAAGAAAATTATTAATCTAAAATGAAATATGGGGTTACTGGGATTGTTGTAAATGTAGAGTCACCGGTTTGAAGGAAAGTGCAAATTCTGGCAGTGCTTTAGGGGCCCTTTAGGGGCCCTCTGCCCCTCTGGGTTAGGGGGGACACAGGGACCATTTTAAGGGGTCTAGGGGGGGGGGGGCGGTGCCCCCCAGCCCCCCCCTGGTACCGCCATTGATAGTAAAACCTACTACTAAAAGTGTAAAGGTACATAACTGATGCATGGACCAATTGTTGGTGCATGAATGTACGACTGTGTGACTGTTTCACTCCATAGGTTCGGGAGCTATAGCACATTCCATGTTGTTATATTAGCAGGTGTAGCTCCATAACTGCTGACAAATGAACACTCAATATGGTATAAAAGCTATATGAAGTTATGTCTTTATTATATACGCGTTGCCGTTGAAACAACGCATTGTGGAGTTGTATGTATTATACATTGTGTGCGTATACTATAGCAAGAACAGCATAGTATCGCTTATGAGGGGGGCTATATTCTCCGAGTATGGCCGAAAACAACGAGGCCATAGGCCGAGTTGTTTTTCGGCCATACGAGGTCCTCGAGGTCGAGACGCGATACTTTGCTATTCTTGCTTTTATTCCATGATTCTTAAATTAAAACAACTTTATTTGCATTAATTTCATCAAACTGTGTTGTCCCCCAAGTCTCGAACGGTTGTGACGTCACTGTACAATACAGGGAATTTATATTGTCCACCTTGTGAGCAGCAAGTATATCGATTATATTGTACGCTCACGGCCAAATCATGGAATAAAACTCCATGCTCTGAGTGGCATCCCGAAGGCGCCTATGACAGCGCGTAGGCCCATGTGAGGGGAATCACGCCATTGGACTGATTAGTTGTCAACGCAGACAGAACGGGAGGCAGAACGGTCAAATTAGATTTTAAAAAAAGGAAATAAACTAAAATATTTTCATCTAATTTAAGTTTATCCTTTGTCAAAGCATTACTGTGGGTTTAAAAGTATTTAAAGCTTCAAAAGGCTTGTAAATTGATTCGAAAACGTGAGCGATTTTCCCGCAGAGGCCAACTGACAACACAATTCTTTGAGACGGAAAGTCACGTGATTGCAGGTGGCGCTGCGAACCAGGGGTTGACTTTTGAGCGGTATTAGGTGCATGTCCCATAGAGTCCCATAATAAACTTTTGAGATTTAATCTCCCAAAAAATATAGAAAACATTAATAAAATAATAATCGCTTTCATTGACACCAAGTTTGATATTGTAAGTATGACATATGTTGAGGGCGAAACAATTTCTCATCGTTTTCATGTAGAAACAGGAGTGTAAACTTGGGGGTTTTAATATGGGACTCTATGGGGGCGGAGGTCTGTATGCAATCCCTACCGATTTCGCTCACTCTTTCACCCTTTCCTACAGACCTCATATCGAGTTGTAAATATCACCTTTCTTGGACAGAATATGTTGAAATTAAGAGTTCTCTTGAAAGCGATATCGGTATTAAGATATATGTAGAAGAAATTGTGTTGATAGATGAGAATAGATAGTTGTAAAATCAAAGATTAATGTTTTGATAACAGTACCCGTTGCAACGCTACCGCTAGCGGAACTCGCTTGCCGTCTCAAAGAATAATCTGGTCATCAGATCGTCGTAACTTTCAACGAAGGTAGAGGTGTAATATAGGCCTACCTATCAAATACATTAATAAACTAAACCCATTCATCATTATCGAGGCCTACCCTTTGTCAAACCATAACTTTATTTATAAAAGGTTTAAAGCTGTGGAAGTCTGAAATTGATTCGGAATAGTGAGCTGTGTTTATCAACGTTTTCCTCGCAGCGATGCCTGGTAGAACTGCGCAGTGCATAGTCATAGGCCTAGGTCTATTCACAAAAGAAAAATATACCTAGCCTAATCAAGCATCTTACAAGATCACAATTTGGTAATATCTCTACAAAATAGACTTTGTCATGTCTTGTATGGAGCATATATAATATTCTGCGCAACTCGCGCAATATTCACAATCCTTCAGCCAACTGGTTAGTTATCCTGTATTTATATCTCTGCATGATCACCGATCGATATGACACCGGCAAGGACGCAAGGATTTAATGACCTACGTCGTAACGTCTTCTAATTTATGCAACGTTAGCAACGTGCGTTGTACTTGTGAGTCCTTGACAACGCTTTTCCCGCGCCAAGTCTGGAAAAGGGGAACGGGTGGGGGATGGAGGCGTGTGTGTGTGGGGGGGGGGGGGAGGGGCTCTATCGGGGGAAACCGTTTTCCTTGGTCCACACAAAAATATTCTTGTTAATGATGTTGGGAGGGTTTCTGCCAACCGTCTGAATTTCAATTGTGTTTTGCTTATGACTTTTGTTGAATAAGAGAGGTTTGGGGTGGAGTTTTTGCACTTTTTATTTGGACTACTGTAACAATTCTTTTTAATATCACTGGATGTGAATCACTTTCAGTCATTGGTGAAACTGACATTGTTCTCATCCTTAAAAACTCACTCTAAACTAGACAAAAGTAGGATTGGAAACCTCCCACTGGCCGGAGAATTCCTTTTTATTGCAATCCTTGAATAAAAGTTTTCTAAATCTAAATCTAAATATACGGTAGTCTTTCTAAAAACTCGAAATTCAAGAAATATTATAATATATGCCACGAGTGGAATGATCTTCATATTGTTTTAGATCGATTGTGGAGTTATATATATATAAAATATCCTGAAAATTGATATTTTTCAAAGTGTTTTATTTACTTTGTGGAAATGTTTTCAGTTTTAGGCTACTATAGACTGTTTGTAGCATGAATAAATGTACCAAATTACAAGACAGTGTATCAAATATATTCATGCATTTCTAAGCTCATGTTATGGAGTAGGCCTACATTCAGCTACTTTACTAGATTATATCCACTCATACATAATATTTATAGATTTCTTCCAAAAATAAAAGTATCAAACTTCAAGTATAAAAATACTTATTATAACATTATCTTCGACAGTTTACCATCATTGGAATCCTCTTGGTCTCATATTTTCAAATTTGATGATTTCTCAAAAATCTGCTTTTTGCGACTTGTGACTCATTTCGCTATAACACATGACAAATATGTCTCAAACTCAGAAATCCATTTAAAACAACAATAAAAACGAGTTTAATACTTACAATATGTGATGTGTTTCAGGAAAATGAGTCATAAGTCGCAAAAAATGGATTTTGAGATATCCCCATATTTGAAAAGATGGGATCAAGCCGATTCCAATGATAGTAAACAGTCTAATAGTCTTATAGGTATTTTTAGATTTTAAGTTTGATATTTTCGTTTTTAAAAAAAAGTTTCCAATATTTCTGGGGGTCAATAAACAGTAAAGTAACTAAATGTAGTCCATATGAGGATCTTTAAAACGAAGGGATATATTACATAGATTGTCCTGAAATTTGATACATCGATTGACATAACTATAGGTGACAAACTCTCCAAGAATTAGAACATTCCAATAATGTAATCTTGTGAAAAAAACACTTTGAAAAATATCAATTTTGCGACTTATGACTCATTTTCCTGAAACACATCACATATTCCTTATTCCTTATTTGTTGCCTCTATAGGGAGTTGCGCGCCAGGGTTATTGTATGGCAGATAAGCCAGTCAGTGTATTGTACTAGTGTACACTCTATACTCGTCCTGTTGGCAGTGGCGTGCCATAGCCCCAACGTTAGAGGGCTTTGATGTTTACTCCAACAGGTCATGTATAGAGTGTACTATACTATGAGGTGTTGAATGGGTGATAACTGACTTTGCTTTGATTGTTTGTAATTACCTGTATTTGTATGCACATGTTTAAATGCGCTAACATACAATAACCCATTGACTGGTATAAAGAGGTTACTACTGCTCATGTGTGTCTGCTTGTTTAATTGTATGATTGTATATTGTGAGTTTGGGTCAGGTTTTCAGAAGTTTGTGAGTTTGTGTCAGGTTTTCAGAAAATTTAAGATGAAAATAAAGTTCAAAATACAGTTCAACCTAACCAAACAGATTGTTAGAATCAATGCAATGCCGAATATTCTCGAATTAACCTAGAATTGACCAAATTGCAGCCTAATTTAGCAGAATTTCCTAAATGTTTAGAGCTGCCAATTGTACATTTGCTGAAAATCTGACCCGTATATGTATTGTGACACAAACTATGACGTATAGATTGATATTTATTTGATTTATGAGATCGTTGCGGCGGAGAGGATAGTTAATTAGATTTAGATTGTACTTTTCGTATCTTGTTAATTTGCTAGAATTAATTGAGGTGTAATACCTGACTAACGTAGGAACGCATGAAAACCGCCATTGTGTGGTTATAATCATTTAGTGAAGCATTTAACTGTACAAGGGCAAGACAAATAGATGTGTTCCAGGAAAATGAGTCACAAGTCGCAGAATTCATATTTTTCAAAGTGATTTTTCTCACAAGATCTCTTTATTCGAATGTTCTGATTTTCGGAGGGTTTAGCACTTAATGGTCATATAAATTGTATGTACCAAATTTCAGGACATTGTATTAAATATATTCCTGAGTTTTGAAGGCCTTTGTATGGAGTATATTTAGTTACTTTACTGGTAATTACCCTTCCAGAAACATTGCAAACTTTTTCTTTTTTAAATAAAAATATCAAACTTAAAAAACAGAAGTATTTATTAGATACTGGAAAAATGTATTTGAACAATGTATTTTAGGAGGATGTCCAACTGAACTGCTCGGGTGAGTTGTTAATGTACAACTAAATTAAGACTTGAAGAATTGAAAGATTGCTTAAAAACAATGCTGTAATTTAGCCATAAGAGGACTTGAAGACCGCTCTACTTCTGGATATATGTATGTATGTATGTATGCATGCATGTATGTATGTATGCATGTATGTATGTATGTATGTATGCATGTATGTATGTATGTATGTATGTATGTATGTATGTGTAGTGAACTCGGTTCGGGACTCTTAGCTTAGGAATAAAACGGAACAAGAATTACTCTCATACTCTGGTTTTATTACCTCACAACCTTAGACCAACCCTTTCTGGACCAGCCAGAAAGGGAACATATACAATAGGAAATAGTATAAACAAGGTGTGGAGAATATCGATATCACAGATATTCTTATAAAAGCGAAGTTAAGAATAAGTAAAACCAGAGATTGGGTACGAACACATAAAGGAACATTTGCATAGCATAAAATGACAATATACAAGGAAAAGACACAATATAAAGTGATGAATACAAATAATAGTAAATAAGCTACAGACCACTCTTCCAGGGTCTGTGCTTCGGATAGATCCGAGAGCCCTTGACTGCCCTCTGGCGTCAGTCCGAAAGGACTGGAATCAACCAGCGGACAGTCTCGGACTCCCGGACTGCACTATTCCGGAACCCATAAAACACACGACCACTACAATACCCCCTCTTTCTTTTAAAGAGTTTAAAACATTGTTTAAAAATCGGGTAATAGAACAATAAAGCATATGAAAAGAGGAAAAATAATACAAATCACCACGAGTAAACACAAAAGTCACTCAACACAATAATAAAAGATCATAGACAAGTACAAGCAGGAGCATTTAGTGTCCTCACTACTGATACAAGTGGAAAGATAAAAATGATCCGTGTAAATGGCGAAAAAGTAAAAAAAATTCCTCCGGCTCTCTGTGAGAAAAATAAATCTCACTACTACATTCTGTAGTATAACAAATAAGAGAGAAAAGTTCATTACTTCATTACTTTAGTTCCAGTGGTTAATATCCGTGGGTAGTCCGATTCATCTTTGTGTCAATCCGAGTGCGTCCGTATCCATTTCCAAGTCCATAAATCAGTCCAGTCATCATCATCCACACAGGTCGTTCCATTCCGAGTCCGAGCATCATTCGTGGGCGATCCGTGTTGTCGTCTGGTCCGTCCTATGGTCATCCTCCTTCACTGGCGATGAGGGTCCTTCTCGTCGTCCTGCTCCATGTCCATGTCGGCATCATCCTCAACGTCACTGTGGCCAGTTTTGGTTCCAGGAGTGGGGGGTGCCTGCATACCAGAGCCGGGCGACGACTTTAGAGGGGAGATCACTTTCTCGGGTCCAAACAATTGGTGGATTCCGAGATCTGATGCTCCCACTCCTCCCTGTCCCAGACCGCTTCCCTCTAGCCAAGTCCGGGCCCTGCTCTGTGAGCGTTGTCGGGGCGCGGACCTCTGCGTTTGCTGCTGCCTTGCAGCTTGAGCTGCGGATCCAGCAGCAGCAGCGGGAACCGTCCGAGAAGTCTCGGGGGACACAATCATCCGAAAGGGGGATGCTGAAGGATGGCTAGGTGTTTTAACACCCATCTGGGCCATCTGGGGGAGTTTCCCGATCTGTCCCAACAACTGTGATAGTACATCCAGTTGGAGGGCATTGACCTGGATCGCCCCAGCCTGACCACCATCCACATGTAGAGTGGGGGCAGATGGATCTGTGACTCCCACACTCTCTGTTGGGTCCTGCTCCGGCGGAGAACTGGACTCCGCGGACTCCAACCTTGACCTCAGCCGCGCGTTAGCCTCCATCAAATCGCGGATTTGATTGTCCTTCTGGGCTAGGGACGCGCGCTGGGTCTTGATGATGACCGCCTGTTGGTTGTTCTCCTCTCGGAGGTTGGCGACCTCATCAATCCTACTCTCCACAGTCTCCAAACGTTGAAGGGGCGTGGTCAACGAAGCAATTGACCGACGTACCCCCTCGCTTAGAGCTATGGCTGCCTTCTCTAGATCCGTCAGGGCAGCTTCGACGTTAACGTCAACTGCCCGGACCAGTTCTTGGGTGTCATGGCGAGAAGGCAGATCTTCCTTGGCTTGCTCCACCCATTGCTGGGTTTTGCGGCCCTTCTTGGTGATGGGTGCCTCCGGATGGCTCGAAGACTGTCGTTTGTGCGTCTTCTTGGAGGTCTTTTTGTCCGAAGCTGGCCTACTTCCGGACTCAGGGGCAACGCTGCTGGAAGCAGAGCTCACCGATACCGAGTCTTGCTGTCCAGTTGCGGGTTTGCTAAGCCCAGAACTGGAGGAAGAAGAGGCTTTCCTAGCTTCGGCCTTCTCTGCAGCCTTTAGCCGGGTCTGGACTGCAGCCTGTGCCTTTCTTAAGACCTTCAGGTGATTGAAGGACAAGTACACCATCTTGTAAAAGAGAGGATTCTCTTTTGTTCCGGCGGTTACTGTGTCCTTCACCATGCGGGCCTGGGCCTTCTCCCGACTGAGGTTGTGCTGTCTCACCTCACCATTCATCAAGTGCTGGATAAGCTCACCCTTCCGATCCAGGACCTGTGCACAGCTAGTGTACGGGCAAGTCCAGGCTTGACGGAGGGGGGCGTGGCACTTGCACAAATGGCGAAAGAACCTCTCTCGGGTGGTGTAAATTTTTACACCCACATCTCGGAAACCAGTGTACCGACACACCAAGAAGGGGCAACGGTGTCCTGGCTTCCAGAGCATAGGGGACATCTTGAGCTTTCCCAAGGTGCCCTCATCCAAGCTGTCCTCCTGCAACAGCTCGGGCCAGATCTCGGACTCATAGCGTTTCATTGTCCCGGGGAAATCAACGTCGTCTGAGTCTGATTCCGGACCATCAGAAGGAAACCGGAATCCTGGCTTGTCCGAACCAGGGTTGATGGGTGCTGTATTGTCGGGCTTATCCATTACAGCCTTGAAGTGCTCTAGACTTCCCCCGATTTCACCAACCCTAGCTCTCCACACAGACATCCGAGCTTTGTGGACCCTTCTCACCTTCTTAAAGGACAGCTTCGGATTCTGCTTCTGTTTCTTGGAAGAGGTGGTCCCAGCAGAAACAGAACTGGTGCTTGGTTGTGGCACCGCGCTCTTGCTTCTCTTCTCCTCTTCCGACCTACTTGACCCGCCTCGGGTCATGGATGCAGATCCCGATTTGCCACCGACAGGGTATCTGCGACTTCGGGATCTGCCCCGGGATTCCATGTCCTCATCGTCAGCCTTTTTAGGGCTCGATGGAGACTGGGATCCATCCTCACTTTTCCGGGGTGCTGACTGCTTCCTCGGAGAGCGGCGTAGGACATCAGGGTCGACAACAGTCTCCCCTTTGTCCCTCGGACTTGCCTCAGCTACGGGTTTGGCCTTCACCCGAAGCTTCGGCTCCTCCTTCACCACTTCCTCGGAAGCTTCAGTTTCCATGGCTTCGGACTCAGAACGGTCGTGTCCTTCGTCCTCCACCACTTCACTGACTTCGGCTGCTAACCTCATCAGATTATCAGCCCCCTCCTCGAGCAACAACTGCTGCTCCTCCGCCTCTGTCATGGCAGGGAGCTCAGTTTCGATGCCCTCGGCCATCAATCTTTCCGCCTCGGCCAACTCCTTCTCGACTTGCTCAGCCATAGCCTTCTCCATCTTCGATTACTTTGCTAGAAAAGGAATACAAACAAAGCATTTTAATGACAAGACTTCATGGAATAACAAAGCCCGATTTCTGAGCCTTGTCCATTCTCGGACTGAGCTTCGGATGGCCCTTCGGATCCGAACTGTGCTGTCAGTCCCCCACTCTTTTAGCGTGGGTCGATCCGAACTAGGTTTCTAGCGAGCCAACACACCGTTGCCACATCTCCCACCAATCCGGAAGGGTTAATTACGTCCAAACATCATAATGGAATAAGTTAACAGGGCATGATGGTTCACTTCTATGCTAGAGAACAACATACAACACGCATACCCGTAGCTAGTATTTCTAACAGTGTGTATATCAAAATGGACGTAGCGGTACCAGGCACCAGCCCGCCAAAGTATAGAAATGCCAATCGGCAACAAAATACAGGGTACCATACGTTCAAATCTCTAGACATCTTACACTCATACAAGATCAACAACATGACAAGTCCTTTATGTACATCATCGCTTGATAAACTTACTGTACGGTTGGTGAAAGTCTGTCGGTTGCTTACTCATACGAGTTCCGGAAGCAGAATGGCAAAGGGTAGAACACTCTCGCCGCACCTGGTGCAACGCTAGTACTCCAACCCGACACCGCGACGGTAGCGCCAACGCTTCCCGCGCTCCTTCTCCGAGCACGCTCACATAGCATGATTGGGTGCTAATCCAATAGCTATTCTGATCTGCCTGTTGAGACATGACAGGCCCTTTGTTAATCTCCACTTTCTTTGCCATCAGGATAGGTTTAATTGCTACATTCTATCTGCTATAAATAGATTCCGATCTTACAGCAAGTTCCAGGTCTCATTGACCCGCAGTGCAAGCCTAGATCATGTCAATACCTATCGTTCAAACAAATACTTATTAAGACAAAGATTCGTCTCCCAGTCACAATAGAAATGAATCCATTACGCCGGTAGGGGACACAGCAGTAATTCTCCGGTCTACTGCCAGTCGGACTTCTCGTTGTGTACTTTTTTATTGAGCCAAAATCAGTTCGGTAATTTTAACTCATTTGATACCATATTCTATTTGATTTGCAACCGAACTGGGGCATTGCGCGTGCGCTTAGCCCTTGTCAGAGCTGGGGAAGGATTACTAGTATCCGGACCCGGATTATTTCTTGTCCGTCTACCACCCGGTAAGATTGGTGGAACAGCAGCGCCTGGTAACTTCCTAGGCCTCCCAACTCTTTTCTTCGGAGTTGTTGGAGCTTCGGGTTTATCCGGCACTACTGTTTTCCTAGGTCTTCCCGGTTTCCTTCTAGCCCTCGTCTTTTTCTTCCCCTGAATAACAGGTTGAGGCACTACTGCATTCTTTTTCAATTTGCCTCGGCCTTTCTCTGTCACAGGAGGAGGAATAGTTGACACAGGAGCTGTAGTTTTTACAGTATC
This sequence comes from Sthenelais limicola, assembly GCA_942159475.1. Taxonomy (NCBI): domain Eukaryota; kingdom Metazoa; phylum Annelida; class Polychaeta; order Phyllodocida; family Sigalionidae; genus Sthenelais; species Sthenelais limicola. Next base: position 135,667,502 of record OW804097.1, on the reverse strand, counting down.
CGCTCTCTTTGTCTTACTACCCCTCTTTCGGACGGGCTTCTCTTGTCCTGCTGGTTTAACTTTTCGGGGCCTGCCTCTCGGCTTGGCCCCTATAGTTATTTTAGCTTTTGCCGCAGGAACTATACAATCTTTCCCAGCTACTACTTTCCCATCGATAAGTCGGAGAATATCTCTACCTGTTTTAGCCTGCTTCTGGAATTCGGACGCCCGATGCAGGTTCGCTGCCTGTATGGGTCCATTTTCGTCAAAGGCTGGCTTCAAGTAGTCTATATGATATCTCATCAGACCTTCCGAGGTTTCTAATTCACAGGTGGTACCTCCTATGAATCTTTTGATGACATAAGGCCCATCCCATTTGGGTCCGATCTTTTTAGAGGCCTTTGGGGGACAGAATCGGTATACTACCTCCCCCACTTGGAATCTCGGAGGACGAGAACGTTTGTCATAATCCCTTTTCTGATGGACTGCAGAAATTCCGAGATTATTTCTCACGTACTGGTGCCCCTTTCTCATACACTGTCTCAAGTGCTCCACATATCCCACTTTGCATGGGAAATCCAGTTCTCCTGGTGTCACACCATAGACTAAATCCATTGGTGCCACCAGCTCTGTCCCGAAGACTACAGAATTCGGAGTACAGAGTGTACTGGCATGTACCGTGGCCCGATAAGCATGAGCAATACAGGGCGCTAATATATCCCAGTTATCTTCAGTTCCATCTGTTAGACATGACAATTGTTCCACGAGGACACGATTGAGTCTCTCGCTTTGACCATTGCTCATGGGTCTGTAGGGAAGAGTAATTAATTTCTCCACCCCCAACATTTCTAACAAGGATCTTAAGAGCAGAGACCTAAACTCGGGAGCTCCATCGGTTTGCAAAGCAACAGGGCACCCGAATCGTAGGATCCATTCTCTGAAGAGTACATCTGCACAACTCTCTGCAGTGTGATCTGCCATGGGGTAGGCTTCGGCCCATTTCGAAAAATGATCCGTTACCACCATGATATAATTGTTTCCCCTGGGAGTTGTCCGAAGAGGTCCCAAGATGTCCAATCCTATCCGATTCCACCTATCCCCATGTTTTTCTTTCTTAAGGAGGGAAGTCCCTCCCCCTTGTCTGGATTTCCTCATACTACATTCCGGACAGGCCCGGATCCATCGTTTCAAATCGTACCTCATCCCTGGCCAGTAATATTTCATTTTAGCTGACCAAGAATTTTTAAATGTACCGAAATGACCCGAGATCTTCGGACCATGCATCCCCTGGAATATTTCCTTTCTCAAAGAGGCAGGAATGAGTTTCCTCCAATACTTCCTTCCTGTGGCTAGTCTTGTCCAACCCAGACATAGCACACCCTCTCTCATTTCCATATTACCCAGATGCTGGACAAATGTACGGAATTCATTGGATTCTCCAGCTAGATCTTCTCTGCTAGGGACATCCTCTGTACCCGCAACAATAGCCAGTAATCTTTTGATGAGTGGATCTTCCTGCTGAGCCTCCCGCAACACTTGCTCCTGTGTGCCTAAAGCCACAGTAGTGGGGGCAGCCACAGCATCATGAATACCACAGAAAGAAATCACATTTCTTCGGTTTTAGTTTTAGACCATAGTCTCGGATTCGGTCTAGGACGAGTCTGAGGTTACTTTGACACTGCTCATAAGTCTCTCCGAAAACCACAATATCGTCCAAATAGACCAGACAGGACTTCCATCTGAGTCCGTCTAACATCTGATCCATCATGCGTTGGAAAGTAGCCGGGGCATTACACAATCCGAAAGCCATAACTTTGAATTGGAATAAGCCCACAGTGGACAGAAAAGCAGTTTTGTGTTTACTTTTCTCATCCATGGCTACCTGCCAATATCCACTCTCTAGATCTAGGGTGCAGAACCACTTGTTTCCTCCAAGGGCTTCTACACACTCATCTATCCGAGGTAATGGAAAACTATCTTTTATGGTCACTGCATTTAGCTGACGATAGTCGACACAAAACCTCTGGGTCCCATCTTTCTTGGCCACCATAACTATAGGAGCACCCCAAGGACTGCTGCTATGTTCGATCCGGCCTTCTTTGTACATTTTCCAGATCTCTGCTTCGGCCTTGTCTCTCTTTGCCACTGGTATCCGACGATACGCTTGCTTAATAGGGGCTGCGTCACCCGTATTAATAGCGTGTCGGACTTTATGTGTACATCCCAGTAGTTTCCCGGATCCTGGGATGGAGAAACAGTCCTGATATTCTTTCAGTAGATCTGTTGCACTTTTAATTTCTTTTTGATCCCGCAGGTCTGAGTCCGATATTAACTTAGCCAGCGGACACACAGTGGGGGGCATTTTCTCGGGCATTTCAGGTGAGATCAAATCATCATCCGCCACAGGTGATTCCATAACCTGTATTGAATTGATGATTACCTCTTCGATCACACCGTCATCCTCTTCCCCAGACATGACTGAATCTTGTGAAAGTAAAGTCACACTATACAATCTGCCTACCATTCTTCTCTTTCCGAGCTTAATAGCTCGCCCGGACGGATTACTAAATGCCACCACAGCCGGTTTCCCGTCACCTGATACGTATGTATTCAAGCTTCCCAAGGCATAATCACTTAGTAATTTTTGGTCTGGCTCGAACATCAATCCATCCGATGTGTCTGAGCCACCGTGAATGTTTAATTCGGCCAGAGTCACTTTGCCGGGTACAAGGGTTACACCTCTTTTGAGTGTCACCTCTATACCTGCAAGTGAATTTCCGACCTGCACCGCCTTCACGGAGGACTTTTCTTTACTACTACCTTGTCTCTTCCAGAGTTTACAACTCACGGAATGACCGTAGTTATCCAAGTAAAGTAATCCTGACCAATCAAGACTACATCGATGCACATAATAAAAATCTGCACCGAGTATCCCATCCTCAGGGCCTTGTAAACCACTGACAACGAGACATGTAATCATATAGGTCCGTCCACCTATATTCCACGGACATAGCACGCTACCATAAGTGCTAATAGGTGTTCCATCTCCCATCGCACACACCGTTCGGACCGGCATCATTGGCGGTGGATGTGGAAGGGAATCATAGAACTTCTTAGTGATCAAACTGGTAGTAGCACCAGGATCAACCAAAAAGAATCCACTCATCCCACCTACCATCACTGGGGCATACCATCTCTCCCGAACTAATAACTTAGACGGGATCTCCAGAGTTTCCTTCCGTAGCACAGAAACCTTCTGAATCTTGGCAGGTTTATTACGGTTCTTCTTGACCATTAAAATCTGCCCTTCCTCAGCTTGGAATCCGGATTCCCCCCATCGTATATTAGGGTCATCCTCCGGACTTCTCAAAGGAGTACAGACCTTTGAAAGAGCTTTACCGTCCGGCAACGATCTAGATTCTCCACCTTTCGACTCGGATTCGTCCACACTTGGGATTCCTCCGAGCGTACTAAGCGGTGCCTGGGTTTTACTCCCGATCTCTACACTACTTTCATACTCCTCTCGGATTGCGGTATTATGAAGCGCCTTGCCGTCGACCCTCACTACGCTTCTCATGAGGGCCCCTTCTAGTTTTCCGAATTTCCTGCTTTGGCTGTCCTTGCTTCGGATTCTGCAAGGAGTTTGAACAGCCCCTTCTTCTTTGAACATTCAGAGATTCTATGTCCAAATTCACCACAGAAGTAGCAGGGTTTAGTTTTCGGAAACTCTTTCTTCCCCCTATACCCAGACCTCTCATAATAAGATGTTTTCGGGGCATCCGGGGTTGGTTTCTTGTGAGCCTGCCATGACTGAATGGCCTGTACAATTGCGCCAATGCCAGAGTCTTCTTCTTCTGACTCCACTTTATCACTGGCGTGCAATGCCTCAGTAATCTGGGCAATGACAGACTTCTTCGGGGTCTTGCTCTTATGCCCTCCACCAGCTTCAGGCGGTCCGAAAAAGTCTGGCGCTGAACTAGCGGTAGTGTTCTGTATGGATACAGTATTCACAGCATCCAAATCAGCTCCCTCGAACACCTCGGACCAATGGACGGCCTGTTCCAAGTCATAAGGTTCCTGGAGTCGTATCCACCAAGCTTCCTTGGCGTTGGATAGGCCATCTAGATATACCTTCAAACACAATGTGCGTCCGGTATAGTCTATTACATTGCCGAAGGCAATTCGGGCTTTCTTCACAACTTCATTTGCGAAGTTGCGACTAGTCTGATTCATTGTTTGTCGCGCAGCATAGAAGATGGCCTCCTTCTTCCGGGAGTTGTGTTCCCCGAAATTTGCCTCCATATGCTGGACAAACTCTGGGAGTTTCAGTCCAGGGGGTAACTCCCCCAGCTCCTGAACTTGGCGGCGGCAGGTACACTTCAGAAACATCAAGAAAATATCGTCTGACCAATTCTGAGCTTCTGCCATCACCCTCATCTCTCCCAGATGAATGCTCCAACTGTCTTTGGAAGAATCCCATTGCTTCAAGAAAGACATCTTCGGGACATGACTTGCCGCTTCATGCATGTACTCATAATGAAATGAGCTTGCAGCTGGCTCGGGCCCGTCATATCTTAATCCTTGTGTCAAGGATTTATCTTTGAATGAGTATGTTTCTCTCCTCATTGTTGTACTATGAGCCACAGGAACATAACTCCGCGAGGAATCAGCACCTGCACTACCAACAACATTATGACGGACATAGGTTCCATCCGTGACATGTCCACCCGGATAACCAATAGTGTTATCCGCCAGTTTCTTAATGGTGGAGATGCCAGCTCCTATGCCCGGTCTACCCGCTGTACCAGTGGGTGGGGTGACTACTCCCTGGTTTGGTGAGGAAGTTTGGGGAATTTCCGGGGTCATAATCTGGACCTTCTTTTCGGCTCCCCTAACGAAGGAAGCAGGAGTCCTAAGTACATAAGACTCCCCCTGTCCTTCATTCCTCACATTGCCAGTTTCTTCGGGTGCTGGATTCTCTATCGGGGACTCGGGTCCCGTGCCCGTCCCCAATCCAAAAATAGCAGCCACTTGCTCTAACGTTGGCTGTGCCTTTGGAGATTCTGTTGTCTGATCTGCCTGATTTATTAATCTGGACAAATCATCGACTCTAGAAGCTTCGGCCCGGAGTTTTTCGTTTTCAGCCATTAACCTGGCTGTTGAACGATCACTCCTCTCAGCATAATCTTGTAGAGTTCTCTGGAGCTCTGCATTCTGATCTTCCAACATCACCACTTGGTTTCTCTGGCCCAAGCTGAACTTGTGCGCCCGCTCATAGGCTTTGCGCCAAGCCTCTACCTGAGACTGCAGAGGTGGAGTAGACTCTTTCCTCTGTGGGGAGCCCTCATCCGTATCGTCCGAAAAAAATCTTTCGCGAGGATCGCGGAATGCCCAAACATCTTGTGTAATTTTCTTTGTGCTTGGACTCGGTCTAGGCACTGCGGTTCGGACCTTCAGTACAGCACCTGTACCTCTACCTCTGCCTCTGCCCGCACCTCCAGTCGCCCCGGCCGACTGTTCCGTCTGACTCGCTCTATTTAGGTCTGACATTTCTACCGACCTCTTTCTCTTTTTTTTATTTCATAGAATTCTACCTGGATGGATCCGAACACTTTTCAGGCTTTTTGAAAAGCTAACTTCTGGTTGTGGCTAAGAACTGGTCACGGCACCAATTGTAGTGAACTCGGTTCGGGACTCTTAGCTTAGGAATAAAACGGAACAAGAATTACTCTCATACTCTGGTTTTATTACCTCACAACCTTAGACCAACCCTTTCTGGACCAGCCAGAAAGGGAACATATACAATAGGAAATAGTATAAACAAGGTGTGGAGAATATCGATATCACAGATATTCTTATAAAAGCGAAGTTAAGAATAAGTAAAACCAGAGATTGGGTACGAACACATAAAGGAACATTTGCATAGCATAAAATGACAATATACAAGGAAAAGACACAATATAAAGTGATGAATACAAATAATAGTAAATAAGCTACAGACCACTCTTCCAGGGTCTGTGCTTCGGATAGATCCGAGAGCCCTTGACTGCCCTCTGGCGTCAGTCCGAAAGGACTGGAATCAACCAGCGGACAGTCTCGGACTCCCGGACTGCACTATTCCGGAACCCATAAAACACACGACCACTACATATGTATGTAATAGTTTTATTTCCATATGTTTATATATAGTTACAAACATGAAGAGTAAAGGAAAATGGATTCTAATCCCTCTTTGACTTAACATATGTCTTCCTGGATTTCCTTTCCGCACTAAGTTCGATTTTCGTTTCTTTTCTAGAAAGTTTAATGTCAGTTTTGTTTTCTGCGCAATCTTACGAAAGTTAATATTCATACTATTTTGACAATAACAATGATTATGACAATGAAATACTTTCAACCGCACAATTCTTATGATTTCTATTTATAGCATTTTGTTTCCTCTAACAATCAACTTCACTCTCCTTACTTCATGCTATTAAGTGTTATAACGAAACTATTGTAATGAATTGTAATACAAATCTTCAAATTCAAATTCAAAGTTAGCAGGGGTAGAATATATATTATACGAAATACTGGGAAATATGTAATGTTACAACCTTGCCGAAAGTATTATTGTTATTATAATTAGTCTTACCATCACTGTAACCCTACTCGAAGCACACAATTATGGGTTAGGATATATCTTTTGCATTGTTATACAACACTGTTAATAAGATATTATATTTGAATATATAACACTCGAAAGTATAGTCACACTAATACAAAGTATGCGAAATGAGTATCAATGAGTATCATAAGTAGTTTACTAGTTTTTTTAGATACCTACCCTTAGTACAAATGCTACTTTGTGTAACTGTTTATGACAAATAAAAGTATTTCTCAATTCAATTCAATGTTTTGTTGGTCTATAATATGTGAAACTTGTTGCTCATAAGTGCGCAGATTTGACACAAAAGAAAAGGAATTTTAATGGAAGCGTCTGATGGCAGGGCCCACCTTGCGATATGTATACACCCACTGTATTTTTATTTTTTTTAAGAAATTTTATTGAGCTGGTTTGAATGCTGATACAAAGATACTCTCACAGTCTCAAGGGAAAAGACTTTACATAATCATTGGAATTTTTCTCAGTTCTTTCTTATTTTATACCTTATAGTTTTAAACATTTAATAATTGTTATTCTTTCCGACACGAATCAAGTGATATTTCCGGCCTCATTAACATGACCAGTATGAGGATCAATACCTATTGTACCACTAACAGATTTATAATAAAGATTTATATTTCTGCTCTACGCATGGAGAAGCCTTTTAAGAGAATAAAGTCAATATAATTACATCGGAGCTGCGTATGAGTAAGTGTATACCAGGGTGAAACCACCAAAAAATGTACAATTCATCTTCACAGATTCTTTGAAAAAAAAAAATTAAGAAAGAAATCAGGTTCAAAATTCAGTTAAACATAACTTAACAGATTGTTTGCATCAAGGCAATACCAAATATACCCATAAATACCTAGTGTTAACGGTTTTTCAGTCTAATTTAGCAGAATTTATTAAATCTGTAGATCTGCCAATTGTAGATTTTCTGAGAATCTGACCCAGCAAGCAATAGGAGAGACGCAGTAGTGTCCGGGGGCCACCAATATCTATTGTTGTGTGATTTATTAATCTAAGGTAACGGCAAGAGCTGGAGCTGGATCTTGTCCAGACTTTACCTCTAAAACTTGGCAATAAAGTATAATATTCCAATGTAATTATGTTTATACAGCAGTGAACAGACAATACACAGACAGTACAATGAGGCACGTAGGCCATGCACCTCGTGCTTCATTACTCATGGGTCAAATCACCAGAAAATGTACAGTTCATCTTCATCAATCCTCTCAAATAACCCAAGTTTCAGACAAAAATAAAGTTCAAAATACAGTTCAACCTAACCAGACTGATTGCTAGAATGAATACAATGCTGAATATATTCAAATTCACATAGTATTGACCAAATTGCAGCCTAATTTAGCAGAATTTACTGCATGTGTACAGCTGCCAATTGTACATTTGCAGAAAATCTGAGCCTCCAAGAGCAGGAGTAAATTACAAAGACTGATTCTATGATTAAAATATAAAGCAATATTGCTACTGATTATTGACTGGAGTGATTTATTGCCTGACGCCCATACAACACATTGCGCCGCGCAATAAAACTATTCAAAACAAACATCTCAACAACTGGCTATAGATCTACTGTAAATACGGACATTTTGTGAAAATAATAATCGCATTAAGTCTGTGTTTGTAATGCAAGGTGCTCTTATACATTAATGTTGGTGGATATGAAAATAATAACAGATATTTGTGTTATTAATATTATTATAATGAGTCATTGTCAGAGTCGATGTAGTTTGTTTCTATTTGCTGTATTATATTGTATTAATTATTATTCTTTTTTAAAGAATTTTATTTCTATATTAAACAAAGAAAATGCAGATGGACACTTCGCTCAAAAGTTTATTTAAGCGATTTTCAAGGCAATCTGCCCTAATCCATCAAACAAATCTTTACATATATAATTCGAAAATGACATGAAGTGAAAAACATTAAGGGCGACCTGATGGCCGAGATTCAACTCATTTACATAATTTGAACTGTATATAATGTCCGCATGGGAATATGAAAGGCATGAAAAGTAGAAACATAATAAAGATGACATTATATTATTATATAATGTTAACATGAGGCGCGCATTACAAGCTCTGTTTAGTCAAACTTATTGTAAAACATTTGTTAAATATTAATTAGTCTTCAATGTCTTCAGCCTAATTACCATTTCAACATTAAATCATAGGCGCAAAACCCCCAACATGTACATTTGAAATACATTTACACCCGACATTTTGCACTAATAAAGTGTTTCCAATATTAATATCAATGTGCCTATCCAGCCAAATAAACATGTCTTTGGATTCAACAATAAATACTTATAACCTGAAATGTAAAAATACCATTCTCAAATATAAGAGTAAGGGAAGAAATGTATATATAGCGGTGAGCCACTCCTCAGTCAGTGATGAGGATGGTATTGATCACCAGCTAATATCCAATGTAAGAAATGGTTGGGGGCTTGGAAACCTCCTGACAGACAAGGAGAAATGTTACATCAATAAAACCTTTCTCAATCTCAATCAATCTCAATCACAAATAAGGCTTGTTTCTAACCATGTTTAACTTATCAAAGATTATTAAGTGACTACAGACAGATGAGAAAAGCAGTTATTCTTACTCTAAAGTATGTTTTCCTGTCAGATTAATTTGATCATTTCTCTCCAGACAAATAATTTGTGGTTGGGGGCAAACTATGTTGGACGGATCTATAATGGTTGCTCTGTTTGGTTGTGAAGAGATACTGACATGTGGCCAATGAGGAGCCTTCAGGTACCTCACCACTCTGTCTCTACCCAATGAGGAGCCTACAGACAACTCACCACTCTTGTCTCTAAGAGATGGTTACTAAGATAGAACATATAAAAGAGCGCAGGATTCAGAACATAGACAGAGTCGACAAACAAGACCAAGAGAAGAAGAAGACATTTGTGGTTTCCATATGACATCAAGGAATAGAAGATCAGACAAACCACACATACAGCAAGGCGGTAAGTTGAACATTCTACTCATATCTGCAACATTTATATGAACTTTGTTTGAACTTGTACAACTTGAATGTGTTTTAATTATCTCTCCTCTCTGTGGCATGGAGGAGATTATATTGTTCTATAATAGTGCTTTATTTTATTCATTACTTGTATTGCTTATAAATGGGTCAGGTTTAAAGAAAATGTACAATTGGCAGATCAAGATAGTAAATTCTGCTAAATTAGACCGGAAAATAGTCAATACTAGGTATATCTGAATATATTTGATATTGCCTTGATTCAAACAATCTGTTTGGTTATGTTAAACTGAATTTTAAACTGAATTTTTGTCTTAACTGTGGATTATTTTAGAGGATTGGTGAAGGCAAATTGTACATTTTCTGAAAATCCGACCCATATAGGTGCCTCATGCTTTGTCTACCATGGCTTTGGCTTGTATGAAATAATACTGCATTAACATTATTAGTGTTTAATTAGCAATGTTTGGGATTGTTACAGTAGGCACATTGGTCTTAGACTAAATCATGGATAGTTCCTTTGGTTGAAAGCTTGATATATATTAATGTTTAGACATATTTAGATATCAATTATATCCCTTCAGGTATCATGAATATTGCTGTGCAGGTTTAACAATTGTTATCAGAGTTTGCTGAGTTATGCAGCTGTGGTCTTCCTTCTCCTTCTTCTTCTTCTTCTTCCTTTCTTTCTTTCTTCTTCTTTTTTTTCTCTTCTTCTTCTTCTCCTTCTTCTTCTTCTTCTTCTTCTTCTTCCTTCTCCTTCTTCTTCTTCTTCTTCTTCTTCTTCTTCTTCTTCTTCTTCCTTCTCCTTCTTCTTCTTCTTCTTCTTCTTCCTCTTCTCCTTCTTCTTCTTCTTCTTCTTCTTCCTTCTCCTTCTTCTTCTCCGTCCTCTTCTTCTTCTTCTTCTTCTTCTTCTTTAACTGTAATTATTATTGAAAATGAACATTAATGCAGCTTTTATTGGACGATATTTTACACATTGCAATAGTTGAGGCATAGATCAAGTCATTAATTATTGCACCGATTTCTGCTCATTTATGTGTCTTATGAATACTGGGGAATTATTATTAAAGATTAGTATTGACTTATTTACCTTGACTGTGTGCGCTGTTTTGTCCCCAAACTGTCAGGATAAAAATGTGTTATAGTAAATATCCCATACAACCAACATTTTTCTTTTTCAAATATCATTTCCTTTTCTGAGATATTCCAACACATAATCAACATGACATATGGATATCTTGATATCCGAAGAGGTACTATTTTGGATTCCTTTTTGACAGAAAGACAGACATGTCAAATGCCTGAGGGACTCCCTCATTTGTATATACTACTATGTGGGGGTTTGACTATTAGCTAGTAGACTAGCACAAAGTCCTTTAGGTTATTCTCATAGACCAGAAATCAGACCAAACTGAAGTTGGTTATTAGATGATACATTTTCTTTATTTTTAAGAAACATTATTTTAGGAATTGTTTTAAAAGTATTGCCTTTAAATTAATGGCTATATGAGTTGCTAAATTTCATTACCACACATATATTGATATGTATCAAAAATAATAAATAATCAAGGTGTGCTAGTCTATCCATGACAGAAAGGTTTAGAGCAAAAAGAACAGATCCGATCACTGTCATATCTCAAAAAAAACAAGTGCCATGTGCAATAGCAGCAGATGGGAGTCATCATAGTAAAAAGACTCCTTGTCATGGGTGAAAAGATCTCCGTAATGAAGAAATAGTCAGTGCCATGAAACTATTAGTTCTAGGAATAGGAATATCCAGATTGTAATAGGAAAAGGTGTCTTTGTTATGGATTTTGGCTATGTGCAATATGTGCAAAAAAAGAAGAAAAGTCTGTAATATTACACAGGTCGTACAGATGACGACTTTTGGACGCAACATGCGCTTCCCTCTCAACAGAAACATGGGTCAGATTTTGAGAAAATGCACAATCTACTGTTTTACACATCTCTGAAATTCTGCTAAATTAGAGTGAAAAATGATAAATAGTAGGTATATCTGAGTGTATTCTGTATTGCATTCATTAAATAAATCTGTCTGGTTATGCTGAACTGTATTTTGAACCTGATTTTGGTCTTAAATCTGGGTTATTTGAGAGGATTGGTGAAGGTGAATTGTACATTTTCTGAAGATCTGACCCATATAACGCATGGTGTGTAGTTCCTCCATGAACATCCAGGTGGCGCTAGTGTATCTCACTGCCAGCAGCGCCTAATCCGCCCCCTGGTGGCCAAGGTGTGAATACAGGAACAGAATCATGTCATACTGTGACCTTGGGACTCTAATATATGGGTCAGAGTTTCATAAACATGTACAATTCCTCTTCTCCAATATTCTCATATAACCCAAATTTCATACGAAACTAAAGTTCAGAATACAGTTCAACCTAACCAAACTGATTGCTAGAATCAATGCAATGCCAAATATACTCGAATTGACCTAGTATTGACTAAATTGCAGACTAATTTAGCAAAATTTACTAAATGTGTACAGCTGCCAATTGTACATTGTATGAAAGTCTGACCCATTAATTAATATATATGAGTTTATCTGATTGTATTATGAAGGAGATGAATGGGACTAAACTATTATTTGTGATGAATTTACGAATTAACATAGCGGAGGTAATTTCAGAGGGAAAGGATGAATATAAAGAAAATGTATGTTTTGAAGAGAAAGAGTAGAGGGAATGTTTTATTTTATTATACATGTGCTTGTTAATATTGACAGAAAATACTGAATGAGGTTTCTTTGATTAATTTTATGTTTAATTGTTGATAATTAGTAAAAAAATTTTAACAACAATTTTCAGGCAACACTCTAGGATATCCATCATGGACGAAGTTTATTCAATTGTCTTGGCTGTAAAAGAATTTTTAAAAAAACAAAAAAACAAGACTGGTTGCCAGGGAGCTTCTCACCAGTTGTTATTTAACTGCTGACCACCACAGTGGACTAAAGTAACAGACTGTTCTCCAGAGTTATTTGTAATTCATTAAACAATTGATATTTAGTATTTAGTATTAGAATTAGAAGTTCTCGTCTGCAGAAGTGTCCCTGACTATTTCCCTCTAGACATTATGCACAACACTTTCACACTACAACATTTATTATTGTCCTGATTCCAGGTGAACAACAAAGAAGATGCGACTCCTTCTAGCCGCCCTGTGCGGTGTCATATTTGTGCTAATACATTGTAAGTATTGGTTATACATTATAATTAGACTTTTATTACATTGTAAGTGTTGATTATACATTATAATAAGACTTTAATACTTGTATTACATAGTAAGTATTGATTATACACCATAATGAGACTTTAAGACTTTTATTACATAGTAACTATTGATTATTATACATTATAATCTAATTTTATTACATAGTAAGTATTCATTATACAGTATAATGCTACTTTATTACATAGTAAGTATGCATTATACAGTATAATGCTACTTTATTACATAGTAAGTGTTCATTATACTATATAATGCTACTTTATTACATAGTAAGTGTTCATTATACAATATACTAAGTGTTGTTTATTTATTTCAGGCACTCAAGCCCAGAACACAGTTTGTAAAGAGACTGGATGCAAGAACTGTACCGATGCTGTAGCTATCTGCACTGACTGTGCCAATGGGTACATCCCTAACACCGCTGACACCCAATGTCTCAGTAAGTTTCCTTTTCTATCTTATCCAAGTTAATACTGGTTATTTTATTATACATTAATTCCATACTTTTCAGCTTGACACCACCAAATCCTGAGAGCAAAGCTGTATTGTGTGAATATTCTGGATATTACATCCATAACAAATTACATCTAATAACTCTGATTATGAAAGTAATGGAATGTTGCCCTACATTTATTCAGAATGCCCTTCGCACTGCGACAAGTGCAACGAGACAAAAGCAGGAGGTACAACCTGTGTAGAATGTGACGGTGGCTACTTTCTTGAGAACGGCCAATGTTCTGGTGGGTTCCATTCATCTATTATTCCCTGATAAGGCTATAAGTGTTGTGTATAATGACAATATGTGCTGCTCACAGATATATATAATCAAGGCTGTATTAGCATAGTATCAAATGTAGTCTTTTCCTCCCCTACATCTATTGATCATATTTAAGATGAGCGCAGTGTCCTTGGGAGACAATATTCATAAGCTCAGAAGCAATTTGGATGGGTTCTTTGCTTCTCAATTTACTCAGCCAATACAATCTACCTCACACTGTGGTCATCTTACTATATTAGTTGTTATATATATTACTTTGGTAAACTCTGCCTGAATATAAACAGTGGATCTGAACTAAAAGTAGCATTCAATAACAAATAATGAAAGACAGAGGCTGACTGGGATATGTTTTGTAACACTATTATCCTTAACTTGCAGAGTGTGTAGGGAACTGTGACGATTGCTCAGATGACTCCACATGTGCAACATGCAATAAGGGCTTCCTTGGAAGTGTTGCAACAGTAGCAAAGCCAAAAGAATGCCTCTGTAAGTAACAGAATGAGTGAATACATGTATTTAGTACCACTTTAAATACCATAATGCCATTGCCTCTATCTGTCCATCTTGTGTTTCTGCCCAGTTATAATTTCCATTGCTATACAACCTAGTGAACTACTTATTTATTCTATCCAGTTCCTTTTTTATTCATTATTTTACCCATTTTTCCATGACATCTCCACCATAGTCTGCTCCCAGGAATGCAGTGAATGCACGGATGGCACCAAATGCAAAAAATGCAACGCTCGATTTTTCCTGAATGGTTTATCATGCACAGGTAAATGGTCAGCCAGTGTTTCTGTATGAGGTGTACCAATGATGATAACAATAATTCTTATTGTTATATTGATATCTTCCTTATTAAATATTAATTATTGCATGTAAATTCATACAGAAAATAATTGCTGAGAACAATTACAATTGATTGTTTCATATTAATACTATTACTTGATAATTAATAGTTACTGAATTAATTAGTAACCTTAAAATAACACTAATATCATTTCCCACCAAAATTGCTGTACTTCAGCAATGATTACAATAAACTGTACCACTCTATTCTAGGCTGTTCTGGAGGATGTCTGGCCTGTACCTCTGCCTCCACCTGTACGTCCTGCCCCGATGGTGAATACTGGGACTCAAGCACACCAACCTGCAAATGTGAGTACTGGAATTTTCTACCTATCCTCTTTATTACAATCTTATACTACACTTTTCCTCCTGGCATAAAGCTAAAACTAAAGCAGGAAACTTCCTGACTTCCAACAAAACCATCATCAGGCAAGCTACCATAAGGACAACTGCTGACTATTAAAAATATCTACCAGTATTTACTGGAGAGCCAGACATTCATTCACAATGATCATACTTAATAAGTTGATGAGGAAGTTCTTGACCAAAAGCATTTTGAAACTGAAGTTTTCCTTGAGTCCATGTAGAGATTTTAATATATCAGATATCAGATGCCCAAGTTCTTAGTTGGTAGAGTTCCTGCATGGAAGTTCCATGGACTATTCAACCATTCCCTTACTCTGTATTGTAAACATTTACACGGTGCTTTATATTTCAAGTCACAATAATAGCTCAAATCTCTGAAGCCATATCAAGCCTTCTTTGTGTGTTGTTTCTAATAGGTGTAAATCTTCATCAGCAGATCTATGTCTTATGTCCCTGTGCAAATGTAAATGTTGCTGACTCATTGAATGTCTGTCCTTGTCTATTACAGCATGTGGGGCTGAGTGTATGACCTGCACACTACAGGGCTGTACAGCTTGTAACCCAGGCTTCAAGGTCTATGGATCCGAATGTCAAGGTAAATAAAATTATGATCCATCTGTTTAAAATATTGTTCAATCATAGTATTATTATTATTATCTCATGAAGAGTTGATAAGAGTAGATGTGGCTGGTACTGAGCACAAGTGAGTGATGTGGCTAACTCTAAGCTGTCATCATGCCACTAACACCTAACTTATGATTATATTCATAAAGAATTTATATACATATATATGTTATCATTAATCTATTTTGCTCATTGTAATGCTTGTTGCACTAATATAACACAAATGTGGAAAATGTTAAATTTGTTCATGAAGTGACATGTACTTTAATTGTCTTGCAGCTTTCCCCAATTGTAAAAAACCGGAGGATAAAGTTGGCTGCAAAGAGTGTTACCCTGGCTACATCCTAGAGTCGGCCACACAATGCACAGGTAAGGAAGAGTTGAGATCAGGCAGATTCCAATAATGGTCAACATAAGGACATCTAATAAGTAGTTCTATATCTAGTATATGCATGAACAAGCTGATTCCAATAATGGTAAACATAAGTACATCTAATAAGTAGTTCTATATCTAGTTTATGTAAGAACAAGCTGATTCCAATAATGGTAAAGACAAGTACATCTAATAAGTAGTTCTATATCTAGTATAATGCATGAACAAGCTGATTCCAATAATGGTAAACATAAGTACATCTAATAAGTAGTTCTATATCTAGTATATGCATGAACAAGCTGATTCCAATAATGGTAAACATAAGTACATCTAATAAGTAGTTCTATATCTAGTGTATGCATGAACAAGCTGATTCCAATAATGGTAAAGACAAGTACATCTAATAAATAGAGAGATACAATGCCAGCCATTTACAAAAGTTTTTATGTTTCAGCCTGTAAAAGCCTGAGCGCCAGCACCTGCTCGCTGTGCATGGCAGAAGCAGACCGAGGTAGGAAGTGGGACGCAATCACCAGCCAGTGCCTCTGTAAGTACCTTATGTACATTCACCATCAGTGCCTCTGTAAGTACCTTATGTACATTCACCATCAGTGCCTCTGTAAGTACCTTATGTACATTCACCATCAGTGCCCCTGTAAGTACCTTATGTACATTCACCATCAGTGCCTCTGTAAGTACCTTATGTACATTCACCATCAGTGCCTCTGTAAGTACCTTATGTACATTCACCATCAGTGCCTCTGTGAGTACCTTATGTACAGTTAACAAGATATGTCTAACTGGTCTATGATCAAATGCCAACAATTACACGTTGTGGCTGATGCCATGTGCTGAACAGTGATATTAATATTCATGGGTCTCTAGATGTATATATATCAGACTCATATTTTATTCATACAACTCACATTGAGCTTGTTTACATTGTTAGACTGCAAGGAACACTGCTTGAAGTGCCAGGTAAACGGTGATTGCATCAAGTGCGCCAGTGGGTATACATGGGACAATACAGCCAAGACATGTACAGGTGAGTTAGCATTTCTCCTTTCAAAATGATAGGTAAAGAACTATGCTACAGTAATAAACACAAAAAAGTTCTACATCAATCAAGTTCATATATGAAAATTAGAGTCTAGTCATTGCCAATGAATCAATATTTCAATATAAAGACTTATTAAGCTAGCCAGCTGACATTTCCAACTATTCTAAAATATATAACTGAGACTAGACAAAATGACCAGCAGACAAACACTGATGACAGTTGATGAATGTGTGACTGACTGCTAACTCTTGTTACTGCAGCCAATGTGGGCAGTACCAACCTGGCACAAGTACCCTGTGAGGAGACCTCTGGTTGGTATCATCAGACAAGTTGCAAAGGTGAGTCAACATTATTCAAGAGGCCAAGAGCTATTATAAACTACATTTAGTTACATGACAGCATGGGGGAATATTGCTACCTGTTGCTAATACTCCCACCCCCATAAAGTTATGTTACACCTTTAAGTCAGGGGTGGGACAAATTGGGAGATATTATTGGGTGTCAGCAATATCTAATTACATGACTTTATATTGCTACCTGATCATTGTCAGATATACATTTTTGCCTGATATGCCATACAACTTTTTTTACAGAATGTACAGCATGGGTAGCTACTGATGACCAGATTAAATGTGAGAGTTGCCCAAGTACATCCAATGGACGGGTTTACTATGCAAATACATGTGCAGGTTTGCTACTCTTTTACTCTCATCCCTACAATAAGGCAAATACTCACTCATCTTACATTTGTTTTTACTTTTTATACATGTAAGTAATTGTATTGAAAATGTGCACAGAACAGGACATGGCCTTCAACACTGTTGGTCCTCCTGGCAGTCCTGATATAATGAAACTAAGGTTTAAAGGTTTTAATTTTACTCTATTTATGCTACTAGTCCTCTTGCTGAAGTATACAAGTTATAATTACTAATCAGCACAGTACAGTGGCTTACAGTATGTTACAGTTAGCATGAGATGGTCATGGGTTAGTTAAGTATCAGTTAAATACATCATGTACTGACCACAGCTTGTGTACTAGGAACAAACTGACAATCAATCAATCAATGTTTGCAGCTTGCACTGGCTACACTGGTACAGATGTGAATGAGTGTGCATCATGTACAGCGGCAGGAGTTGGCAACTACTGGACGGGCAGCGCTTGTGCAGGTATGAACCACCGCACTAACTCTTGTTAGACTCATGTACATATGTAATGTTTGACCTCAATAACTCTTGTTAGACTCATGTACATATCTAATGTTTGACCTCACTAACTCTTGTTAGACTCATGTACATATGTAATGTTTGACCTCACTAACTCTTGTTAGACTCATGTACATATGTAATGTTTGACCTCACTAACTCTTGTTAGACTCATGTACATATGTAATGTTTGACCTCACTAACTCTTGTTAGACTCATGAGCATATGTAATGTGTGACTCATAGAAACATGATACATAAACATGTGTGTTCATCAGTTATCACTGGCGTCATTGCCAGGTTTATATAATGTATTATCTAATAATTAAGTCTATATATAGTCCTGGCCATTGACATTTAGATTTAGATTGAGTTGGTATTGTTAGTGATAAATCAATCCAAAGTACCATATTGTATACTAAGAGCTTACCATTGTTTTATAAATCAATCCAAGATACCATATTGTATACTAAGAGCTTCCCATTGTTTTATTCAGAGGTTGACTGTGGGACGCCAGCTGATCTGGACACTGAGGCAAAGTGTGAATCCTGCAAAGATCATGTGTATGGACAATGCCAAGGTAAATAATGAAATTCTGATGTCACTGGAAAATAAGTCATAAGAATTATCTATTATATCTAAGAATGATGTATGCATTATCTATGATATCCAAGAACGATGTATGCATTATCTATGATATCCAAGAATGATGTATGCATTATCTATGATATCCAAGAACGATGTATGCATTATCTGTGATATCCAAGAATGATGTATGCATTATCTATTATATCCAAGAACGATGTATGCATTATCTGTGATATCCAAGAATGATGTATGCATTATCGATTATATCCAAGAATGATGTATGCATTATCTGTGATATCCAAGAACGATGTATGCATTATCTATTATATCCAAGAACGATGTATGCATTATCTGTGATATCCAAGAACAATATACATGCATTATCGATTATATCCAAGAATGATGTATGCATTATCTATTATATCCAAGAACGATGTATGCATTATCTATTATATCCAAGAACGATGTATGCATTATCTGTTATATCCAAGAATGATGTATGCATTATCTATTATATCCAAGAACGATGTATGCATTATCGATTATATCCAAGAATGATGTATGCATTATCTGTGATATCCAAGAACAATATACATGCATTATCTATTATATCCAAGAACGATGTATGCATTATCTATTATATCCAAGAACAATGTATGCATTATCTGTTATATCCAAGAACAATGTATGCATTATCTATGATATCCAAGAACAATGTATGCATTATCTATGATATCCAAGAACAATATACATGCATTATCTATGATATCAAATTTGAACAAAGATAAAAAGTAGGGCCAATACAACTTTCATTATACTTTTATACATTTTACTTGCAGCTTGCAATACAATCCACGCAGAATGCACCAAATGTGCGGATGGTGCGTGTACTGAGTGTAGTCAAGGCTTCTATGCAAGCAGTGGCACCACCTGTTCTGGTAATATTCTCCTATAGAACCTTTCCATTTTACTATTTAGGGGCTGCATACCAATTGTGTGTTCCTATATGAACTATATGATATATAATACAACCATATGATGGTATATAAAGCCCCAATACATATCTGTATACATTAAAGGCAGTATCTCTCTCCCTTCTTCTCTATCTCTATTTCCTGGGTAAGATCCTAAACGGCCTCCCTCTCAGCTCTCCTGCCCTTGATATAACCTTCAATGTGTTGATAAGGGTGTAAAGCAACCAATCTCACTCACTCACTCCCTCTCAGCCCTCCCGCCCTTGATATAACATTCAATGTGTTGATAAGGGCGTAAAGCAACCAATCTCACTCACTCACTCCCTCTCAGCCCTCCCGCCCTTGATATAACCTTCAATGTGTTGATAAGGGCATAAAGCAACCAATCTCACTCACTCACTCCCAGCTCTCTCACCCTTGATATAACCTTCAATGTGTTGATAAGGGTGTAAAGCAACAAATCTCACTCACTCCCTCTCAGCTCTCCCGCCCTTGATATAACCTTCAATGTGTTGATAAGGGCATAAAGCAACCAATCTCACTCACTCAAGGCAGTATTTAACACTGGGTGGTCAGATGGATGCCTTCTACCTCTGACCTAGACTCAGACTGGTCACTGCTAGGAGACTCTGAGAACTAGTGTTTCACAGTAACAAGCTGCTCATTTTCTTTGGAAAGCATATTTAAAATGATTAAGTTATTGTTATATCTATGTTCTTAGTTGACCGAAAATATGGTTCATACATCTAAATAATCTGCTGTTATTGGCCCTAATTGTCTATATACCTTTCCAGGCCGGTGTAATTACATCTATTAATCAGTGATCAATATAGTCTAAGCAAAAAGCAAAAACATTCTGTATAAATTACTTAAAACGCTCAGCTATTATGGCAAAGACAATCTTGCTAAACTTACTCATGTTATGATTCATAGAACTGACTTCATCAATATTCTGCTGCTGTAACATGTTTATGCAAGATTTTAAAGTGCTTGGCTGAGAGAAAATGGCTGCCAGTGAGCGATAATAAGTAAAACCTTCATATCATGAATAACATAATGGAAATAATGCAGTGGTGATGTAATCACAAGGAATGATTGATATTAAACCTGTATTGTATCAATGCAACATGTTGTGGAATGAAAATTAGACAAGTTATCATTAGCTCTATATACATGTGTTTCTCTTTTACAGCTGTGGTTTGCACTACCTTACCAACAACACAAGAACTTTGTGAGAAGTGTCCCGGCCATTACTGGAATACAGTTCCTAACACAGCTGTTTGTGTCAGTAAGTAATCATCAGTCTTCATTGTCAAATAGATTATTACCGAAACATGAGTCATAAATCACAAAAAGAAAGAATTTGGGGATATCATCAAATTTGCAAAGTTGACATCATTATTATACAACTTTTATTCAGAGAATATATGAGTCTCACATCCAATGAGTCCTTCTATATTTGGGTCAGGTTTTAAGAAAATGCATAATCTACAGTTCTACACATCTCTCAAATTCAGTTAAATTAGAGTGTAAAATGGTAAATACTGAGTATATCTAAGTGTATTCTGTATTATATTCATCCAATAAATCGGTCTGGTTATGTTAAGCTGTACTTTCAACAAACTTTAATCTGGGTTATTTGAGAGGATTGGTGAAGGTCAATTGTAGATTTTCTGAAGATTGGACCCATTTGTTTACATTAAGGAAATAACTGCAATATGTCTTAATGGTCATTCACTAGTAAAGCATCTAAATATACTCATAAGGATGAGCTCAGATATGAGTAGATATATTCAATGCACAGCATTCAAATTGGGGAACTGTATCTATGGTACTAATAGTGCAAAACAAACCATGAAGGAAATATTTGTTTCTGGGAGGTTCTTGGGGGATTCGTTTTGATAGTGTACATGTAAAATATTTCACCAGTTGATTATACATGGCCCTCTATATACCTTATTATCTTTAGAATATCTTTGGAAATATTTCTCTCAGTATTAAGTAACCTACCTGATGACCAATTTCTGTTTATAGACATCAACTGTGCTGCCGCACATGATATATACACCTGCACTAATTCAGATGCTTGTGTTGGCCAGTATTGGGATGCAAATGCAACACCAAAATGCGTGTGTAAGTAACCTTGCCAACTCACATCAGTTTCACATGCAGTAAAACATTGATATTTATGCTGCCTATGGAACTGTGAAGCACATCATTACTGCTAATAACAATGAATCATTTATTTGCAAGTTAGCAATTTATATTATACTATTGATGATTAATAGTTATATGTAGAACTGTCGTTATGTCACGGCATATGATGTGTACTTTGGCGGGTCTCCTAAATATGAATCTGGAGTTTTATGAAGCACTGTAGCAAAGTTAACTGGACAAGATCCTAGAAAATCTTGGTCCAATGCCTTTAAGTTGGGTTGGTAAAATATGAAAAAAAAAGTAGAAAAGCAGAGAGTGAAACTTTAAGTTGAAGCTGTACTTAATGAATCAGGACTTAATATGTACTACCTGTAATGACTCTATCTATTATTTCTATTATAATGTAATCACAAGTTATCATTAGCACTGTATACATGTGTTTCTCTTTTACAGTTGTGACTTGCACTACCTTACCCACAACACAACAACTGTGTGAGGCATGTCCCGGCCACTACTGGGATACAGTTCCTACAACAGCTGTGTGTGTCAGTAAGTAATCATCAGCCTTTATTGTGAATAGATGATCATATGTCATGTAATACCGAAATATGACTCATAAGTCAGAAAAAACGTCTTTAGAGATATCATCCAATCTGATTCAATCCGGAATCCAAGCTGATTCCAATGATGCTAAACATTAGGATATCCTATAAATACTTTTATTATATGTTCATGCTATATGAAGGGTGCTATAAGTGGGGTGCTATAAAAATATTCATGTAGGACGCGTCCTATATGAATGTGGTTGTCTAAAAATAGCTCGGTAATCCACCCGTGATTCTGGTACTATGATTATAGAAATACATAATAAAATTCTTATGTTATTATAGAAATACATCATTAAATAGAGCATTAAATTCTCTATCGAATGATATAAATTAAAAAATATAAATAGCCACAATATGAACGTTTTAATTCAACAATAGGCCTAAAGTAGGCCTAAATACTGCATGATCACACAGTGGGCCTACTAACAGGGCTGTCAGCGGGGCTCTCTGTGCTTCTTTAATAATTATATTTTCAGTGATATCTGATGACATATGATCAAATTTTATGCACATATAATGAATATAGAATAGAACTCGCCAGCAATTATCGACAATTTATTGGATGAGATTTGTCCACATAAGCGCGATGCCGTAGGCAGAGTGCTTATGTGGAAGAATCAAGTCAAATAAATTGCCAGCTCGTCCCATTCTCTCTCTCTATATATATATTTTTGAGTATGAAAGAAATGTTTACAATATTTCTTAATCATCGTCTATCACTGGTAAAGTCATCTTTGTGATGACTATGTTTGTCACCTCAGACCAAAATACTAATATCATTAATTGCAGCAAGCAATCATATATTTATATAGATTCCAGCAGGATTTGTTTTGACAGTGAAATGTGCACATGTTAAATGTTCGATCAGTTTGTAAGGGAACATGGACAGCTCATAAAACACCTCATGATCAAAGTATTCACTGAAACCTTCTCATGTTATAAGGGTCAGATCTTCAGAAAATGTACAATTGGCAGCTCTACTTATTTTTAAAATTCTGCTAAATTAGACTGACAAATGATGAATACCGGGTATATCTTAGTATATTTGGCATTGCACTGATTTAAAGTATCAATTCTGTTATGTTAAACTGCATTCTGAAGCTGATTTCTGTCTTAATTGTGGGTTATTTGAGAGGATTGGAGAAGGTCAATTGTACATTTTCTAGAAGTCTGACCCAAATACTCCCTACGTTATTGACTATTCGAACACTTTGCAACGATTCTAGTGGTGTAATTACACATAATCAGGCTCGGGAGGTGGATCAGATTATCTGAAAGTGCACAATCAGTAGCTGTACACATGCAGTCAAATCTGCCAAATTACGATGTACAATTGTAAGTACTTGGTATATTTTCATAGATTTGGCAGTTGGCCCATGAGAGACACGGTGAGCACTGGACCTAGTGATAACTTGGAGCAAGTAGTTAAACTTCACCTCAATTCATTGGGGAACTGCTCTAAATGAAAGTTGAATATCTTCACACAAAATAGGCAATCATTTCTCAAACCAATTGAGAAAATTTAATAGACATAGACTTAAATGGGAATCGTTACAAACGTGTCCTAAAATAATTAGTGAACTTGAACTCACAATTTTCGTGTAAAAAAGTCTCCCTTGACGCAAGCGTCTAATTTTACACAATCAACTTTCACCTGAAAATTGTGAGTTCATTAATACTAAATAAAACCACTGGATTAAGGCTCAATGAGTTAATGTTGAGACTCACAAGTTTCTGCTCTATATTACAGAATTGGACTGTCTAACTGCTACTGTTGGCAGTCTCAATGAAAAGCAATGCAAGGCTTGCAGGAAAGTGATCCGGGTATTCTGGAACCCAGCCAATAACGGAGCATGTGCAGGTACTGCCTTTCCTCTTTATTATAGGTTTCATCCAACTGGTTTTATTCCACCAGGCTATGTCTAGTGACTAATAGCTTGAGGCTGGCCAGATCCAAGAATTGTCATCAACTTGTTGAGTAAAACTTAAATAAAACACCGGCATGAATATGACACATTCATCATATATTTGTAAAACCCAAACCAACCAACATATCTTCTGGTAATGGTAATATATGTATATACATGTATGTCTTATGAAGGGGATATACACAGTAACAGATTTGTGAACATAAACATACTGCGACAATGTACAATGATACAATATCACATTTTAGTTAATTTTTCTTCAAACTTTCATTTGCATGTGAATGTTACAAAATATGAACTTTATAATCTTGCTGCAATATGTACATCATTCTTATTTTTTATTTCTCTGCACACATTAATTAGATAGATCATGGTAATGGTAAAATATACCATAGTGTGTGTCCTATATTGGGGAGATACATAGTAACTTGACCCTCCTATCAAATAGACCAATGAGTGGCAAACATGAACATACCTTTAACTACATGATAATGTTATAGAGCCACCAGCCACTGTTTAATGCCACCTTTGTATATTACCACAGCTCTAAACCCTACATATGTCACCGACTGTTCAACCAGCAGCGCAATAGATGAATGCAATGCTTGTGAAGGGTTTGTATGGGATGTCAACGCAAATCCGAGTCCAGCATGTGTTGGTATGTACCATATTCTGATATCAGATTTAGAATACAATCATGGACTATAGGATGAAACAGTAACATGTATTTGGCAAACAATATGAAATACTAGGTGCAATCAATAATCAAACAAGTCTATGTACATCTTGATATAGTTCAAGTAAAGTAGAAAAGATCCATCAATGGACAAATAAAAAGAAGAAAATGCCTCAAGTAGGCCTATCATATTCTAGATAGGCTGGGTAAATATGATCCATTCAAGATGTAGATAAATGGAATATTTTCATTACTACTATCATCATGTATCATTTATACCCATTGTATTATGTTCAGACAGTTGGACTCTTCACAAGCATAGTTTTCATCTATATTTTCCTCACTTCAGCTGTACCTCCTGCTGCTCTAACAACCGAGGGTGCGTGTAATCATCTTTATGCTAGAAAATGGGCCAGTACTGCATGCTCAGGTAAGCTACATGTGAGGCAGATGTAACAGCAGGGTTTGTTTTTATGATTCACACCAATTCTGTGATTTCACACATCTCTGGGACTTAATTCTCTCCGGTAATACATTTATAGTGATTTTCATTTCCTTTTCATACAGATTACATTTAAGACAGGAAATAGGGCTGCACTTTCTGTTATACATATAGGAGACTTTAAGGTCTTCTCCCTGTCAAAGAAGCAATCTCTGAGCTGTGTATCAAACTGAACAAAGTAAATACATATGGTGAAATGAGCTTTTCTTTCCTAGGTTTAATCCGTGCCACAACTTCAGTTACCGACCCCTTCCTCACCCTGGGCCAGCAGTTCTATGGTGTGAATGGAGCTGCAATGAAAGGTGAGTCTGCACAGTTTCTGATTCTAGCATTCTAACATTTATAATGTTTACCACCAATAGCTCTTGTACTCATTCAGGAAATCAATGATTTTATTTAAATTCCAAACCAGTAATTAGTAGATGGGATGGGATGGTCTGCTTGTGTTGACTATTGCATTATATTATGGGTGCAGATTTTAGCAGTACCAATCAATACAACTCATTAAAAAAGAATAATAATAACTAAAACTATTCTCCAGTTTGAGTATGCACAAACAGTTATGTCCAAGTACACATACACATGGCCAGGGGTGTTTCAGTTCTTGCACCAACATCAATCCGCAGACATAAAGTTATTTATATCCTGGCAAATATATATAAAAACGCAACCTGATGCTGTACCATGTACAGTAGCAAATATGTGATGTGTTTCAGGAAAATGAATCAGAAGTCGCAAAATTGCTATTTTCCAAAGTGTTTTATTCACAGGATGTCTTTGTGGAAATGTTCTCATCATTAGGGTTTCTACCACTTTAATTCATATGAATACTCTTATCAAATTTCAAGACTGTATTAAATATATTCATGCAGTACTGTGGTCATCGTATAGAGTATATCTAACTTCTTTACTAGCAAATTGCCACACAGAAATATTGCCATTATTATTTTCAAAACTAAACATTTTCCCCTTCCTCAACTGAACCACCTCTTCACAACTCTGGGCCTCTCGATATATAAGCAATATACAACTCATCTCCCTCTATCTTAAAATATAGAAATACTTATTAACTGTCATGTTTACCATCATCAGCATGCTCTTTAACATGTTATCATGTACATCAAAAGTATTGACCATCAGCATGCTCTATAACTTGTTATCATGTAATCATTTCCAGCATGCGCCGCCGAAACAGCCGCTGCTGTGGGCACGGCACTGAACACAGAAGCACTATGCAAGCAATGTTCAGATCTGTACCGTTGGTATGGAGGAAAATGTCTAGGTAAACCTTTTGTCTTTGTAATAATTGCTTTATTCAGGTAAAGTATACACAAGCAGTCCCACTCAGGGGAGTGTTTTTCATCATGTCCTGAACAACAATTCTATCTAAATTAGTGTAAGGCGAAATTTTAGGTAAATTATTACAACAAGTAACCAAATTACAATAATAATATCGATTACATTACAACTGGCAATTACAATAGTTTGGTTGAAAAATAAATGAAGGATGAGGTGAATTTAGATTAGTTAAGTTTCTTTAGTTTAGACAAGTGTCACTTCATTCAAGGATATACATAAACAGGGAATTAGGGTTTAAATACCATATTGTTTTATTGAGAAATGATTGATTCACCCCAAAGAAATGTTTTCATTGTGTATACTGAACTTCAGTAATGTAAATGAAATATTCTAAGGCATGTATATTGCTAATAATACCAAAGATTTTAAATTCACTTATTCCTAGAAACAGTAATGCTAGTTGGAATGAAATACTCACATACTTTAATATTGCACAACCAGTATTTTTGTAAAAGTTGATGGTTTTTGATAATGGTTGCTATATGCTGATTTCCATAACAACCAAACAGCCTCTTGTTCAACTGAGAACATTTACATTGAACCCTATGTCATGCAGAACATTGCCAATGGTATCAGCCTTTAACGTATTTCTATAAGAACTTAGCTTGTCCGCCATGCCCAAGACATGAACATGAATACCATTAGGTATACATAGGTAGAAGATTGTCATAGTCCTGTACACAAATTATAACGCTTTGCTTAGATCATACTTGCACCCAAGAATAAACCTCATTTGACAACTTTATAAATACCTTGTTTCCTTTCACATCAGACAAAGCACTGACCTGTAATACATTTGATGAACTAGAGGAATGCACTAAGTGCCCGGGACAGTACTGGGATCTAGGTGCTACAGGTGGCGCTGCATGCGCAGGTAATAAGCTGCTATACTTTAATGGTTGCATGTATAAATGTCTACAAAGGTAATAAGCTGCTATATTACAATGATTGCATGTATAAATGTGTACAATTTTTTCTTTTCAATCCCAATTTATAGAATATACATATATATCTTAAGCTACCTGAGACAACTTCAAAGTAAAACATCCTATTTTAGTTTCTTTCTTATAAGTTGACATATCAAGATAGAATGTTACAAAAGCTGAATAATGTTGGTGCAAAATGTCCATCATTTCAGCTCTGGATTGTGTTGCTGCTAACCTTAACTCTAAGGAAAAGTGCCATGGATGCCCACACAAGGCATGGGATGGTGTTAGTACTTGTACAAGTAAGTTTGTATGAAATACTTCTAGTCCGCAAAGTTAACATGAATGGGTTGACAACAACATAAGTCAACAGCACCTATGTGACAGTTAACAATGGGTTGACAACAACATAAGTCAACAGCACCTATGTGACAGTTAACAATGGGTTGACAACAACATAAGTCAACAGCACCTATGTGACAGTGACAGTTTGTTCATGCGCTGCCTGACCTACTACTAAATAAGTACAATAGAGGAAGAGATGTTAAAACTAGAAGCAGCTAAACACACTACTATACTACATGGAGCCTGCTACATACTACACTATCAATACAACATTCACTGTATTGTACATTGCAGATGTGGATGACTGTGATGTAGATGGCTTGTCGCAGCCAGACTGTGAAGGATGTCGACATTATCATCGCTACTGGGCAGGAGGAGCATGCCAACGTCAGTGATTATTTACACCTTGTAGATTGATAATGTTTTGTTTTGCATCACCCTGGCACCCTCACTCCTCTCTTTCCTCTCACTCCCTCTCTCCCTCTCTACCTCTGTCTTTCTCTCTCCTCTCCCTCCCTCTCTCTCCCTCTTACTCCTCTCACTCCTCTCCTTTCCTCTCACTCCTCTCTCCTCTCTCTCCCCTCTCTCTCCCTCTCTTCCCTCTCTCCTCTCTCCCCTCGCTCCCCTCTCTCCTCTCTCCCTCTCTCTCTCCCTTCTCTCCTCTCCCTCCTCTCCCTCCTCTCTCTCTCCTCTCTCTCCCCTCTCTCTCCTCTCTCTCCTCTCTCTCCTCTATCTCTCCCTCTCTCTCCTCTCTTTCCCCTCTCTCCTCTCTCTCCTCTCTCCCATCCCAGACATAAACATGTTCATTCAACAATGTGTCCATGGGTCAGGTTTTCAAAAAATGTACAATTGGCAGATCAACATATTTTGTAAATTCTGCTAAATTGGACTGCAAAATCATCAATACTAGGTATATGTGGGTATATTTGGTATTGCCTTGAATCAAACAGTATTTTGAACCTAATTTTTGTCTTAAATTTGGATTATTCCAGAGAATTGGTGAAGGGGAATTGTACATTTTCTGACCTGAGGTTTATGTTCTTCCATTACAAACATATTTCTTGACTATTATCCTTGGACAATGAATTAAATGGTCAGACAAGTTGCATGGGATTGTGTTTAATTGATATTCTTGTATTTTACGCAGGCATTGATGAATGCACCGCCTCCACTGTGGAGGCTGCGTGTGTATGTGATGGCTACAGGTGGGATGGTAGCGGTTGTGTAGGTGAGTGGGTACCTAGGATTTATTGGTTCTTCTCATTTACATTTTGAAATAGTGATCAGAAAAATGAACAGTGAGCAGATAGATGTAATGAACAGTCCTAATTCTCCAATTTTTAACATAAATCGATCAGAGGTTGAGATAGAAACAATTGGTGCGTTGAAATGGTCTCACTATTAATGATGTAAAAATAGGGTATACCTCCATTCAACTATCTAAAATACATATGGTAAACTTAGTGTTAAAGATTCCTTCTCAGTCAATAACTATCAAAGAAGTTTTACTGCTCCCACATGATGCAACATCTCTATATTCTCTTATGTACACTTATTTTTCGTGGTGAATAATCTTTAATAAGAATTTAATTTCATGATTTATCAAGTTCCCTTGAAAAAAAATCGTACAAATGCTTGTGAACACTACAGAAATAGTTGATATGTGGGATTGTATGATCACCAATATCCCTTTATCAAATAGACCTGTATAGATATACTTGTGTAGTGGTCCTAGTGGTTGAACATGGGATTGTGATCTGCTTAGGATAAGCCGGCCTTGATAGCTCAGTGATAGCAAAAGTACTTTTTAATTACTTAATAATCAATAAATCCTTTTTCTCTAATAATAGTGGTAGCTGCTCAAACAGATGTGACCAGTGCTACTATACATGAATGCACACACTTATTTGGACGAGTCGTCGCCACTACCTGCAAATGTATGTAGATCAGCTTGTTAGCAGTATAAATGATTCTATTTTAACCGCTTAACACACACAATGTATATACTTATCAAATTAAACAAGATCATCATTAATGACAATAACTACATATAATATGAGTATCATGTAAGATCAGTGCTACCCCATATGGCCTCAATTTATATATAAACATCTACAGTAAGTTCATAACCTTGCTCCAATGTTGAACATCTAGAGTAAGAGCTGACCGTTCATAACCTTGCTCCAACGTTGCTTTCCCTGCAGTGTTTGCTACCAAGCCTAGCGCAGCACGTGACACTGCTGTGGATGGAACCAATCCCTTTTATACATCACGAGCATACTTCTTGTATGTTGATTCCAGTAGCGGGAGCAATGTTAATAAAATGAGAGGTTTGTATTCCTTAGACCTAGGTGACAGGAAGACATGTGTGCTGGCAAATAATTATTTAGAAAAATTATTAATCACAACTACAATTTACATTACATTTATTCACAGACAACTATATAAACAATATGTACAATATATGTTCAGACTTGGTGGAAGCAAGGCAACAATAACACATAGATTGCTGGCTCATCTTGTAGCCCTGCTTTATCCAACATTTATTGGAAAATTAAAAAAAATTGAAACTGAAACGATTGTGTGACCAGCTGCTTGTAGTGAAAGTGCAGTAATTTGGCGGGCCACAGTTTCTAGGTCAAAACAATAGATTCAGGTGGAACTACAGAATGTATATTATTATATAATTATATATTCCTGTGGGATAAATATAACTGGTGGTGGTACTGTACATTTTATAAAAGATGCTAGATTGTATTTGAACAATTGAGACAACAATGAGAAGCAGACATATATGAAGCTATAACACTATGTTTTAAAACCTGTATTTGGTGCATTTCAGCAATACCTGGGGGTGCAGGGCACTTCATCAATGTCAAGGATTGGTGTGATGTTGTGTCTGGATATGGATGGGACACTAACCATGGTTCAAAGCATTGTCACTGTGAGTTTAATGTTATTCCATAAATTAGTTATCCGCAATTTTACCTATTTTTAAACCAGTTTTTATTGCAGGAAGGTTTAAAATTGATGCCATCGCAATGACGCTCTTCCCATTACCTGCCTTATTGTTGAATACACATGCAAAGATGAAATCATGAAGAAAAGTTAATGAGGAAAGATTATCATCTCATTTTTTTCTGTGTTAACGAGGGTCTTCTCATTAAATGCAATACATTCCTTTACAGCTTAATGCATTATTATTAATAACAGCATCATATAAATAGCTTCCACCATTCAGCTATGTATAGGAAAGATGCCAATATAATTTATATTGTTTTCAACATTGATTCATTGATAACAACATATAGAACATTAATTTTAGTTTTGAAAGTAGTTAGAACTTAATCGGATAAACAAAAATAGAGCATGATATATTTTATTACCATATCTTTATAGAACTATATTATTTTATTTAATCTATAAAATGGTGTCTTTTGCAGCCCTTGCACCAACAGAATGTGGGAAATCCTGGGTATCACTTCATTCAGTACAAGTGTGTGGACAGTGCAGCGGTATGGTATGGGAACAGAATTACTGTAAGAGTAAGTAACCAGTTTAATATATATTGAAATTGTTTATAATTATTTACATTAACTGCATATTGGGTTTTGTTGGTAATTCACACAGTTTTGTAGATACATGATTTCATAATTAACTGATTATTAAAATGTCCATCCCCTGAAAAAACCCAATGATATGTATAAATGCATGCAAACTATATCCCCTCATATCCCTAAGTGTGTGTTAATGAGGCATGTGCTTCTGATGGAAGTTAATCCAGTAGTTAAACTTATTGCTTCTTTTTCCTTCAAGTTGCTAAACCACCTTTCATTTTAAGGATAAATATTTTTTCAGTTCTGAAAACATTGTTTGTACATAGTTAGTGATCAGACCTATTTCTCAGTCATTGCTGAGAGCAAGATTGTCCATTACTGAGAGAACTAAGAGGTTGTAAGTTATTTAAGAGGGTCTGAACCCCTCACTTATGTTGAACAGATGCCCGCTGATTGAAATAACATGTTTTCTAATCTAATTTCTTTGTATGCTGTTCAGGTGGTCTAGACTGCAGCAAGATGGCGACACTGACCACCCAGGACAGATGTGAAAAGTGCCCTAACAAGGTCTGGGAGAATAGCCAATGTGTTGGTAAGACCACTTATTAACACACATCAAACAGAAAAAATCATTCAATCATGGTTTGAACCCTAATTGTATCTACAAAGGTCAATGTTTATCTACCAAGGTCAATGTTTACTTACCAAGGTCAATGTTTATCTACCAAGGTCAATGTTTACTTACCAAGGTCACTGTTTACTTACCAAGGTCAATGTTTATCTACAAAGGTCACGGTTTACTTACCAAGGTCACTGTTTACTTACCAAGGTCACTGTTTACTTACCAAGGTCACTGTTTACTTACCAAGGTCACTGTATACTTACCAAGGTCACTGTTTATCTACCAAGGTCACTGTTTACTTATCAAGGTCACTGTTGGTGCATATTTTCAGCAATCACGTGTCCCCCTTCAGCCAGTAGTTTCACCTCATCAGCTGCTAGATGTAAGGTATGCTCCAAGTCCAGTACAACAGGACTGCATGAAGTGGCCACTAAACAATGTTATGGTTTGTATACTTCCACATGTTGCATCTTAATGGTGGCTTTCACCCTTTCCATCCACATATATTGGTATTACATGTCCAGAGCATGTCTGGGTTGATAGGGAAAGTACAATTGTCTGTCAGTGAGTGCGTCCATACTGGTCAGGCCTTGTGGTGAAGCCACTATTGAATCCTGAAGACTCCAACATCTGAATTAAAACAATTTCTCTTCACTTTAATCACTAGTGTGTTTTTTCTTACAATGATACATATTTTCAAACAATGGTTTTCATTTTGTTTAGAATGTCCCAGTAATTGCCGCACCTGCTCGGACCTGGGCGTGTGCAGTAATTGTATGGCTGGACATTATAAGGACGCAAATGGAGCATGTATAGGTGAGTTACTGCAGTCTGGTGAAGCTGCATCAACACTGCATTAACACTTTTATATTTACCTCTCAATAGGAATCAGATCTTTTATTGCTGTTAAGTAATTAATATGAATTAATGGTAACAACACAATCTGATCAACAATTTTACATTTTCCTCTAATAATTGGATCTTTTATTGCTGGTAAATCCATATTGATCCAGTCCAAAATAAAGGTAGTTTAGCAGACAATGAAGCAATGAATAAGAATGTTAAGAACACATTCTGATCTATTGCTTCTCTACTTTGTAGATTGCTCATCAAGCACACCCACCACCCAAGGGGCTTGCAACTCCTGCCCCGGCGTGTACTGGAACAATGTGGCATGTGTTGGTAAGTCAATGAGTGACCAACCAATGGTGAACAGGAGCATGTATGATACTATGTTCACTGCTCAGCAATATCTGTTTGTAAGATTTATTTGTAGTGTGTGAGGTCTCTATAGTCATTACGTCTTAACTCACAATTAATCCATATCATTACTTGATTTTATAGGTTGTGAAGCAAACTGTCTTACATGCAGCAAGACTAGTTGTTTGTCCTGTAAGGCTGGCTTCATCCCAGATGGAAAGAACTGCAAAGGTATAACACTTAACCCTATTTCCAGGTTGATGCTTGTCATTTAGCAGCACCATTTCATTCAGTACAGTGCATGCCATGTTCATCTCTAAACACAGCAGAATATTCTCTCCTTAATCCAATGAGACAACTTTAGGTAGTTGAACCAAGTGGGCATGGGGGTGCAGAGTGTTGGGGAAGGGGAGGGTTGGGTGGGGATTAGGGTATTCAGCAGGATGGTTCGCTAGGCGGTGTTGTTTAGGGTTAGCATGTAAGTAACATGGTGAGAGGCATGTAATTCTCACCTACATTTAGATATATTAGTATATTTCAGAATATATCTTGTTTAAATATATATAAAAATGTATACATTATTGGCTGAAGGCAATTGTTCACTAGCTATAATATTCCATATTCTGTGTTTCAGTGTGTTTACAGCCTCAGACCACATGCAGCCAGTGTGGTAACAATGAACGAGGTAAATACTGGGATGCCACCGAGTCACTGTGCAAAGGTGAATATAACATCTTTTATTTACTGAATCATAACTGACTATAATTAACAATATCTCATGAAAAAGAAAAAACAAAAAAATCTCATGAATTTTTATGTTGATTGTAGCTAAATTAAACTACATCAACAATTTGTTTTAAACTTGTGCAATGTGAATAACTGTAATCAATGGCTTTGGCCATTATTTGAGATTCATAATTTCAAAATACAGTTAACGCATAGCCAATCAAACATACAAGCTCAACATGCAGACACATATAGATTCATATGATACATTACATAATACATGTATATAGAGGGTTTGGTTCAAACAATCTTTCTATCATAACTGTCTATTGTAACTGTTTATGGAGGAAATAAAAGCAT
This sequence comes from Sthenelais limicola, assembly GCA_942159475.1. Taxonomy (NCBI): domain Eukaryota; kingdom Metazoa; phylum Annelida; class Polychaeta; order Phyllodocida; family Sigalionidae; genus Sthenelais; species Sthenelais limicola. The sequence continues at coordinate 135,632,820 of OW804097.1, read as the reverse complement.
TTATATATATATGACCACAGGCATTGTGGTTTTATTCAAGAGGAATAGCCCTAACCCTACACATACATACACATGTGAACATGTAGCTTTTATTGATTAGACTTAATGATTACTGACGTCCCCTCACATTGCTCCATTTCAGCCTGTCCTGCTGGCTGTTCCTTCTGCAATGCTCCTGCTGATTGCACTGGCTGTGCCAACAACTACTTCCTGGACAACAAGGCCTGCAAACGTAAGAACACCTTCCATGAGTGAGAACATCAGTAGACACATACCTTTTAATGTCACAGGATAGATAGGATAGAAAAACATGCATTAAAACAGATTTTATTTCTGAACTATAATATATATAAATTGAAATGTTTCTCACTGAGCTATCTCTTTAAAGTTCAAAGGGAATGCATGGTATTGGTCCTCTTCTCTTTGCCTTGCTACAGTGATAGTCAGGAATAGTACATTTTGTTTGTTCTAAACAACCTTTCACCATAAAATCTGCTTTCCCTGTACAAATGAAGGAAATGAAGACCTGGAACATTCCCTAATTCCATTTGACACAATAAGCTCAGTCATTTAGTAAATCTATTTTAACAAGAATTGGTTGTTTCTAATTGCAGCCTGCAAATCCATGGCCAATGCACTTAATGATAAAGAATGCCAGGCCTGCAACAAAAAGGACACACGTGGAGTCTTCTACTTAGATAAAGCGTGCCACCGTAAGTCTACTTTGCCATTAGGGCTTCACCAAAGCTTGAAAGCAACTGAGGTAGTCTTGGGGAGGGACCAACATTGAGGGGCTGCTGTTGCACTGTTTGGATCCAAGGGAAAAGTACAAACAGTGCACCAGCAGTCCACATATGGAGGTTATTAATCCCTTTAGATTCCCCTATAGCCCCTGAACTGCCCAGTGTCTAAAGTAAACGCCCATTCTAGTTATCCACAAGCATAAAGAATAGGACACCAACATTTCTGATGAGGAATGCCTTCTTGTAAATGGCTGCGGCTGCGGCTATCTCTCAGACTGAAACCCATATAAGCTGTGCCTTCACTGACTTTAGATATTGTTTCTCTCTTTTGTAGACTGTTGGATACATTGCAAGACATGCACCAATGCTAATGATTGTACCACTTGCGTGGATGGAAAATACCCAGATATCAAGGCCAAAAAGTGCAAAGGTGTTACATCTATTTTAAGGCAGTAGAACTATTATGAGCATGAAAGTGGGCAAGCAACAAGCATTTCATTAATAATTGTTTATTTCATCTAATGACTCTAATGTGCCTGGGTCTTACTAGCATCAGCCTCCTGTGGTATGCTTATAATTATTTCCATAGGTGGTGTTAGATTTGTGACAAGGGCTGAAAAATGGTTCATCAACTCTTTCACACTGTTTTAAATTTGCGGTATTACATTTTGACAAGTTTCTAAATTGATTTTATGATGTTAATGCATATTCAGAAAACATTAGCAGTAGCAATGTGTTGCCAGAGCCAAAACAACACATTTAGAGAGGCACTACAATTCCATTTGCTTAATTATTTTAACTATTTCTAGATTGTGAAGCAGGCAACTGCAAGACATGTAACGCAGATCCAAAGAAATGCGAAGAATGCAACGGATATCGGTACTTTGATAACAATAATTGTGTTGGTAAGTGATACCATCAAATGGATAGATTCATTAAATATACATGTTTTATATGGGTACCATCTTGTTATGTTCTTCACCATTGATATTTCCTTATGTTAAGGACGTCCCCTCACATTTCCTTATGTTAAGGACGTCCCCTCACATTGCTCCATTTCTCTGGTGATCAGAGCAATGCATACGTAATAAATGTGTATCTAATGTTACAGATTGTCCATCCAAATGTGAAGACAAGATGTGTGAGAATCCTGGAGGTTGTAAAGCATGTCAGAAAGGATACTATCTCACTGAAGATCATAACTGCCTAGGTAATGTATTATTTTCTCTCTGATGGTTGGGAAATAGGAATTAATATAATAATAATGAATTACATGTTAGAAAACTGGTGATACACTTATGATAACAATCCAGCGTCAGCCATATGTTGGTAGTATACAATCAGTAGGACTTTAACTAAGTCACTGATAATTAGAGACCTATTTTCATTCCTTTGAATAAACATCACTTTGTCATTTTGCTTATACAATATAACTAGAGAAGAAATTGCAGTAAGAGCATTTTTACTAATTTTCAAATATAAAATTCCCAAATATACATAACAAGCACCAAAGGAACAATTCTAACAACCAAACCATGCAAGAATATCAATATTATATTCATATTTGCACTTGTTTTGCAGCATGTAACAGTGTGACGGGGTGTGCCGAATGTGACAGTTTGACAAAATGTACAAAGAGTGCTCCACGATTCTTCCTGAACAACTACAAACCTTTCCGTAAGTCCTTGTAAGAGGACTGTTGTTGAAGCAAGCACTATAAGCCTCTTGTTTTCTTTTCCTTTATATTTGTAATTTAATCATCGGTCCTCTGATAAGTCCTTATAGATGGCCATAAATAACTTGTTATCAATTTTACTATGAAATTGTCATTAGTATTCTGGGTAGTATCCAATGTAGTGGTATTACATGGTGAAGTCTGTTGCTCATACTATGGTCCTACATGGCTACTAGTGTTTGGCACTAGTGATTGTCTTGATACCTTTGATCTATCCATTTCTTCAGTTTTTATTTGGTATTTTATCTCTCATTTAATATTTGCCCAAATTAGAAAGTCATTTTATGAAAGGAACTAATTACTAGACATTGGCATTTGTCCACCTCCACCAACAATAAATGCACTAATCATTGTTAAGAATGTGTAATTGTTGTAAATATGTTGATGGATTATTGCAGCATGCCTAGCGGACTGTTTACACTGTACAGAAGAGACAACATGTGACCTCTGTGATACAGATAAAGCCTTTGTTGAGGATCAAATGGAATGCCTTCCCAGTAAGCAGTCATTCTATTTGTTTATTTGTAGTATAGACCAGGGTCATGTTTAGACATCTTCATGTGGCTGGTGACATTTCTCTTTCTACATACGGCCATGTCTCAAAACATCCTTAGAGAATAAACCTGATTTTTTGTGGAATTGTTGAAATGAACATTAAAGAATGTGATCTTACCTTATTCTAGTAGTAAATGTTAATAGTTCCTGAGTTGCTTCATAGCTATAGTTGATGACACAGCCTGAAAACCATGTTTCCAACATTTAAATGTGATGACTAGTAAAAGTACACAAAGATATGAGATGTTCTGAAGAGATTATCTATTATCTCCTATTATATGATATTAATCGTTCTTTTGCAATAGTGCATCAAATCTTATAAAAATATGTAATTGTTTATTCAACTGTTTTCTGTTTCATGCTGCTCACAGGAAACTATCCAGAAAATTCAACTTTTTAATTTACAGCTTGTATCCTCCATTAATTGCTCTCTTGTTGTTCAGTTGTAAGAAGGCAATTTGAATGTATTTAGACATTGGTTTGTCAAGCTGTATGTGCAGGTGTGGGCACAAAACTTTATTAACCAAATAATAAAAATTACATTTTCTTGCCAGCTACCATTAAATGCAGGGTAGGAATCTTCCAGACCGAGGGACCCCCAGCAACAGACATGACCTGTGTTGATTGCCGAGAAGGAAGTTATATTGAAATCTGTCAACGTAAGATATTTATTTCAGAACATCATCAATCTCTCTCTGTGCTCTCTCTCTCTGCTCTCTCTCTCTCTCTGCTCTCTCTCTCTCTCTGCTGTCTCATTCACTGTCTCTCTATATAATTAAGGTTAAGAGGCTTAAAAACTTCTTTTTGCACATTTTTTAGGATTGTATAGTAGCATAGATTGCTCCTTGGTGTTCAAAGAGTTCAAGGTATTAGCTTCATATGATAAGCATATAGCAGCCAACATACAAACATAATGTAACAACGTAACAAAATACACACAATGAACTTAAACCAATACTTTTCTTCACTGCAAGATATACTGAAAATGACATTTGGAACTAATTATGAAGGTGTATATTTATAGGTTGCGATGACCTGAACTGTGATGAATGCTCCCCAGCAGACAAATGTACAAAATGCAAGTCAGGCTACATCAAGGAAGGGGACACATGTCAAAGTAAGTACATGTTGCATGAATAAGTGGAAGTGGTGGGTATGATAGAGAGAATTGTACCCAGTCAGAGACAGTGAACATTTCATTTTATTATGACCCTATCTTTAACATTACTTAATTATTTCACTCTCATGTGCTTAATTATTCCAGAATGTCCAAATAAGTGTACTGAGTGCAAAGCTGGCCAACCCCAAGCAACATGTGCCAAATGTGTATCAAACTATTTCGTGGATGGCGATGAGTGCAAGAGTAAGTTTATGTCTACATAATTATGAGGGCCTCATTCCAGATAATTAATATTTTAGTATTGTATATATTGTAGGTTTTATATATTCACAAAATATTCATTAAGTGCTATCACAAAGTGTATAAGCTAATATAAGCTGTATTGTGCATGTACAGTTAAGATACTATTAATGAACCCTTCTCTGAAAGTTTCTCATGCAATACATTAGGGACTGATTCAATTGATGCTACATTTTTTACTGTCTCTGTTTATGTGTCTGTGATTATCTGACGATGCTCATAGATAAAAATGTAGTGATATTCAAAAGGTTGTAGCCTCTTTTTTTAGCTTTACAATGTATAAATGGAGTGACGGGAGAAGGAAGAGAGAGAATAAAAAGATGAAATAAAATTATTCTTCAGACGTTTATTAATGTTTATCCACCATATGGTATTTATGGCAAATACAGTAATTAATGTTTTTTGTCCCTAGAATGTATTGGCAACTGTGATGAGTGCAAGGATGACAAGGAATGTACAAAATGTTACAGTGGCTACTACAAGAAAACACCTGAGAACACCTGTGTTGGTAAGGGTCCTCCTAAATAAAGCTTCCTTATTCTTCTTATTATTCCATGAAAACTATTTCACTGTCAACACATCTTCCCTGATGTGTTCATTTGTGTGAAATTGAAGCAAACAGATCAATCTAGGGTTTACAAAATGGACTGAAACAAATTAAAAACAAAGCTAATGATAACGATTAAGTTTATAAAATAATCTATAAAAAAGATACCATAACAGAACAGGTGAAAAAGTAAAAGAAACCTTTGTTTAGTTACACTAATGGTTGCTCACCTTCAATTACAGGCTGCCCGTCTGCTTGTAGTGAGTGTGAGAGTGACACCAAGTGCACAGCCTGCAAGCCATACAACTTCCTGAACGACACCACATGCTTGGGTAAGTGATGCTGGTCTCATCTCTAATTATCATGTTGACATTGTTATGAAACATTTAGTTATCACTTCATGTTTTTAATCACATGAGTAATTTAGGCCAATTAGCAAACAATCCTAAAGAATTCCCTTTATTATGTGATGCCTGGAATTGGGTCATTATAGTTTACAAAAAGGCAACAAGAGCAGCAAAATTGATGATTTGATGTATAGTTGTAGGAATAACCCTACCATTCTCCATTTTAATTAGCGTATAAAATTGCACTGGATGCCATTCCACCTTATCCATACATATTTTTCTTTCAAACAGCTTGTATTACAAATTGCCCCTCCTGTTCAAACGAGGTAGAATGTGACCAGTGTAAGGTTGGGTACTTCTATGATTCTACAAAGAAAGAATGCACAAGTGAGTAGAACTTTGACATCAAGTTTACATTGAACGTTTGTATGTTCATTGTGCCATCAACGGCAAATTGCCAACTGAATCTGATGATTTGTCAGTCACTGTAGTCCATTGATGTCTTCTGTATTAGATGAATATTCAATTTGATATAAACATTTAATTACATGATATGATGGTAGTTGCCCTCTACAAAGTATAAAAGCGCTATGTTATTGCTGATGAATAATTTATCATTCTATTTCTTTTCTTTCCTTTTCACAATTTGCAAGATAATGGCAAAACTTTATAAATCAACCTTAGAATTACAGTGCAATATAATTGTGTTGTTGATACCATTGAATACATTGTGATTGGCAATGTCTATTACAGGTTGCTCTGACTCAAACTGCTATAACTGCACCTATGATGATACCAAGAAAACAGACACATGTGAGAAATGCAAAGGTGGCCAGCACATGGATGGCTCTGGTAAATGTGTTGGTAAGTAGTATTCAGTAATGTTACATTGTTTCTTGACAACAATGATTGCCAACCCTTGGTCTCATCCATACTCCTTTTAACTGTTTACAAAGTGCTAAATAGAATCATTGAAAGGAATCTGATAGTTGTTTGTAAGTGTTCAAATCTTCCAACAGTAATTAGTACAATACATTATCCAATGGCATGTCAGTGATATTCAGCCCATGCAGGGTTCTTAAGTAAGTAGATATTACAAAATTACATGGACAAATTCCTACTAACCATTGTGTATTACCACCAGAAACAAATGCACTACCAACATTAACCAAAGTCAAATAATATATGCAATATATAGGCATCATTAGTCCAATTGAGAAATATACTTCACTTTCTGCCCTGCTGGAGTAGGAGGTTTGAAGGTTGTTGTGTATCTTTGATGATAAAATGTCCATCCATTCATATCCAGCAGTATCTACCTAAAAGTTGAGCTATTGACTTCGAAGTAATTATTCCTGAATATTTTTTTACAGCTTGTCTCATCTCCCAATGTGGAGAATGTGAAGAAGCAGAACTCTGCAACGCGTGCAACACAGACTACACCCTGTCAGCAGACAAGAAGATGTGCATACCCAAGCCTACGCCCACATCTGATGCTGCAGCAGCCTCCTCAGCCATCCTCAGCACCATCCTCCTGTCCGCCTTGACTCTCATCCTCACCCACTGAACCATATATGAACCTGCTGAACTCCCAATGGACAACGATTATGGAAAACCCACAACCCTTGTGTGAAAACATAAACCAAACAAAATCTCAAAAAAAGCCGTTGCTGTGATATTTTCCCCCAGAAATCATGGAAGACAATTTCAGACTGAATATTCTCTCACTCTCAAACATGTGATGCATTAAACCAGATTTATTATTATTATTATTATTGGTTCAGGTTTTTTGTTTTGCCAAATATCTTTTTTTTTAGAAGTTTAAATTCTGTTAAACTTATGTATCTAAACAATTTCAAAGTTTTGCAGCTGGTCTGAGAGAACAACACTTTGTAATGGCCTTCCCAGTTTCTGAACAGTTTTTGTATTGATAGAGGCATTATGATAATGCAACAATTTTTATAAGGACATGTAAAAATACATGTTCTTATAAATAAAAAATAAGTATGCACCTATTTGAATAGGTGCATTCTTATTATGATTTGACATTCAGTTACTGTCTGGACATGTATGAAAAACATCTCCACCCTCTAACTGTTTGTTGTTTTCAATGGAATCGAGTGCTTGAAAAAATCCTCCAATCCTGAGGAACCACGCTTAACGTTAAATGTTTGATTGCACAATGAGAGAAAACCAGAGAAAACATAAAAAAAAGGTTTTGTGCTGTGACTTTTTTCAGCGACCACTAATATTGTTATATATTTATTTCTGATTAATATCAGTTGTTCATCTCCAGGAAACTAGGGAAGGGCAAACATGTCTGCCCATAGAGTTGACCAGGCCTTAAGTTTCATCCCCAACCAGATCTTGGCAATCAAGAGTAACAATGGTGACCATGACTTCTTTCATTTCTCGTATATCTGTTGATAAGAAATTGTCCAATGTTACGCTGAGATGAAATTGAGAGGAATGGATAGCCATACATCCAATAGGTTCTAAACATGAACAATATTTTTGCAACTGATTGGAAAATATTTATTGACTCAATCTCTCTGTTTTTCTAATTCAGGTCATACAGATTTGTGACATTAATAATCTAAGTTCAGCTTAGTCATTGTTTCTGTAAGTTTTTCAACATATAAAAAGATTCTGGTCTGGTAAGATTCAGTCCTTCCCAAAACTTTCAGTCCTGGACATGAACTATAAGGATTAATCAAAAAGTTTCAATCAAGAATAACAATGGCAACCATGACTTCTCTCATTTCTCGTATATCTGTAGATGAGAAATTGTCCAATGTTACGCTGAGATGAGATTGAGAGGAATTGAGTGCCATACATCCCAAACAGTGAAATTAATTAATAGGTTTGAGTGAATCTGGTATAAACCAAATGTTGAAATTAGTGGTTGTAATCGGGCGATGTTAAAGAATTTGAAAAAAATCATGTTCTGCATGAAAAGGTTCATTTAGTAAAAGTGTCAATACATCAGGCAGTTTGTCATTCTGAATGAGAGCCATAGAAAGAACAGAATACTTGACAACATCTAGGTTACGAAGAGATGATTTTGATACTGTCTACTTGAACTTCAAAATAGGGAATCTTTGGAGTTTTACTGTTTGGTCATCCTACCATGAAGTCTATCAATACTTGATAGACTCAGTCCTCTGCATCTCTCAAACACAATCCAGGCATGCAATCCATCATATTCCATTACCAAGCTTCAATATCTAATGATATTGAGGTTTGGCAATACTTACCTGACCATGTGTGGGGTAGTGGTGGAATCTATACCTAGTGTTGTTTTATAATACATATGAGTGTGAGTGCTTCCTGGCACATACTGGTGGAATTAGGGCGCCTCTGTCTTATGTTTAACTTCCTGATCATCTGAATAATTCTGGACATGAACCACTGGTGAAAAGAAAGGATTTATCAGGAGAATTAACATAATGTATTGGCTTCTGTTCTCGCTTAGAAAAAGGCTTGAGGACCCTCCATCAGGTGTGTCAACCAATTCTTAATCTGTGTTTCTTCTCTTCAATGTTTAAAATGTTTTAGAAAATATGTGAAGAAAGTGGTCAAAACCCACTGAGGAAATTCCAAACAATTGTCGATAAAAACCCTAAAATTTGATTTTATCCATTATCTTCTATTATTTAATTTCCATTTGAGTTGTCATATCTAAAGCCCTTTATTCTTCAAAGCTCCAAATGACCAATCGATACTTTTGTTCCATCGGAGTGGAATCTTAGCAAGCTAGGGTTGCAGGCCCTTATGGTGTTTCATCTGTTGCTGTATGCTCAGGGACCTGTTGCTTCACTTTCTCGCTAACTATTTCTCAATTGGAAGTGTATGGAGAAATAGTTAGCGAGAAAGCAGAGCAACGGGTCCCAGCAGCAAGAATAAGACCAAAAGCAACATAACAAACCATGCATGTATACCACCACACCATTTTATCAACGCTAGCATATGTTTCGATACCCCTGGAAATATTCTGTAAAGGTATTTGTGAGGTGTGAATAAAAGTTGACTTAACCCTACACTGTCTTATTGTACTTTCTTAGTATTACTTCCTTTATTTATCAGGTACAAAATATTAGGTAGAAAGCCATAACAAGGTAATTATTTAATATAATATTCTCCCTGGTACATTTATATGGAGAATCTAATCACAAATGTAAAAAGCGCGTTTATAAACTGATAGAAAAAGAAAATGATGACAAGAAAGGTTTATGGACTACACTACAAATCAACTCCAACTCCAACTTTAACGGAACAGAAGAAAATACCTTCAACAACTATTATTTTTAATTCTCTTCCTTCTCTGTGGCATAGAGGAGAAGAGAATGTTGATTTTGCTTTTTCTCCATGGCACATTGTAGAAAACAACTTTTACAGGCTAATGGGAACTATGCTCCGTCTACATATTATACCTTCTACAACTATTTTAACCCTTATTACTAACTGAATCTGAAATGATGAACCAGAACCCCAACACCAGGACACAACATAACAAAAAGAAACTGATTCATTAAACTAATATCACAAGAAATATGAAATACCAAGAGAGTTTCCTTTCCACAGCTCAATAATTTGGAATCAGCTTCACAGATACAATTACAAGATCATGAAGCAAAATCCAAGATAGGAAAGTTTAGATAATCTTGAAGAATCACAATTAGAAGGAAACGTCTGTTAGGAAAATAAAGTAAAATAAATATTAAATAAAGATATAAAGTCAACGCAATAAGTTTCTTGGTTTATGTAAAGATTAATATGGCTGCATGTACAGGGCTCTAACTTTCGGGGTGGCGTACACAAATCTCAAGTGAGGTTACCTGGGTATTGTTTTCCCCAAAATTAATTTGAGTTATAAAGGTGGGAGTGAAAAAGAATAGAAGAAGGGGTGGAGGAATTAAATAGAAACTACATGCTGAGAAGTACGACCCGTTTTAGGACATCTAATAATGTATTGACTAGTTTATCAAGCGCCATGACAAGTCAATCAAACCTCTCATCACCTCACCATCACCACTGTTCCACCTGAACGATACATCCTACCTTCCTGTACTTTGAACATAAATAAAGGTCATTGCCATATGAATACACAAAAGTGACACAACGTAAAATAACTCACTACTTTTGCATGGACTTTGATATTCCATATTAAAGAACTTTTCTGCTCCTATCAACACGAAGTATTTTAGTTTTAGATTCACTTAAAAAGTGAGAAAGGTGCAATCAAAGTTCAATGAGAGTTCTTTTATCGAAAGGATTTGATTCATGCAAAAGCATTTGTTTTGATTATTTTAATCCACCGACTATTAAAGCAAACCCACTGGACACTGTGAATGAATTTATCCTTCAACGATGCTTTAATACAATAAACTGCTGGGAAGTGTTCACTTACTAGTAAAGTAACGTGAAAACTATTTAAATCTTTATTTTTCCTCTGTTCAAGATGTTTAGTCTCAGTGCCTGTACCCATGTTAGTCTAAAGTATAAATGATGCTTAACAGAGGACAAATATCAGATTCTCGAGCTCATCCAGACATAATTAAAGACCTACTGAGGAGAGAAGTATTAGTGTGTAATCTTGACTGATGATTATATTAGAGGGAGGAGAACTTGACTGATGATTATATTAGAGGGAGGAGAACTTGACTGATGATTATCAAAAAGGAAAGGTTACTCAACATCGACAAGTAATGGCTGATATAAGCGTAGAATCAGATTCAAAAACGGCAACATGTCTGGGGGACCAAACTGAGGATAGTCCATCCAGTAGTGGAGGAGACGGGATATTGGATGAAAAACCAATAGCCAGTGTTGGAGCCGAAATAAGTCCATTGAGTAGTGAAAAAGACGGGATATTAAATGAAGAAATCCTAGTCAGGGACGAATCCAGTAATGGTTCACTGATTGTAGGACTGATTGTAGACCATGGAAAAGAAGACACAAATCCTGGAAACCAAGACACAGAAACAGAAATATCGGCCTTATCACAGGATCAAATTAAACTATTCATAAAAGATCTCACAGAGGGCCTAAAAAAACACAACGAAAGAATCTTGACCGCTCATACTGCAACCATTGAGGCGAAAATAAAGACATCCATGGATATCGGCTTTTGTTTTGAACATTTGTACATGTAGTGACAATGTGACCTTGACCTTCCTATCAGACTAGTAATCAGACTAAAGGTTTTGTGTTTGTATTTTACGCTTATATTATTATAATGAACTCCACACCGAAGCCCACAGAATCGAGGACAAACATACATTCAAAAATACACAGAGAGAGCCCTATCCCCCTCCCAACAGTCACTGTACCCAACACCCCCCCCCCCCCACTACAATAAACGATCGCCCGGCCCCAACACTGCCCCCCTTCAGTAGCCAACCGAAACACCGCCCCCTGGCGGCGACACGGCCGCCATCGCCGCCATCTTGGATTTGGCGGCCATCTTGACGTGGGGATGGAGAACGTACTCTACTGTTCTGTTGGAAGCAATGGTGTGGGCAGAGCTTTTCAAGCCATATAAGCATATATGACTATTGGTAATTGATCAGGAACAAGTTGCTAATGATTCTGAAATTTAAAAAAAAAAATGCACTAGAGGTGTAAATTAATATGAAAAAAAAGGCAACAATGTTATGCCACAGGTAAAATGGCTACACATATACCATTTTGCTTCCCCGTATATTATTTATATATAGTATTTAATTCAATTTTAATATTGCATTAGCAGCTTATTGTATACCTCTGAGTCGATCTACTGCAATGCTGATTCATGGCTTAGTAAGCAATGGCACATCCATACTTATGTATCATGGGAAGCTACCACACTATGGGTAACGACAATTTACAACTTACAGAGATATCCAGGCACTGACACTATTGAAAAATGGTCACAGAGTAACCGGGCAGCTGAGGAAAGTAGGCGAGGAAGGGAGGCCGTCACAAGAGGCCTTGACATGGGCCTCTTTCCAGCGCCAATACATTGATGGGGGCGTGTCGGCCGTCGGCCGGGAGCGCAAAGCTTGAGTGCGGTAGGCAGGCAGGTGTGCGGTATGCAGGGGAGTGGTATGGGAGGGGAACGGTAGACATGAGCGCGAAATGCCCGGCGAAATGCAGCGGAGCGGTATCCCTCCTTGAGTGGGCAAATATGATCATGTCGTCCCTTTCTTCTAACAAGTAGTAGATTCAACCCATTCAATGCTACACACAGTATTCTACACATACTGTCAAACAATAAGGCCTATATCGCCAGTCCTTGTTTATTTCTTCACTAAGATCAATAAATACTTACATTCAAAATCAAGGAGGAATCAAATATCAGTGGCGATGGTTTGCATATTCTGATATTTAAAATTCAAAAATCTTCAGAATGAAATTGGGACATAACCAATTACCACAATTCTAACGCAGGGGTCTTTCTTGAAAATTGATAGCTAAGGATTAGCTTTGATGTACTGTTAAGATATGATAAGATAAGGTAAGATAACCAATTCTTTATTTTCCGGAAAGATTGTACATGGAAAAAACAGGTTATGAGCTTATCCAAGGATCTCTTCCAGTCCATGCCTTCTTCGTTAACCTTAGTCTTGGCTGTTTGTTTCCTAAAACTACATCAAGTATAAAAGTTTAATATGAAAAAAATAAACCAGAATCAGGTTTTACACTTTTCTACCGTTATGTATGCCGGTCTTGTTTAGATGGACATTAGGTAATAGTTCTATATTTATTTATTTATAAGCTAGCTTTGTCACACTGGAGTTTAAAATTAACCTCTCGCCAACCTACTTGGGCCAAGCAGCAGTAACCAATTAGAGGCGAGGAATGCCATAACAAATAGTGACCACATGGTCACCCCAAGGCTCGCTGGCCGGACCTCCGACAAACAAATGTGTTGACATCCTCTCTGTGTATAGGAATACTATAGGTTGTACATGGGTGTAGGGTTGATGGAAGGCGATATGTACATTGATTTGTAGTTTTAAAAACGGTTAAAAGGTATGCTTGGGTAGATGACCAATACATGAGATTTAAGAGATCCCAATTTGTGTTTTTTATCCATAATTTAAAGGAAATATTGAAATGTTTACCTTGGATTAAAGCTTGACCACACACATAGATCACGAGATATAGGAGCAGGATGGGGAAGGGGGTGGGGATATTTACCTATTCTTATTGTTCTTCATGTTTTCAGATTATCAAAAGTGGACTAGAATTAGACAAGTATCATAAGTATTTAAACTTATTACTATATTCTAAAAGCTACACGTGTGAGCTATTACTTATTCAAATCAATAGAGAGATTGTACCCGACATAGGTACTAGGTGATTTTAGGGCATTTTAGCCATGACAAAATACATGTATGTCAAAAAAAAATAGATAGGGTAGGGAATACCTTTTCGGGTACCGGGATTGGGGCCTATTTTAGGTCAAGATTCGGAATTTAAAAGTGGGATTCGGGAAAGGGATTCCGAGCCAGATTTAATTTGTCCAGGTAGGGATTGCAAATAGAAAAACGGGATTGCAAATTGAAAATCTGCGTGATTTGGGAAATGGAAAATTGGAAACGGGATTCAAAGGGTGGGGAATGTTATGTAACATTAGGTAACATTGTGTAACCTCATTATATTTATATTATTATTAATTATCACCTATTATCACATTACTTTAAATCGCTAATTATACTTAACTAGCTAGGACTGTGCAAGTCTACTTATACATACTAGGCCATGGATATTACGTAAGGGCTCCGCCCACTCATTATTATGCATGTACCCTCCTGGAGGAGCCTGTATCTTACTTTACCATTAAACAGTTGCTTCGTTCTTCTCATGAAGTTCAGATGTTCGTTAGACTTCTTCCATTAGATCATTACACTGGCGGACAACCCGCTCGATCTTGGACATAAGAGATTTTTTTTTCTCACAAAAAGCGAGTTCATTTGCAATTTGAAGCATGTTTTTGAGCGATGGAAGAGGCTGCGAATACGCCTGAGTTGGCTTTGTTCGACAAGATTAAACGTTCTGTTGAGCATTTGGCCGCGTTACCGCAAGCAATAGTCACGAGAGGACAAAGACGAGAGAATAGAGGCAAAATCTTGAACCAGCAGCCGAGGCAATTGGACTTTAACGAAGACCCATACGAGGTGCCTCAGGACATGGAAAATGTCCCAGATGTAAATGCAAGATTAAACCCAGGAGCAATTCCATTACCTCCACCACCAGTTCGTCAAAATCAACAGGAGGAGGTGGTGAACAACGATATTAATGTGGACTTAATTGACGATATTATTAACAGAAACGTACAGCAGTTGGCTGGAAACAATATTGGGCACGAGGAACACATAGAGGACGTGTCAGACGAGGAGGAGCAGCTCGTTGAAGATGAGCAGGACCATCACGAAGGAGTTGACCTTAACTTAGAGGAAGAGCAGGAGCCTGAGCCAGCTGTGGAAGCAGCTAATCCAGTTGCAAATCAACAGGAGGAGTTGCAGGAAAATCAGCCTCAGGTCGGTTTGAATGTTGATAATAATATTGAAAGAAATGTTGTGGAAGAGAACCAGATTGATGAAAGGGACATAAATAATCACAGAGAGAGAGTATTAACTCCTAGGGAGCCAACACCTCCTTCTCCGAGGATTAACCCAGCTAATCAGGTAAATCAAACAGATCAAGCTAATCAAGGGCCTTATTACCCATTCGAGACCCCTGGTTTAAACGACAACTTTCAAACCCCTTTACAAACCCCTGCAAAACCAACTTTGAATCAGCTTATGCAACAAACACAGAGGCCTATTCTGAAGAATTTCCCACAGGCCCCAGTGTTTAACGTGAATGGTCCAAGACCCCCTGTGATAACCCCCCATCACGTACAGCAACAAATCCCACTTAGACCTGATCCATATCAAAACTGGTGGGATATGGCGAATAGACAGGGAGGTTTGCCTTCTCCCAGGCACGTGCAGGATGATGGAAATGCTGGTATTCATGAACAATTCTATATCCCATACCAGTATGTTCCACCTCAAGGACAATATCATCAATATGGTGAAAATGTGGCACAACAAGGACAAAACTTCGTGCAACAACAGGCACAGAATGCAGTGCCACAACAGCCTCAAAATATGGTGAATCAGCCACAGCAAAACCAAGTCCCAGACCCCAACGTTAATGTGAATCAAGCTCCCCAGCCAAGAAACATTGATCAGGGGATCCAAAGAGGACGACAAAGACAGGGAAGGGGTAGGAATACACCTCCTCACAGGCAGGTGCCTAGGCAAAATTATCCTAGGAACCAAACCCCTAATAGACAGCAACAGAATTTTCAATTGCCAAACGTACAACAAAGGATGTACAGACCACCACCCCCACCCTATGGTCAACATCTCTACGATTTGGTGGGTGAAATAAAGCAGATGAGATTAGATCAGACTGCTTTTCTGGATGTGTCCCTAAGAAGGCAGGCAGAGGCTACTGGCCTCACTTCGACAGCAGCATTGTCCAAGCAATACAGAAAGCCCCCCTTGGTATTTGACAAGCCCACAGCTATGAGACCTGTGAATGAATTTTTCGATGAATTTGAGGCATTTACAGTGCCTATTCGCGAAGATAACCAGCTTATGGTTACCACTCTTGTCCAGTATTTGTCGGGGAGGGCTAAAACCTTCTATAACCAAATAGTTGGTGTATATGGCGACACATTGCCATATAATCGTATTAAAACCGATTTTATTGCTAAATTCAGCGAGCTTCCTTTAGCTGAGGTGTTGAGAGATTATTCTCATAGGAAGCAGGGCAGGCATGAGAAGGTTATAGATTATGACAACGATATGTTAACCTTACTCTCCAAGGCAAATGTTCCCTTACATGTACAGATCAGATTCTATGTTACAAATCTGAGGCCAGAATTGGCTGGAAGAGTGGCTTCTGAGTTTCCAACCACTTTAGATCAAGCCTCGAAAATAGCAGCAAAACATGAGGGGATGATAGCCTCCGACAGAGCTCCTAGCCACATGCCTATGGAGGAAGCAATACACATGATGTATTCGAAGAAAGAAAAGAATTATACAAAGAAATACAGCGAGGATAGTGATCGTAAAAGAGAGCAATATCACAGATCTCGAGCTGATAAGTATAGAGAGGCTAGGAAAACTCAGGAAAAGAAGGGAGAAAAGCCTCAGAAATACAGATCAAAGCACAAGAGTTATGATAGCTCTGACTACTACGATAGCAGCAGAGAGAGGTCATCCAGTCGCCACAGCAATTTTAGCAACAGAAGCTCCAGCAGGGAGAAAAGTGGTGATGAGAAAAAGTATTATAAAAAGGACAAAAAGAGTTTCAGAAGCAATAGTAAGGATAAATCTGTGTCCTTCAACAAGGACAAGAAGCATAGATCTAAATCGCCAAAGGGAGGTGAAAACAGATGGAGAGATGTCACCCCCCACAGATCATCCTCTAAAGAGAGTGATGATTTAAACGAATAGGCTGTGTCTGGGAGGGCGACCGACACAGCATAAATGAAATTGTTGACGAAATAGGCAAGCCAAGGGACATTTCCAAGGAACAAGAGTGTGTTTCTCCTAGTGAATCGGTAGCAGAAAAGGACAGAATATCCAGAATTAGAATAGGCAAGTTTGCTGGTACAAAGAAAAACATTATTTCTTCCACCAACACAGAAAAGGACGACGACAATTGCCAGGCAGTGCTAAAGCTGAGGAAAGCCAAACATAAAGGTGAGAAAGTTTCGGTCACTGCTCCAATTGATAAAGGTTGCATAGAAATCGAGGTAAAAGATTTGAATATGCCAGTTCTTGTTGATACAGGTGCCACTATTTCTTGTGTTAGTTCTGCATTTTTCAGGAAAATCCGAAGTAAAATACCCAATGGGAAGGTTTTACGCTGTAATATTAAAATATTTGTTGCAGATGGAGGAGCACATCATTGTTATAAGAAAATCAAGTTAAATTTCATGATAGAAGGCCAACAATTCACTCATAGATTTATCGTTCTTCCTGCGTTAACCAGAAGCATGATACTGGGAGTTGATTTTTTACGAAAGTTTAGAGCAAAGATTAGCTTCAAATCAGGACAAAAACAACAGGTGTTCCCTATCAGAGCTGCACGTAGGTTTGTGATAGCTCCAGGGACTGAGTACACCACTGTCGCGGCAATCACTTCTTATGAAGATATGTTAAATTCAATAGGAGTGACTGAGAATTTGCAGCGACAGAGGCCAGTTTCTTTCCTTGTTAAACATGCTTTAGTCAAACCATTTGGAGAAAATAAAGTGCCTATAACCATTTTTAATGCCTCCAAAGCAGCCACAACTATCGAGAGAGGAACAATTCTGGGTATATATACGTTGGCTCAGGAGGACGAGTTTTATTCCCCCAAAGAGGTGGAAAATTTGAATGAATTGGTCGCACAATCGAGTGAAAACAATGATAAGGTAGTTGATTTTCAGATCGGCGAGGACTTGAATCCTGAACAGAAAAAGGAGCTACTGAGTCTATTGCATGATCATGAAAATTCTTTTGTCGGTAAGGATAAAAAACTAGGGTTGACTACAGAGTACGAACATGGCATTGATTTAAAACCAGATTTTAGTCCCACAATGAGACAGCCATACCGAATGAACCCAGTCATGACCAAGGTTATGGCTGGAATTCTGAAGGATCAGGTAAAGCAAAATTTAATCGAAAAATGTGTGGATCCTGTAGAATTTAGTTCACCTTGTTTTTTGGTACAAAAACCAATGACAACAGACGGTAAAAGAGTCTGGCGTCTTGTGATTGACTATAGGCAAATAAATCGCTCTGTAAAGGACGAAATAAGGCCTTTTCCACGCGCCGACGACACTATTGAAGCTGTTGGGCAGACACAGGGTCGATTTTTCTCTCGCTTAGATGCATTTGCTGGTTTCCATCAGGTGGGTTTAAGGGAAGAAAATCGATTTATTACAGCATTTAATATGCCCCTAGGAGTATATAGGTATAAAGTCATGCCAATGGGACTTAAGACTTCTCCAAAAGCATTTCATTCTCTGATAGAACATGTATTGAGAGCAGTCCCAAATGCATTCTATTGCGTAGATGATGTGGTGATCGCATCACCTACATGGGATTCTCACGTGCAGGATATCAAGAATGTATTCACAGCTTTTGATAAGGCAAATATCAAATTTAAAAAGGAAAAGTGTTCCTTTGGTCTCACTAGAGTCCCCTTTTTAGGATTCATTGTCGACAAGGATGGGATACATCCTGACCCAGCAAAACTAGACGCTTTGCAATCGTTTCCAACCCCAAAATCAGTGAAACAAGTACGTTCGTTTGCTGGGCTGGCTAATTATTATAGGGTATTTATTCCTAATTTTAGTCAGATAATGAAGCCCCTATATATGCTGACCAAGGCAAAGGTTAAATTTGTATGGACGTCTGCGGCAGAGAGTGCTTTTAATAAAATTCGAAATGCCATTCTGGAAGATGCAGTTTTGGTATATCCAGACTATTCAAAAGAATTTATTTTAGCCTCAGATGCCTCTAACCAAAGTCTCGGGGCCTGCATTTCTCAAGCTGATATTAATGGGAATTTAAGACCAATTGCCTTTGCTGGGAGAGGGTTAACCCCAGCTGAGCAAAAATACAGTGCTACAGAAAAAGAATTGGCAGGCATCCGATTCGCCCTAGGAAAGTTTAGACATTATGTTATGTCTAAGCATTTCACGATTCTTACCGATCATGCAGCCCTTACTGCAATAAACACTAAAAAGGATCTAACTGGTAGAATGTTTAGATGGCTAGATTTCTTTGGGCAGTTTGATTTCTCGGTCAAATATATCAAGGGAAAATTGAACATCATCCCAGATGTTTTATCGAGAAGGATATATGATCCAAATATACCAGCAGTCCCACATGTGGAGATGAAGAAATCAGTCACATTCAATCCCATCCAAGCCACTAAACACTATAAACAGGAGGATCCTTGCGAAAATAACCCCATCATGCTCTACAAGAGCAGAAAAATACTTAAGACATCAGGACAGGTGCAGGAATTAGATAATGAAGATTCACAAATTCCTGAGTTTCCAGTCCTTCCAGGAAAATTGCATAACGATGAGCCAGCGACAAACACTGTAGAGGAAATCCTAATTGCTCCAGTGGAAACGAGAGCTCAAAATCGTGCAAAGCAATTAGGGAATGTTGATACAAGACCCTCGACTAGCAAGCCAGAAGGGATTAGTAGGGATAAAGTGTCTACCCCAGCTTGTGTATCTAAGGGAAGCAACATTCAGAAGGCTAGGAAAACAAAGGCAAGACCTGTAATCAGACCAGGAAAATACGCTTCCAGGAACAGGATAAATACCCCAAATCCTGGAGATGGAATGGCGAATAAACATACGATTGAGTTGCCATTTGATAAGCTGAAATTACAGCTGGCGCAGGGGGACGATTTGTTTTGTAAACTAATGTCAGGTTACATTGAAGGAAAACAATTGCCCAAGAATCATGAGCTGACTAGGTTAATTCTGACCACACACGATATGTTTTTCATTCAGGATAACATACTCTGCAGATTACCTAAGAGGACTAAGATAGCTCAGATGGCAAATTCCTTTCAAGTGGTAATTCCACAGACATTACAGGCCCCCTTGATCAATTATGTACATGGTAATTCAATTAATGCACATGTTGGCTATGCAAAGACACTCTCTTTACTCCCGGCCCGATTCTTCTGGAATTCGATGGCTAGAGATACGAAAAACCATATTACATCATGCCATGAGTGTCTTCAATCTAAAAGTGTAAAGCATCCAAATAAGCTCCCCATGAAGATCAGAGAAACGACTTTCACACCTTTTTCAACTTTGATGATAGATGCAATGGGCCCTCTTCCTAGGACACAGAGGAATAATTGTTACATCCAGGTAGTGACTGATCATTTTTCAAAGTTTTGCTTTATATGGCCGACACCAGCTATTACAGCAGAAAGGGTAGCAACTGAATTCCATAAATATGTAATAGCATACGTCGGTGTCCCTAAGATCTTGAGGAGCGATAATGGCAGCTGTTACATAGGAGAAACTTTTAGAGAAAAATGCAAAGCTTGGGGAATAAAACAAGTGCATGGTTCGCCATATTTAAGTCGATCACAGGGAGAGGTAGAACGCCAAAATCAGTCGATTATTGGTTGTTTAAGGACGATGGTGAATGCAAATCAGACGAATTGGGATTTATTTTTACCTAATATTCAATTTGCCCTGAACGCTTCGGATCATTACACCACTGGCATATCGCCCTATCTCCTTGCATTTGGCAAAAACCCAATCATTCCCTCGGAGGCTCAACTGCAAGATGACATAGCCCACACTCAGCCAGTAATAGATCAATTATTACAAATAATGAAGACAAAGGCTGAAGCGGCTGAAATTGCAAATAAAAGCAGAAGAGAGAGGGAAAGAAAAATGAAAGAGAAGCATGATACGAAGGCCAAGCCCCACACATTGGACGTTGGATCTATAGTCTATGCTAAGGTACATCGTTTGCTAAGGCAAAATACAGCAAAGAAATTGCAGCAACAATTTGCTGGACCATTCGTTGTGTGCGGGTTCCCATCCCCATATACTGTGAAGATCAGGAATTTGGAGACTGGGGTAGAGGTAAAAAGGCCAGTACATTTACAATTTATAAAGAAATCCAGTGCGATTGATAATAAGCTTATCAAAATACTAGAGACAGCAAAATAGATAGGAAAATAATTCTGGTCGACAGGAAATATCTTAGAGTAAATTACAAGGATCCGGGGTCCCTGTGGGTTGAACAGATGGTATCTATTTTTGAGTCAGACAGGCGGCATTATTATGCAAGTCCAGTAGGAATGGACGATGCAATCGTATTATGTAAATGATGCTGAGTGATGGTGGCACGACAGCTCCTAGTATAGGCCCCCCTTGCTATATATGGTGTGGAATGTCTTCCTCAGGAAGAGTAATTCCAGGGTCCTAAGCTGCTATTGGTCAAGATTATTCATGACTTGAGGCGGACACTACTATATGACCAGCCGAATTCAGGTCCTTCCTTAGCAGTGACCAAAACCATCGGGGAGAGTTGGGCTGATCGTTTTATTTTTCACTGATAGTGAGCTGCTTCACAATAGGCACAACGATTCATCACCATGTTTCGTCTTGTAATCTGGTAAGTGTCGTTTTGAGACTTGATTTATGATTGCTCTGATGTTTATACTTATGTGGACACCCATCAATGCCAAGGATTTACTCATGGATTACACCGGAATATTTTTTATCGTATGTTGTTACTTATATGTGAGCATGATAGTGGAGATAAGTCATTTAGTGGCAAGAGGCCCCAACATATGGCCTTACTCTAGGAACTAGAATTAAGCATAACCCAGTCGGTAATATAGACGGGAAATACTTTCTTGGGACAAATATCGCTTTAATTTTGAATTCTAAACACAAAGTTTACGAGAATTTTTTTTTCTTTTCTTTCTTACCTTCGTTTAGGCTCTTATTCCTCACCGTATGGGCAGATGCGGACTCTGTAGTTAAACACAACTACGGGGTTGCATTTGCTGGAACGAGGAAACCTATCTTGACGGACGTGGAAAAAACCTATGTCCAGATAGCAATACCAACAGTGATTTTGCCACCTAATGGAACAATCGTTAGGATGGAAAATCACTACAATACAACATCAGACATGAGACTCATTAGAGAGAAAATCCAAGGCTTATTACAGCTTGTTTATGGGACAGCACTTGATTTATTTGATAAGATAGAGAGTATGGCAAATGACAGATACAATAGATATAAGAGAAAAGCTTTTTTACAGCCTATAGGCGATACAGTTTCTGCAGCCCTAGGCTTGGCTACAGACCCCCATTTGGCTCTAGTGGAAAGCAAGCTTGATTCTTTAATAGATACCTTATCACTGGGAAAATTATCCGACATGAACAGGGATAAAGTAATTTTAGGACTTACTAAACAATTGAAAAACTTGTTCAGGCACGCTTCTAAACACAATGGTGAGGTAGGGAAATTATTTATAAACTCTACCGAAGAAATTAAGGATCTGACGAACCAGATCGATGCTTTTGTAACTAACTTAACTTCAGAAATATCTAACACCATGGCTTTACATGCGATGCTGCATGAAGCTACTTTAAATTTGTTAGTACTAATAGAATATATAGACACAGCTAGAACATTATTGAAGGGATTGGACGATTTAAAACATGGTGTTTTGTCGGATGTATTTCTTCCGATGGGAGGCCTAAGAGAATTGTTGAAACCTTTGGCAAACAAGTTGAAAGTCAAATCTCCCACTGTGAGGATTTTGGACGATTCCTTGGACAGCTCCTACAGTAGAGTAGAAAATTTTTCCTTTAAGAACAATTCTCTGTTAATAACAATTCCACTAATAATTTCACATAATGACGATAACTGCATTGCATATCGACCCCTGAAATTCGGCATACCTATTCACAGTAGCTCGAACGATTCAACAGGGTATACCATGTTAGAGACCGAAATACCCCATATTCTGGCAAAATGTCCCCTTCAGGGAATTTATTTCGAAATGAAAATACATTCGTTCGAGCAATGCACACAGCTAAAGAATTCAGTGGCATGTTTTACTCCCCCGACTCATATTCTAAAGGGAAAAGAAACTTGTTATTCGGCCATTTTTAAAGATAGAGCTTCTGAAATTGCTCGGTTATGTGTATTCCACACATATCTGACTAAACCGACCCCATTCTTTCATTTAACAATGAATAGGATGCAACACCTACTGGTTGGTCGTACGACCAAAGTGACTTTGGCTTGTCACAAACGACCCAGAACTAGGATGGCTATGAGCCTTTTGGCTATAGTCAAGGTCCCTTGCGACTGTGCCCTAATTAGTGGATCTTTAGTAATCTCTGCCCCTAGGGATGGATGTATTACTTGGAACCAGACCAGTATCTTTGTTGAATCAGGATTTAATTTAGCCATAGCAGCAATCTTTAAAATTCCTTTCAAAAATCTAACTGGAGAAACCAAACATGGATCACGAATTCATCTAAATTTGCCCACACCCCAAGATATGCATGCAGCATTGTCTCATCTACCCAAATCAGTAATTGAGTCAGGAATGAACACAGAGAGGCTGGCTAACGAGCTATAAGTGGCTGACAAAATGGCAAATGATCGGTGGGAAACCCTGAAAAAGTCAGTTAGTACCATGTCGACTCATCCAGCCACTAAAAACATAGCGTTGATTATCAGTCTTGGTGTGACAATATTTTCATTTTATTTATTTTATAGGATTCACAAACTGGCAATTATTTGCACGTTTGTGAGGCCCATACAAGCATTTAGATTAAACCTGTCGGCCCCAGTCTTCGAGGACATAAACCTAGGCTTCGATATCCCAACCCCACAGCCTATGACTCAAGACCTACTGCCATACAAGCCTCCAAGTCCAACACAGGCAATTCTCAAAATAGTGGCAGCAGTTATTGCCTTCAAGATTCTACGATTCCTGTGGAAAAACAGGCGATGTATCTGCAATTATTTGCCCAGATGTTTCATGTGTAAAAGGTGTACAAAAGATGTAAACGACGAGTCAGCCTCATGGATCACTCTGAGACTGCACTCGGATGAGAGTCTGGTTTCAATACGTTTGATGCAAATTCCATTTGAAGTCAATGCTATACTTGGATCTTCCCCAGCCCCGCCTCTAAGATTGGGCAAGT
This sequence comes from Sthenelais limicola, assembly GCA_942159475.1. Lineage (NCBI taxonomy): Eukaryota > Metazoa > Annelida > Polychaeta > Phyllodocida > Sigalionidae > Sthenelais > Sthenelais limicola. The sequence continues at coordinate 135,608,702 of OW804097.1, read as the reverse complement.
CTCATGTCAGTTGGTGTTGCTGTTGTAATCTATCGTTGGACCTCCGTTGGAAGGCTGCTCTATCCCTGAAAATCCATAGGGCCAACAAACAAATCTTGCTTCCAACCAACGTGAAGGTGGATAGGAAGCACAGAAGCGACCTAGCAGCCATCATGGATCCATCATCAGAGGCAATGTATATCCTGGTGATCGAGTCCAGGAACGGATCCTACCAGATTCCGTGGATCAACGACCCCAATGGGTCCAACGTGAACATGTAAGTCTATATATAATTAATATATGGACTGAAACAATAGTTCTTCTTGCCTTTGTAGACGTGTATGGTGTTCTTTTCTCACGAATATTTTATATCCGTCTTTTCTTATTGTTAATGTATATTGATGTTTTACTTTCTGTGATGTGGCTTTCATGGGAAATATTGGCACAAAAGAACTGTGAAATTTTAAAATAATTGTTTACAAAATACCCAAAGTATTATGCAACCTGTCATTGGTATGTGGTCGATGCTTTCTTACAGGAGCACGGCGGCGTACTTGTCGGCAAGAGAAAGTGGCCAAGAAGAGGAGATGCTAATAGTTCCCCACGCCACGAACGTGCCAAGATCACCCTAGGAGTGCTAGATATAATTTTACATTACAAGGACATTAACATTTTATTTAATATTTAATTCAAGTGGCAAATGGATCGCCCCCATTTGTCAAGGTGAACAGCAACGGCACCTTCGCTAAATATTATTGACTTTAACTTCTCTTGAATAAGAGGAAGGACTCTACTTGTTTATACAAACAAATTTTTTTTTCCTGTGTTCTTTGGAATTCAGTCGATAACTTTAAATGATATTTCATGCAACAGACAAGCGTTATTGTCTGATTTTATTCATTGCATTTCTTTTTGCTTGTATTTGATTCTCTTACTTGTGTGTGATTTATATGTGTTGATCGATGAAGACTTATGTGTACATACAGGATTGGTTAGGCCATTAATGCCTACGATTAGGTCGTATCATCGACTCTGTTTGCTTTGATTAAACTGAGTAGGTACTCAGCTCTCTTGGTATATGTGTAGTTTTAGTGTAGATCTAATTACTAGACATAACAGTTAATATGTTTAGGGAGACTACCTTGATTTATTACATCGAGGGGAGGAGATAACCCATATGGTTCTCTTAAATGTTTTGTTTATTTAAGCGCCACACGACAGTGGCATATGGGTGCATAGTGATTTACTGCGCACTAAGTACTGTTTACGTAATAGGATACCCCATGAGGATACGATGCGATGGCCATAAGCCAGGGTGTAATCACACCGACAGGGGACGTCTATGTAAGTGCAGACTCTTAAAGGAGTCACTAGATCTGTTTTTAGCAAAGACAGATGGTTTTTTTTACTCGTGTAAATGGCGTGATTAGGATTGACATACGATAGACCAAGAGATTTATATGATCATATGACTAGGATTGACATGATACGTCAGCAATACTAAGTCTAGCGGATCAGTCGCTTTATTACTTGAAATTGTAGTGTTGTTGGCTAACCTTATGTACCCACGGGTAATAATTTTGCATGTATTTTACTGCAAGTAGATGCAGTGAGAAGATATTTTTGCTATGCGATTGAAAAATCGAGCGTAGCGACGGGGTGAACTGTCATCCTTGTAGAAGTAGAAGGGGATGGGGTTAATCTGTTACATAACCAACAAGCGAGGCCAGTTGATTACATATCAGGCCTTGCGGGATTATTGAATTTATTTATCTCCGTGTATTTATTTAAAAAGGAGATAACTAAATATATCGGTAAATTTTTTTTTGTATATTACTAGACTAGACAAGATCTAATTTGGAATAAGGAATAGGCTTTGGACCAGGAATGGGAAGCGGGTAGTTGGAATATACCAATACTCTTGCTCATTCGACAATGGGTCTTTGCCTATGTGCGTGTAGGTAGAAAACAGTAGAATATAACAATCTCTTCGTGAAAAGCTTTGTAGCCCTTAGTACAGGGGTGTGTTCGGCTCAGCGGTGGCGTTCTCAATGGTCCACCACACAAATGGCCAGCTATTTATACTTGGTAGGTGTCCGGTCCAAAACCGATTCGACGGTGGCGCCGGCTGGTGTCACTGTTTGGACCGACCTATTCGGAATTTAACATAGGAAAAATTAAACGACGTAGATTGTTCCTGTTTGCACCGAACTATTTAGATTTTAACGTAGGATCCCAATATATATCAGGATTCCACGCGTGTTGGTACACGCGATGTTCTTTTATTATGTGTGATTAGAGTAAAATTCTCAGATTGGACCGTACTATTGGGAATTTAACACTGGAATTTGGTTTCTCATAGGGTTAACACTTGCGGTGTTTGCAGATCTTGTCATTTTCATGACATGGAACCCTTTGTGTAGGATATTAACCAGATTTTTCAAGCTATTACGACCTTAGTATTAGCAGTTATTTCACTTTTTGAGTTTACACTTTTACATGTTCATAACGACGTTTTTAAATCTTTATGAATTTATTGAAAATGTTTTACAAAATGGTAATTAAATCGTATGATTTGCTTTTATGTATTTAATATCTTTTTGCGCACAATGTAACCGCGCATATGGCTTGGTATGGATAACTAGGTAACAGCACAGCTATTTAAAAATTATTAATTCTTAAAATTTTTAATTTTTTAATTTTTCAAAAATTCCTAAAAATTTTCTTGTAAGTTTTTAGGGTACACCCTCACTCGATACTTTGTATCTGATTGAGGGCGGGGGGGGCAGTGTTATGTAACATTACGTAACATTGTGTAACCTCATTATATTTATATTATTATTAATTATCACCTATTATCACATTACTTTAAATCGCTAATTATACTTAACTAGCTAGGACTGTGCAAGTCTACTTATACATGCTAGGCCATGGATATTACGTAAGGGCTCCGCCCACTCATTATTATGCATGTACCCTCCTGGAGGAGCCTGTATCTTACTTTACCATTAAACAGTTGCTTCGTTCTTCTCATGAAGTTCAGACGTTTGTTAGACTTCTTCCATTAGATCATTACAGGGGGCAGGGGGGGGGGATATTCCCTACCCTGAATAGAAGCCCCAAAGAATTCTCTACTTTCATTATATTTATTGTGGGGAAACAAAACGAGAACAAATATAACTGTACATCCAGGAGGGACTGCTAACGTTAAAATACCCATTGGGCCCATTTCGTGAGAATCTGTCATAATGATTTAAGTGTATATTGATCTAAATACAACATATTAGTCCCATATATCAGTAGCTGTGAGTATACAGCCTTACAGGTGTATAGGACGGGGCATCGAAGCCCACAATCTGGAGAGGGAGCCTGGTTATATATAGCTTCTTATCTTCCATGATTTCAAAAGAAAATTAAATATGTATGCCCACTTCTCTTTGCTAAATGATCTCTCTATTGTCTCTGGCGATGTGTACAATCAGAGGTTAGACATGATTCAACAAAACAGGCAGACGTTACTATCTACCATTGGATTACCTATACGGGCATGCATACATGCATGCCCACCGGTCAGTGTTTGTCAGAGTACATCAAAATGAGGTCAGCGGGTCAGATGGGAGGAGTTAAGTCCCGCTCGGCGAGAGGTCAATTAAGGTGACATGGCAACTAAGAAATGTGATTAAACATGACAAGAGAAATGTGATTAAACATGACAAGAGAAGTACAACTAATAACATGGCAAAAGAATGCAATAAATCATTCAACAAACAACTGTTGCGGAGGAAGTGCCCAATACAGCATTCAGACCAGTGCCATTGGCGTCCTACCGCCCACAGGATTGTGATAGATAAAGTGGTTATTGTGTTGATAATAATTAGTGTAGGACCTGCTATTCAGTGGGTAAGGGATAAGCCTATAAAGCATTCAGTGAGTGAACAATTTACAGTGGTTATAAATGTAGACAAAGTTCTGTGGCAAAGATTATTATCCATCTCCCCGCCCACCAATGGGAGGTGATTATATTTATGTGAGATATTTCTTGAAATGTAGATATAATTGTATTGTCAGGCCTCAACGTTTAGGCCACAGTACTTGTTGGTGTGTGTGTTTGTATTGTTGCCAGGGACGACAGGCTCCCGCGCTCAGTGTCTGTCGCGTCCATGATTCAGTTGCATGGTGCCCATATTGGCGAATGGTAGAAAAATGTTATAACAGAGGGCAGCACCACCCCTTTGTGAACGGATCGTGTCTGTACAACCGCTACGGTTATTCTTCCATTGTTCACCGACCAACACACACGTTTGTCAAAACGATCAGGTTTTTTTTTAGATTTTTTGCTTGACTCTTCATTATGCCGAGGCAAAGACACTACATGTGATTTGACTCACTATCCCCCTACTGGGGCTAAATGTGCTTTATCACCTGTGTCGGGTAAGGTGGACTCACTATCCCACTACTGGGGCTAAATGTGCTTTATTACCTGTGTCGGGTAAGGTGGACTCACTATCCCACTACTGGGGCTAAATGTGCTTTATTACCTGTGTCGGGTAAGGTGGACTCACTATCCCACTACTGGGGCTAAATGTGCTTTATTACCTGTGTCGGGTAAGGTGGACTCACTATCCCACTACTGGGGCTAAATGTGCTTTATTACCTGTGTCGGGTAAGGTGGACTCACTATCCCACTACTGGGGCTAAATGTGCTTTATTACCTGTGTCGGGTAAGGTGGACTCACTATCCCACTACTGGGGCTAAATGTGCTTTATTACCTGTGTCGGGTGGACTTTCCTTTATTACGTGACAGTTTCAAGAAGGAATGGGAAGAGATATCGGAGCCCCCCAGTCAACTGGTCTCCTAACCTATGAACAGGAACTATTACAAACTAAGGCATATTAAATATTAAAATTTTAACCATCAACAGAAACTTTTTCACAAAGCTATAGTTACTTCTTTATGCGCAATAATGGAGCTATAAATGAGATGCTTTGTTATCTGCTATTCTCACAGATTCAGTCCCTGGTATATAGTAGAAAATAGGCGATGGAGAAGTTTAATAGAGGGGAGTTTATTAATTTTAAAAAATCTTAAACACCCCCTTTATTAAATAGCATATTTACCAGCGGTCAGATGGAAGAACCCTGATGATTATACCCTATTCCCTCTATTAGTCAGGTTCACTATGTATTTTCGTTGGCATTTTTGGGAGATTAGTAAAACTATACATTTTTGGAAACGTCAGAATGTCCGCAATCCAAAAGTGGATGATGTCATTTCCGCCGAAGCATTATCTTAAGTAAGTTTTTAAGTGTACTGGTCATTTGATTTTGAAATAATGGCAGGTGAAATTGTTATTCCAATTATCTTTCATCATATCGTAATATACAGAATAAAATACTACACAAATACACTACAGATCACCCATGGGTTGGAAGGAGGAGAAGAAACACTCACGAAAGACAAGCCAGCTTTACATACCCAAACCCATCATAGTTTGTGTTTATTTAGTATTTGGCTTTGCACATGTGCCTCCCCACGGTACCCAATCTTCTATTATAGGATTAAGACAATGCATGGCCTATAACCCTGGTCGGGTATCAAATAACCAAAGGGAGGGAGGAGGATTTATTCCTAAATCTACACACGCAGGATTTACTAAGGATACACAGCCAGTGTCCTCTGGATGCTTCCCTATTTACTAATTATGACGATTTAGTTAGGTTTGAACTAGGATTTACAAAATAAATCCAGGATTTTTTCCCGTGTCTGGAAAGAGTAAGAAAGAGGGCGGACAAAGAGTGGCAGACATAAATTGTGTGAGGAAATCGAAAAATACCAAGAAATACCATCATTTTAAATTGAAATAAAGCCTGTAATTCCCCCATTAAAATGGCCCGAATAAAGCTTGATTTTTACTAAAGAGCAGAACCTCCTTGCTATTTCTATCTATGCCGGCAATATTCTAAGGTTGTTAACGAAGCAAAACACATGCCGTTTGCCCGAAGAAAGAAAATGTGCCGCCGTCTAGCGAGAAAGAGTGTAATCTAAAAACCGACAAAAACAAATGCGTCGCCATCTAGCGGTTGATCCTTATAAGCGGTGAAACTCTTGTGTACATTCGCACGGCTCAACTCCTTGATTGTGAATCTTATGAAATAAAGATTTTGCAAAAACAAAAATAAGGTGCTGTTCTAATATCATTAAGGCCTACATGAATTAATTCTTGTGTGTCGGGATAGAGAGGGAGAAGAGGGAGAAAGAGGAAGAGAGGAGGGATTGAGAGCGGGAGAGTGAGCGCAGAGGAGAGTGAGAGACAGGGGGACAGGAGCGTGAGAGACAGGGGGACAGGAGAGGGACTATATCTGTAATATTATCGTTGGTCTGGTAGCCGGTTAATTATAAACATGATTCAGGGGGAAGTATTTAAAAGAATATAATTTGTTTCCCAACTAGAATAAAGCATGTAAGCCTTGACAATATAGCTATTCATTAGTATGTTTATGTTAGTATGTTAGTATGTTTACTAAGAATTTAGCCATAGTCTCTAGTGGAGATTACTTCATGTTAATCCTTATCAATCTGTATAATTTTGATTCAAATAGTATATGAATGTCAAATCGTGATTCCCCACTAAAAGGGTTAGTAATTGCTGGACTAACAATTTAATTATATTTTCTTTTCGTAAATTATTTGTTTTTTATTTATCAACCTTTGTATAATTCGTGAGTAGACATGTTTTATATAAAATCTTTTTAGTCAGGCGCCGCATGAAAACATCCTGATGGGGTCATTGTGTGTTTTCTAGATGATTATTTAAATAATATGTGATCCGTTTTAGGATAATAAGTCATAAGTCGAAAAATATTTATTTTGAGATATCACCATATTTGAAAAGAGGACATCAAGCTGATTCCAATGATAGTAAACAGTAGGAGACCCAATAAGCATTTCTATATTTTAAGTTTGATATTTGTTTTTTTTTTTAAAAAGTAAAGCTATGTTAATAGTAAAGCTAAGTTAACAATAAAATAACTAAATATACTACATACGAATGCCTTCAAAACGCAAAGATATATTTAATACAATTTCCCGAAATTTGTTACATGGATTCATATGACTATAAGTGCTGGACCCACTAAAAATTAGAAGATTTCAATAAAGAGGTCCTGTGAAAAAAACACTTTGAAAAATATCAATTTTGCGACTTATGACTCATTTTCTTGAAACACATCACATATTATCGTAAAATTCAAAGTAATTGAGGTGACTTGGAACACAAGGAGACACAGGTGATTATTTTTCAAGGAGGTTTATTTGTATGGTGTTGATTTAGGTTTTGGTCTTCATTTAACTTTCATCAGGATATTGTATTGGCCTTAAAATGAAATTTTAAAAAATAAACCAGGATAGAAACGAAAATCAATGGCCACATTGAAATGTACCTATGAGATCAATAAAAACGTTACAACAATAACAGCAGAATATTGATAAATCCAGTCCTATAAGTCATAATATAGAGAGAGAATGGGACGAGCCGGCAATAATCGAAAATTTATTGGACGAGATTCGTCCACATAAGCACAATGCCGTAGGCAGAGTGCTTATGTGGACGAATCAAGTCCAATAAATTTTCGATTATTTCTGGTGAGTTCCATTCTATATTTATTATATGTGCATAAAATTTGATCATATGTCATCAGATATCACTAAAAAAAATACTAAAGAAGTCTCAGAGAGCCCCGCTGCCCCGCTGCCAGCCCCGTTAGTAGGCCAACAAATTACAATGTTCGGTGCCCACTGTGCGATCATGCAGTTTTCAGGCCTACTAATATTGTTGAATTAAAACGTTCATATCGCAGCCATTTCTTGGCCTACATTGACCAATCTTATATTATTCAATAGAGAATTTAATGCTCTATTTAATGATGTGGTTTTTATTATGTATTTCTATAATCATAGTACCAGAATCACGGGTGGAATACCGATCGCAGGCATTTGTTTACATGCTTCGCGGAGAGCCAAAGCTCCGCGAAGCATTCAACAGAGCTATTTTTAGACAACTACATTTTTATAGGACGCGTCCTATATGAATATTTTTATAGCACCCCACTTATAGCACCTCCCATATAGCACCTCCCATATAGCACCTCCCATATAGCACCTCCCATATAGCACCTCCCATATAGCACCTCCCATATAGCACCTCCCATATAGCACCTCCCATATAGCACCTCCCATATAGCACCTCCCATATAGCACCTCCCATATAGCATGCGCATATAATAAGAGTAATTATGGTAAGATTCTGTTTGTAGTAATGGCTGAGAGTACAGCTTTACGTGGCCCCACACTGGACACAGTGGTCACAGTGGACAGGGGGTGTGAAGGGGGGAATGTACACACATGGTGTGGAGGTATGTATACATTTAAGGTCTGTAGGAGGAGGAGGGGTGGTGGGGGTGTATAGGTGTAGAGGTGGGAGGGTGGAGGTATACATAAGGTCTGTAGGAGGAGGAGGGGTGGTGGGGGTGTAGAGGTGTAGAGGTGGGAGGGTGGGGGTATACATAAGGTCTGTAGGAGGAGGAGGGGTGGTGGGGGTGTATAGGTGTAGAGGTGGGAGGGTGGGGGTATACATAAGGTCTGTAGGAGGAGGAGGGGTGGTGGGGGTGTAGAGGTGTAGAGGTGGGAGGGTGGGGGTATACATAAGGTCTGTAGGAGGAGGAGGGGTGGTGGGGGTGTAGAGGTGTAGAGGTGGGAGGGTGGGGGTATACATAAGGTCTGTAGGAGGAGGAGGGGTGGTGGGGGTGTAGAGGTGTAGAGGTGGGAGGGTGGGGGTATACATAAGGTCTGTAGGAGGAGGAGGGGTGGTGGGGGTGTAGAGGTGTAGAGGTGGGAGGGTGGGGGTATACATAAGGTCTGTAGGAGGAGGAGGGGTGGTGGGGGTGTAGAGGTGTAGAGGTGGGAGGGTGGAGGTATACATTTAAGGTCTGTAGGAGGAGGAGGAGGGGGTGGGGGTGTATAGGTGTAGAGGTGGGAGGGTGGAGGTATACATAAGGTGTGTAGGAGGAGGAGGGGTGGTGGGGGTCTATAGGTGTAGAGGTGGGAGGGTGGGGGTAAACACCCATGTGTACACAGTCAGTCACACGGCCACACCTCCCTCACTATGCTCGCCACCAAGTGTTATAAACCCACACACACACTCTCTCCTAATACCTGGGCCTTGGTACCCACCACTCACTCTCTCTCTCTCCTACACCGCCGCCATGTTGTTTATAGTTGCCATGGATACCTGTAGGGCACATCACACCGCATATTGGGACATGAGACAAGGTAGATGAAGTAAGTTGACATCATTGATTGACAGACTATAATGTGTGTGTGTTTGAATGGTGTGTGTTTGGGGGGGGATGAATGGCAGGGGGATGGAGGGGGGTGGGTGTGTTGATCCTTAGTGACCTTACGCTATAGGGCTTCCAGCAGTTCACACACATACAGACGTTGATAATCTACAAATATCCAACTGATACCATTTTAATAATGTACATTTTTGGTTGATTTTGGTTGATCTTTCTATACAAAGGTCATATTTTATAGATACACAGTTGTCGCAACAAGTGTAATAAATAGGTATTGTATTAGTTTTATTCCAGCAAAAACATTATGTGGTACACATGATTCTAAGTTAAAGCTATACAGAGGAAATTCAATTAAATTAATAAAGTGAGAAAAAGGTATATATATAAGAATTTTTATTCAAGTTTTTGTCAGGTACAAGAATCGGACACAAAATCTATGTTTGTTCAAATAGAAATTGAGGTTACATAACATAATGTAACATAATATAATATAACATTACGTAACATAATAATAATATTAAAAAAGTTTGATTGATTTGTTTTACTTTTAACTTCTGCAGAATTGGGGGAAAACAATATTTCTAAATATTCTTCTTTGCCACACAGTGGCTAATACAACTCCCCTATTGTACACACACAGTTGCTAATACAACTCCCCTATGGTACATACACAGTGACTAATACCACTCCCCTATTGTACACACAGTGACTCATACAACTCCCCTATTGTACACACACAGTGGCTAACACAACTCCCCTATTGTACACACACAGTGGCTAATACAACTCCCCTATTGTACACACACAGTGGCTAACACAACTCCCCTATTGTACATACACAGTGGCTAACACAACTCCCCTATTGTACACACACAGTGACTAACACAACTCCCCTATTGTACACACACAGTGGCTAACACAACTCCCCTATTGTACACACACAGTGGCTAATACAACTCCCCTATTGTATACACACAGCGGTTGCTACAACTCCCCTATTGTACACACACAGTGGCTAACACAACTCCCCTATTGTACACACACATTGGCTAATACAACTCCCCTATTGTACACACACATTGGCTAATACAACTCCCCTATTGTATACACACAGTGAATAATACAACTGCCCAATTGTACACACATACAGTGGCTAATACAACTCCCCTATTGTATACACACAGTGACTAATACAACTGCCCAATTGTACACACATACAGTGGCTAATACAAATCCCCTATTGTATACACACAGTGACTAATACAACTCCCCTATTGTATACACACAGTGACTAATACAACTCCCCTATTGTACACACACAGTGGCTAATACAACTCCCCTATTGTATACACACAGCGGTTGCTACAACTCCCCTATTGTACACACACATTGGCTAATACAACTCCCCTATTGTACACACACATTGGCTAATACAACTCCCCTATTGTATACACACGGTGACTAATACAACTCCCCTATTGTATACACACAGCGGTTGCTACAACTCCCCTATTGTATACACACGGTGACTAATACAACTCCCCTATTGTCCAGTGGTTGCTAGTAGAACCAGCTATTGTCTGCCCATGAGGAGATTAAGCCTGAGTGACTTGTTTACCTTTGGCTGGCCACATGCCAACATGCTACATGCCAACTTGCCCCAGGTTTGGTCACAGTGTATGTAACAAGTCTGCCGGGATTAGAGCGCGTCCACTAAACACTAATGAGGACGTGTTAGACAACCCTGTAGTAAAGACATCGGGACAAAATCCTCAAAATCTTTAGTCAAATGGATTGAAAAAGAATGGAACAAGAAGTAGAAAATGTTGTTTTTCACTGACATTAATGAGAGTGACGCTATGAATTGACCTCTCGCCCAGAGCCGCTAAGCTCTACCCCTGACCTGCTTAGGTCCCCCAGAGCCACTATGCTCCGCCCCCTGACCCGCTTAGGTCCCCCAGAGCCACTATACTCCACCCCCTGACCTGCTTAGGTCCCCAGTGCTTCGCCCCCTGACCTGCTTAGGTCCCCAAGAGCCACTATGCTCCGCCCCCTGACCCGCTTAGGTCCCCCAGAGCCACTATACTCCACCCCTTGACCTGCTTAGGTCCCCAGTGCTCCACCCCCTGACCCGCTTAGGTCCCCCAGAGCCACTATGCTCCGCCCCCTGACCTGCTTAGGTGCCCAGTGCTCCGCCCCCTGACCTGCTTAGGTGCCCAGTGCTCCGCCCCCTGACCTGCTTAGGCGCCCAGTGCTCCGCCTTCTGACCTGCTTAGGTGCCCAGTGCTCCGCCCCCTGATCTCCTTAGGCGCCCAGTGCTCCGCCCCCTGACCTGCTTAGGCGCCCAGTGCTCCGCCCCCTGACCTGCTTAGGCGCCCAGTGCTCCGCCCCCTGACCTGCTTAGGTGCCCAGTGCTCCGCCCCCTGACCTGCTTAGGTGCCCAGTGCTCCGCCCCCTGACCTGCTTAGGTGCCCAGTGCTCCGCCCCCTGACCTGCTTAGGTGCCCAGTGCTCCGCCCCCTGACCTGCTTAGGTGCCCAGTGCTCCGCCCCCTGACCTGCTTAGGTGCCCAGTGCTCCGCCCCCTGACCTGCTTAGGTGCCCAGTGCTCCGCCCCCTGACCTGCTTAGGTGCCCAGTGCTCCGCCCCCTGACCTGCTTAGGTGCCCAGTGCTCCGCCCCCTGACCTGCTTAGGTGCCCAGTGCTCCGCCCCCTGACCTGCTTAGGTCCACAGTGCTGAGGTTGGACAAGCATGAGGAGGTCCTACTCAATGGTCAATACATAAACATAGCAACGGATGGCAGATATATCCGTCATTATTGATAGAATATTTCATTGTATTCAAACGAAAATACAATATTGTATTCAAACGAAAACGATATTGTATTCAAACGAAAAAACAATTCTTTTAATCTTTTTCCATCTCTACGAAAAAACAATCTGGGCAGAATTACTTCAGTGGTAGAATAGGCGAGGGACTTCTTCTCTACAAATCACATTTCTATCATATATAATGTCTCAACTTACTAAGTTAACCAGGCTACTATAAAGGAATCTCTTTAAATAGTCATGATGTGCATTAGGTATCTACCTCATCATTATTCTATATTCAACTTTCATTTCATCTCATTATTTCATTCATTATTTCATCCAGCATCCACGGTGGGATGTTGTATGATTTACCATACAAACTTTTTCATATCTAAATTGTAATTTAATTTAATCCGTTTAGTATAAAATCCATAGAAAACATCTAGAATATATAGATTCTGGTGTGAAATTAATATGATTACCTCACTGTAGAATATAAAGCCAGCACCGGGACCCTGATAGTGTGGTTTTCACAATATTGGTGCCCAGTGCCTCTTCACCCAGTGTCAGTTCACTACATCAAAATCAAATTAAGATTAGTAATTGTATTGTATTAAATGATTAATCGTTGTTTTCTTGCGCGTAGTGCTGCTTGCACAAACCTAAATTTATTAAACTCATCTTTTGCAAAGGCCTCCCTACTGTCGTCGACCTTAGGGAGTACTGTTACCTTTGCTTATAAAAACAATATTTTACGGTAGGGCTTGAGATCCTCCCTAAGTAGGGAGATCAGTTCCCACCGATATTGTCGTCTCTGTATCTATCATGGCTATTAAAAGTTTCAACAACAACAACTGCATGGTCCTGAGGTATAGTGAAGGTGCTGTGTGTTCTGGCACAACACCAAGAGAACCAGTCATAAAGCATTGGCATACTCACACGTTTGTTTATAGGTAAGGGAGTGTTCATGATTAACTACTGATGGTGAGGTATAGTGAAGGTGCTGTGTATTCTGGCACAACACCAAGAGAACCAGTCATAAAGCACTGGCATACTCACACGTTTGTTTATAGGTAAGGGAGTGTTCATGGTTAACTACTGATGGTGAGGTATAGTGAAGGTGCTGTGTGTTCTGGCACAACACCAAGAGAACCAGTCATAAAGCACTGGCATACTCACACGTTTGTTTATAGGTAAGGGAGTGTTCATGGTTAACTACTGATGGTGAGGTATAGTGAAGGTGCTGTGTGTTCTGGCACAACACCAAGAGAACCAGTCATAAAGCACTGGCATACTCACACGTTTGTTTATAGGTAAGGGAGTGTTCATGGTTAACTACTGATGGTGAGGTATAGTGAAGGTGCTGTGTGTTCTGGCACAACACCAAGAGAACCAGTCATAAAGCATTGGCATACTCACACGTTTGTTTATAGGTAAGGGAGTGTTCATGATTAACTACTGATGGTGAGGTATAGTGAAGGTGCTGTGTATTCTGGCACAACACCAAGAGAACCAGTCATAAAGCATTGGCATACTCACACGTTTGTTTATAGGTAAGGGAGTGTTCATGATTAACTACTGATGGTGAGGTATAGTGAAGGTGCTGTGTATTCTGGCACAACACCAAGAGAACCAGTCATAAAGCATTGGCATACTCACACGTTTGTTTATAGGTAAGGGAGTGTTCATGATTAACTACTGATGGTGAGGTATAGTGAAGGTGCTGTGTATTCTGGCACAACACCAAGAGAACCAGTCATAAAGCATTGGCATACTCACACGTTTGTTTATAGGTAAGGGAGTGTTCATGATTAACTACTGATGGTGAGGTATAGTGAAGGTGCTGTGTGTTCTGGCACAACACCAAGAGAACCAGTCATAAAGCATTGGCATACTCACACGTTTGTTTATAGGTAAGGGAGTGTTCATGATTAACTACTGACGGGGGGTGAGTGGAGAATTAAAGTAAAACTCCGGGTTGGAACACTTGCTGGTCATACAGTTCAATTATGGTTGATAACTGAGGACACACATTATAATAGTGGTTTCTGGGCAATGATATTGCCAGAATCAATCAAGTAATTTCTTTCCCGCTCTCTCCAAACCCTGTTCTGAGTGCTGCCATATTGCCCCATGTATGACACTAACTCGGGCCTGTTCATTACCGGTATGTGGTCAGTGCATGGTCACGGTCTAATGAGTGTGAGAGTAAATAGTAAACAGTACAGCAGGCACGGTGGAACAAATATTGGGAGGGGGGAGGGCAAACTTTTTTGGGAGGGGGGGGGGGGATGGGGAGGCGGGGAACTTGATTCTCTTAGTTTTACATGAATGACGGAAGCCTCTATACCTCTAGAAATGGTGGAAAATTTATCATTGACTGAGTTTGTGAGAGAAGAGATAGAGTCAGTCAGGTTTTCAGTAGTAGAAAATACAGTCCTTGAAGGTTGTAGGCGCGGATGTGAGTATTGTAATGATAAACAATTTTGGAAAGAAGTTTGTCACGTTTGTAGCCGGCCGAGGCGTCTTGACGCAGATATGTGTCAAGGTGGAGGGGAAGTTAGGTTAAACCTAATAGCCAAAATGAAATCCACATTATTGTGGCCGTTTAGAAGGATCTGCTCTTTCTCAGAGAAGATCACGCCATATTTAACAGGGATTATAAAGCTTTATAATATAATTTAAATGGTGTTGATTGCAAAGCTTGGCGTCATCTGGTATAATTAAACAGAAGGCTTCTAGGGATATAAAATGCCTTTGTGAGTTGTGTTATACTTCATTATTTAATAGAATCAATCGGTGACTAGTTTAAGTATATTCCATAATTATTATTCATTCCTCAGTTACTATGGCTGATTAAGCAATAGACATAAATAACAACAAGATTCTGTATGTGACAACTCATTATTTGGCCATTAAATTTTTCAAAATGTATAAGAATTGCTATAGTTATTTGCGGGGGGGCAGGTGCCCCCCTTGCCCCCCCCCCCATACACACACATTCTGCCGTGTCTGTATGGTACACGTGGCTGTGCAGCCAAGTCAACATGGCTAGTCAACAAGGTGGTAATGAGAATGAGGAAGAGGAAATTTATTCCAATCCTCTTTTAGGGGTTGAAGGCTACCAATTCGAGCAAAGAATGAGATCCATGGAGTCTTTCCTTTGCCAGAAGTTCAGGTGTAACACCCATATGCCTCATAGATAGGCATCAATCAAAAAAAGGGTTTGGCCAAACACCTTAGGCCAACAGAAGACGGAAGTGTGCTAGTGCTCTGCTGACGTCATGTTCTCATAGCATTCTGGGAATATTGTTCCCGCCAACATACCGGATAATAGCCAGTTAGAACAAGACGAAATCATTCCCCAATTACTTATAAATGATTGAATTACATAGTACAATGTACAGAACATCAAATTGTAGTTTTTTCCAACGTCTGAAATGCTATTATACGCAGTCCAGGGTTCCCCTTTAAGACAATTTCATGTGCAAAAAGTGTATGACCCCCGCCATTAAAGTACTTGAAATATTGTGCGCAATTGTAGTTCTGAGGCCCCCCCCCCCCACGCACAGACGAAGATGCCCCCTTTAGTCTGTACAAAAGTACACCCCCCCTTCACAGTCTGTACAAAAGTACACCCCCCCCCCTTCACAGTCTGTATAAAAGTACATCCCCCCTTCACAGTCTGTACAAAAGTACACCCCCCCTTCACAGTCTGTACAAAAGTACACCCCCCCTTCACAGTCTGTACAAAAGTACACCCCCCCTTCACAGTCTGTATAAAAGTACATCCCCCCTTCACAGTCTGTATAAAAGTACACCCCCCTTCACAGTCTATACAAAAGTACACCCCCCCCTTCACAGTTCACAGTCTGTACAAAAGTACACCCCCCCCTTCACAGTCTGTATAAAAGTATATATATATAGGATTTTTATTCTGAACAGACAATACATTACAATCAGAAAAGAACATACCATCTGCAAGTCAAGTGACATGCAGGTCTTCCAGGCAAATCTTGCTTGTTGAACATAATTATATTATATTTAGTAAGTATTTGAAAATAAGTGTTCAGTGGTCAGTCATGATGTATGAGACCCCGTTTGAGGTCCGTGTTTAGTTAGAGTGTCAATCATTTTGTACCAACGGATAATATTATAAGTTATAGTCGCGTAGTTGTCTTGTCCAGAGTAAATACAATGATATCACAAGGCTTGATTTCTCTTGTACATTAGCTCCTGTACTGGAGGCTAAATACATTGTGAATTTTAAGAACATTTGAGTTGTCACGCCGTGGTGTTCATGGTGGTGGAGAACCACTACAGTAACATATATTTACAGTCAATTAAATAAAACAGTAAAGATTTCAACCCCCCTTCCCTGGTGTTATCGTTATATCGATCATGCTGTAGAAAGGATTTACATTCCTTGGCTAATTATATTCCCCCCCCCCACATTACCATCAACAAGTCATACAATGAATGTTGTTTGGTTGGTGATAACATCTGATATGTCTTCTCAACTTTTTCTAAGATTTCTTAAGATGGGGATCGAAGTCAAGAGGGTATCTATTTTTCAGGTAGCCTCTGAACTCCTTCCTATTTGGTATTGATTGGACTTCGCTAGGAAGAGAGTTCCATAAGGTGGGCATGGAATAGAGGTACGATCTACGGAAAATTTCATTTTTCGGAGCGGGCACTCTCAATTTCCTACCGTTCTTAAGTACATCCCCCCTTCACAGTCTGTATAAAAGTACACCCCCCCCCCCTTCACAGTCTGTACAAAAGAACACCCCCCCCCCCGCTCCACCCCCCAGTGCATACAAATGAAGAGCCCCTCGGCTCCACAATAATCCATCAGGTCATGCTTGTGCCACACTATAATATAGTTGTGTTTCCGACTTATCTAGACTGAACACCAGGCATGTGTTTCTTTAGGGAAACACCTTCCACAACCATTATTTCATAAGAACACTTGTTTTAATCAAGTGAAGTTGAGGACAAATACACACGACTTGAAGCTACCAATGACCAGAGGGCAATACCCGAGTGGCATTCATGAAGGCGTCAACACCAGGTTCTACGAGTTACCCACTCAATAGGGGAGTTGCATGTCTCACTGCGCATGTCTACTACAGTGTATTCTGGGATGGATTCTGTTGAAATCTGACATACAAATATTTGGCAACATATTTTTGTCAAAATGTTCAAGAATATTTTCACCATTTCAAACCTTGTAAAAATGATCTATGAAAACCAAATGCATGATAGGAAAGATGAGGGCTTGTGTCATGTTAACATCTTTAGATGGCTATTGACATTAGAACATTGATAAATAGTCCATACTGAACATGATATGTGATGTGTTTCAGGAAAATGAGTCATAAGTCGCAAAATTGATAATTTTTAATGTGATTTATTTACAAGATCTCTTTTTTGGAATGTTGTAATTCTTGGAGTATGTAGTGCTGGAGGATGTATGAATTCATGTACCATCAAGACTGTCTCAAATATATTCTTGCAATTCCAAGGTCATCTTATAGACTATATTCAGCTACTTTACTAGTCATTGTCCACCCAAAAATATTAAAAGGGCTTTAAATAAAAATATCAAACTTAAAATATAAAAATAAGTATTAATATATCCTATTGTTTACTATCATTAGAATCGGCTGGATCTCATCTTTTCATATATGATAATATCTCAAAATCCATTTTAGCGACTTATGACTCATTTTCCTGAAACGCATCTCATATGTTTTCTTTATATATTTTACAATACCATTATTCCCACAATTCCATGCGAACCAAGATTCAAAATGGCGGCTATGCAAATCCCCTATTGGTCGCTGGCTTATACAACTATTTCTCTGCTGGAAAATGACCATTGTTGTATGGAGAACAGCATGGGGATTAGTCATCCACCAAGGCCAATACAAGTCACCCATACTCCAATATGGTCTCTAATGCGTGGGTTGCATCACAGTTAAGAAATAAAATCACTTATGTGTTAAAATTTCATTTCAATAGCACATGTTACTATCGTTTTTAATTTTGCTTTATTTTTCTATTAGGTCTAAGCTAAAGTAATCCTTCCCACCTCCCCCCCCCCCCCCCCACACACACACATCTCCAAATGTATCCAACCAATTGTATTTGGGTCCGATCATCAGAAAATGTACAATTGGCCTTTACTAATTCTCTCAAATAACCCAAATTTAAGAAGAAAATCACGTTCAAAATACAGTTCAACATAACCAGACAGATTTATTGAATGAATACCATATAGAATACACTCATATATATATTGTTGTAGTTTAGAACATAGGGGTATGTTTATCTACGTTGTAACCTCTCTTTTAGCTCAGTAAAGGTAAATCGCCTGGCGATTCCCTCCAGTCTTTGGCGAATCGTCTACTCTTGTATAATGTAACTATGGCGAAAGGTGAAAAACGATTAACGATCGACGATTGACGATTGTTGTACTATATAAACCTTTGTTGATGACGAATACACATACTAAACCTGAGACCCAAGCTGTAAAGACCTCTTTGACTCCATTCCTCATGAACGCGAAGCAGCGCTGAAATATCACTTGACTATCACTTCTTTCTTAGATTAATAAGTAACTTAGAGACGAGATTGACTTGATCCAGCAACATTATTATGGCGTACTCAACAACTTCTCTCGACCATCTATGGGACCAGGCTCTGGAAGACCAGGCCCACTGATTATTAGAGCAAGAACAATATACAGAAAAGGAAAACCATAACAATATATATACCTAATATCTAAACTCTAATTTAGCAGAATTTGATACATGTGTAGAATTGTAGATTTTCTACCTATTTGTATGCCACTTGTACAGACTCATATTGAACTGTTTCACTCTATTACAGGTGGCTTCCCTGGCGGCCACAATCAACTACAGAGGGGGCAGATTAGTGCCTGGATTACCAATAATCTCAGTGTGTGTATTAGCGCACATATAGGATTACCTCCAGGTGTGGCTTTACCTCTATAGGTGGGGCATTATGGTGCAGTATCACACCAGGCCGTTGCAGTGAGCCAGCGCGTGAAGCAATAGTGAGTGTTGGGTGAGGCTTGTGGATATCAACAACAGTAAGGACTTACCCTCTCTGTGTATCACATTGGACAGACTTACCCTCTCTGTGTATTACACTATCTAGAGTGGGAGGGAAGACAGCTGGAGAAACAAGTGTTGAAAGAGGGAGAGACAGAGGGAGTTACAGAGGGAGAGACAGAGGGAGTTACAGAGGGAGTGGGAGAGACAGAGACAGAGGGAGAGTGTGGAAGCCACCATGGCGGCCACCATCCCATGACCTGCTGGATTACTCTCATGGATTACACCTTCACTAATTACAATGACAATGTTATCGTGTTATCGTGGTTTATCAGCCATTGAAGCTCATGTCTATGGAAGGACTATAGTTAGACCTAAATACCAGGAATATTGGTCCAACTCACATCATAAGTTGAATAGGGGGTTTGCATGTGCCACTACACATGTCTCTTACAGTGCATCTTGGTATAGATTCTGATGAAATCTGACTTACAAATATCATATTATTATTGAAAATTATATTATTATTTTATCAAAAATTGCAAGAATGTTTTCAGCAATATCATAGATTGTATATTTAAATGATCTATAAAAACCAAATGCATGATTGCCATGCAAATCAAAATTCAAAATGGCGGCTATGCAAATCTTCTATTAGAGGAAGAAACCTGAGCTGGAGTATCCTGCACTACTACGACCAGGAGAGCAAGATGGGGTTTGGTAAAGGCAGGAGGACCTACTGCTACTACACGGTGCTTGTGTCTATGCTCATCTACACGTCTGGGATTGTCATACGGGAAGCTCATGACAAGGCTGTGGTACAGACACTGCACCATTACCTCACCAACTCCACCCAACCCCTGGCGGAGGCTCTACACAGGCTGGACAAGCACAGACACATACTGACAGAGAAGTTGGACGAGCAGCGACTGATTCTGACACACAAGCTGGCGGAGAACTTCAACAATTACCAGGAACAGGTGAATGAAGCTCTGAGTAAATTCAATAAGGACAGAGTCCAACCAGAGACAGTGGTGGCCAAGGCTAACACAGCATTCTCACACAGTCCCCCTGCAACCCCATCAGGGCCCCCTAACCCTATAAATCTCACAAAACCCACATCAGGGCCCCCTCAACCTACAAACTTAACAAAACCCCCACCAGGGCCCCCTCACCCTACAAACTTAACAAAACCCCCATCAGGGCCCCCTCACCCTACAAACCTCACATCACCCCAATCAGGGCCCCCTCAACCTACAAACTTAACAAAACCCCCATCAGGGCCCCCTCACCCTACAAACCTCACATCACCCCCACCAGGGCCCCCTCAACCTACAAACTTAACAAAACCCCCATCAGGGCCCCCTCAACCTACAAACTTAACAAAACCCCCATCAGGGCCCCCTCAACCTACAAACTTAAGAAAACCCCCATCAGGGCCCCCTCACCCTACAAACCTCACAAAACCCCCATCAGGGCCCCCTCACCCTACAAACCTCACAAAACCCCCATCAGGGCCCCCTCACCCTACAAACCTCACAAAACCCCCATCAGGGCCTCCTCACCCTACAAACCTCACAAAACCCCCATCAGTACCTCCTAAACCCCAACCACCACCCACTAATCCCCTATCAGGGCCCCTGGATGTTGCTGGAGGGGGTTATTTACCCTGGAAGCGGGAGCCCAAGTCTAAAGGTTACCTGCCTGCTGAGGTACTGAAGGGGCATCAGTACCTGTGGCAGCGCACCTACCCCCGCCATGTACGTGTGGACGTGTGCCAGCAGTGCTTCATGTACCAGTACCGGCACCTCATCACACCTACCGTGTGTGCAGGGTTGAGCAGGGTGGACCTGCTGCTACTCATCACCACAGAGCACAAGTCTGTGGCCCACAGGAGGGAGATCAGGAGAACGTGGGGGTCGTACAGTGGGGGCAGCACAGGCAACATCACCAGACATGTCTTCCTCTTTGGTAGCGGTAGAGATGCAGAGAGTGAGAGGATCCTGCATGAGGAGGCGCGGCAGTATGGAGACATCCTGCAGGATGATTATATAGACTCCTACTTTAACCTGTCCCTCAAGGTGCTGGGTGGCTACCACTGGTTCAGGCTCCACTGTAACATGGCCCGCTATGTGGTCAGGACAGCTGATGACAACTTCCTCAACATCCCCAACCTGCATGAGTTCATAGCCCGCACTGCCCCCAAGTACCCCAACGCTATCATGGGACAATGTTTCCTGGGCTCACCACCCATCAGATTTGCAACCAATAAGTGGTTTGTCACCAGGAATGAGTTTGCTCAAAGCCGTTATCCACCATATTGTGTAGGAACAACATTTGTGACATCTAACAACATGACTAATAAGATCCTGGACTTCTCCCCTAATGTGCCATACTTTGTTATAGAGGACGTGTACTGGGGCCTGGTGGTGAGGCAGATGCACAGGGTGGACAAGTGTTCAGATGTGAGGAATATACCAGGGTTTAACATCCGCGCGCCCCCCAACCTGGAGCACAAGGGTAAGGGTGTGTGTCCCCTGGGTAACTTCTGGATGTCAGTACATCAGGTGCCACCTGCTGCCATGTCTGCATACTGGAGTCTGTGCAGCAACATCACCCTCTACTCCTGATGTGTCCATGTGATACTACGGGTATATTCTAGTAATTAGTCTGTACATTGTTTAGCGTAATAAGGTCAAACTTACCAATAATGAAGAGGATGAATTCCATCCAACCCCTGCAGCACTTGAACCTTGACCTTCACCTGATGAAAGACAAGGATGTGGTTGTGCCGTGGTTGCTGACCAAGGATTAATGACTGAGTCTAATTTAATGTTTCTCTAGTTGCCTTGTTTTTATATATTGGGCTTTTTTAGAGGAATTGTGAAGGTCACCTGTCCATTTCTTGGTAAAGCAGGGAGGTATATATATACAGAGGGAGTGGAAGCCGCAGGCTGATCCTACAGGACCATGGTTGTCAGGGTTGTGTTGTAGCCATTGTAAAGCAGGTGGTGCTGCTGTGCTGTTGAATTTAGACAAAGTATCCTGCTACCACTTTTTATCATATCATTTTTTAATCATAAATCAGTAAACAACAGCTAAGTTGTTCCATCAGCATAATCTTTGACACATTGTCCGAGCAACACCATAACAGTCATATAGTTAGAAATAGCTTTAAAATTGATTGGCTATTGGATGGGGATGGGGATGGGTGGACCTGATTCACTGAATACAATCTTACAGCGCCACAAGCTGTAGTGGGATTATTCTTAACTATTGGAGTACCACGCATGAAACCTTGCTTCCACAGAAAAATAAGGGCTTCATGGAGATATATACAGAGGGAGTGGAAGCAAGGTTAAGGTTATCCCAAGACTGTTTGGAGTTGGCCAAATCTTACAGCCACACAAGTTGTAGTGGGATTATTCTTAACTATAGGGGTACCATGCATGAAACCTTGCTTCCACTCCCTCTGTATATACCTCCCTGGGTAAAGGTATTCCTATTGTGAGACATTGAGTTGCCGCCTGTTGAATTAGTGGAGAACAAACCCCTTCCCATGTGGTGGGTTTATCTTGGTTCAGATCATGTCTCATACAGCCTTCATACACACACTGTTCCAAGTTGACAAGGATTTATTAAATCATGAAAAATATATACCCATCCATTCAGAATGTCATCTATGTGCCATAAAATGGTATAATGATTAAAATGATTATTCTTGTGGTTGTCAATAAAGTTATTCAGTTCTTTAGAAAGTCTTTCTCTTGCGTTTTCTATGTCCTCATCACTTGTATATATATAGAACTGTCATCGGCATATGATTTAAATGATATTGTGTTATCCAATGGTGTTATGTCATTAATATAAATGTGAAATAGCAATTGCCCCAGAATAGATCCTTGTGGTACCCCTTATTTTAGAAGTTGTTTCTTTGATATTTTGTTAGAGAGTAAGCGACTTGTGTCCTATTCTTCAAGTTATCATCAAAGAGTTTCCGGCTATTACTATTCAGATTTAATTGATTGTACTATTGTGAAAGTATTTTATGATTCACTGTGTTGAATGTCTTGAATAGGTCAATGAATGCAGCTAAAGTATTCAATGACTTAAATATATATAATATATATGAGGTTTGACGCAAGTCTAGTCTGCCTTGTTGTTGTTTTAACTATTATATAACTGGGTCGGCCTTCAAGGTCAAGGTTGTAGCAATGCTCACTCAACCTTTCAAGACTTTTGGATTTGTTCTATTCTTATCCTGAATGAAATATCAAGCTTTACCCTATTTACAAGTTGCTTATCAACTAATTGTCTACACCAGAATGTGTGCTGTATTGCCTATTGTTGATGTATTGCATATCTCCTGTACCACTTATTCATGTACAATGTGTATGTTGATTGTGTGCATGTACACACCTTGTTCATGTACTGACTGTATTCATGACTACTGCGGAATACCTTTCCATCATTGTCTTGGTTAGCCTGTCTGACCTTGTACCTTGTGTGAAAGTACTGTGGCGGAAATAAAGCTACGGAAACAGAGATCGTTGTCCAGTTTTACATTCCCTTAGTTGAGAGGAATATCAAACCAGGGTTGTCTAGTAATAGAATGACGGTTATCACGGGCCGGATAACTAGTGTCACCATTTACTGATATTTGCCTGTAGTAGAGCCATACAGCCTCGGATTGGTCCGGTAACCACTGAGGTTAACTACATATACATATATATATATCAGTTTCTTCTAAATTGCATATAATTAACCAGTGCATAACTTTCTCCATGATCTTTGCAGGCGATAGTGGACATTCCTTTAATGGCTGACAGTCCATCAATAGCTGAGTCTTGTGAATCATCTACATTTTGTCCTGATATTAGCCATGTTTGTTTCTTTTCCATTTAGAACTGCTCTTTCTGTAATCTGGCAAGTTGGTAGGGTCATTAATCTATATATTAATAATTGGACTTAATATCAAAGGTTGCATTCACAAAATAGTCATTAATATATTCAGGCAATAAACAATTCTACCAGTTTCTCCATAATGGTATCTACATTATTTGATATTTCACTTTTGTTTTTATTTTTTCCTGGTGTAGTGGATCAGAGGTTTATATGGTGTAGTGGATCAGTGGTTTATATGGTGTAGTGTATCAGAGGTTGATATGGTGTAGTGGATCAGAGGTTTATATCATGTAATGGATCAGAGGTTTATATGGTGTGGTGGATCAGAGGTTTATATGGTGTAGTGGATCAGAGGTTTATATGGTGTAGTGTATCACAGGTTTATATGGTGTAGTGGATCAGAGGTTTATATGGTGTTGTGGATGAGAGGTTTATATGGTGTAGTGGATCAGAGGTTTATATGGTGTAGTGGATCAGTGGTTTATATGGTGTAGTGTATCACAGGTTTATATGGTGTAGTGGATCAGAGGTTTATATGGTGTAGTGAATCAGAGGTTTATATGGTGTAGTGGATCAGAGGTTTATATGGTGTAGTGGATCAGAGGTTTATATGGTGTAGTGGATCAGTGGTTTACATGGTGTAGTGGATCACAGGTTTATATGGTGTAGTGGATCAGAGGTTTATATGGTGTAGTAAATCAGAGGTTTATATGGTGTAGTGGATCAGAGGTTTATATGGTGTAGTGTATCAGAGGTTTATATGGTGTAGTGGATCAGAGGTTTATATGGTGTAGTGGATCAGAGGTTTATATGGTCTAGTGGATCAGAGGTTTATATGGTGTAGTGGATCAGAGGTTTATATGGTCTAGTGGATCAGAGGTTTATATGGTGTGGTGGATCAGAGGTTTATATGGTGTAGTGGATCAGAGGTTTATATGGTGTAGTGGATCAGAGGTTTATATGGTGTAGTGGATCAGAGGTTTATATGGTGTAGTGGATCAGAGGTTTAAATGGTGTAGTGGATCAGAGGTTTATATGGTGTAGTGGATCAGAGGTTTATATGGTGTAGTGGATCAGAGGTTTATATGGTGTAGTGGATCAGTGGTTTATATGGTGTTGTGTATCACAGGTTTATATGGTGTAGTGGATCAGAGGTTTATATGGTGTAGTGTATCACAGGTTTATATGGTGTAGTGGATGAGAGGTTTATATGGTGTTGTGGATGAGAGGTTTATATGGTGTAGTGGATCAGAGGTTTATATGGTGTAGTGGATCAGTGGTTTATATGGTGTAGTGTATCACAGGTTTATATGGTGTAGTGGATCAGAGGTTTATATGGTGTTGTGGATGAGAGGTTTATATGGTGTTGTGGATCAGAGGTTTATATGGTGTAGTGGATCAGAGGTTTATATGGTGTAGTGGATCAAAGGTTTTTATGGTGTAGTGGATCAGAGGTTTATATGGTGTAGTGGATCAGAGGTTTATATCATTTGTTATTCCACTGACTTGTTTTCTTGAACTTGTTTTGTCCACATCAAAAACTTGACAAGTCTGCTTTCAGATTTGAGTATTATACATGAGTCATGAAGTTGAATTTTGGCAGTAATCGCCATATTTTTATTTTTTTTCCTTAAATATTTTCATTGGCCACAAACATTTAACAAGGATAAGTTCAAGAGGAGAGGAGAGAAACGCAGATATATTTCATGCAGATGAGGAAGAAAAAAAAGAGTTGTAATCAGATGGTTTATAATAATGGTATATACTAATTTCAGATGGTATATAATAATGGCATATACTATTTTCAGATGGTATATAATAATGGTATTTAATATTTTCACAGCATTTGGTCGATATTGCTATCAATACAATATGTTGGGAACACAAAACATACAGAAGTTTATCGTGACGGAAAGCATATGGTCTCAATTACCAGATCAGACATTGACACTGATACTATGTTATCGTAGGCAGTCATAAGTTTATCAAACACACCACTCAGCTATAAACATGGGGCTTAATGAAAACAATCAGACATCATTCAGCAAATCGTTTTCTCAATATTTGGTATCGAGGGAAAAGAATTATTATGGTTTGAAGATTATTTATCGAATCGTACTCAACGGGTACAAGTCAATAAAACATATTCCAAATTCCAAAACGTTACATGTGGGGTCCCCCAAGGAACTACCTTGGGACCCCTACTATTCAACCTATACATCAATGATCTACCTAAATTTATTAAACACTCCTCAATACAAATGTTTGCTGACGACACCATTGTTTATACCTCAGGTTCTGACTCCAAGGAAGTTTCAATGAAACTACAGATGGACCTGAACTCTCTAAACCAGTGGTGTCGTCACAACAAAATATCATTGAATTTATCCAAAACAAAAGTCCAAACTATTTTCCGAAGCCCCTCCCTCAGGTCGAGATGGACATCCCAACGAACATTCGATCTTCCTGAACACTCTTTAACCCTGGAGGGAACGAGCCTTGAAGAAGTAACGACATATAAATATCTAGGCATAGATATCGACAATAGCTTGAAATTCGCCAAATTGACAAAAACTCTAAGCTATAAATGTTGGCAGTTTTCCAAATTAAAAGATAAAATTCCAAAGCATACCCTATTAATGATCTACAAGGTGATGGTTCTTCCCATCTTGGACCAGGCCGACATTTTACACGAATCAAATAAATCCAAAAATCTCCATCGGCTCCAAATCCTCCAAAATAAAATTCTAAAAATAATATATCGTCTGCCCTCCAGGGCTAGTGTAAAGGATCTCCACATAGAGAAAAACCTCCTACCATTGAGCTACAGACGTAGACTCCATCTCTTAATTGCAGGCTTCCGTATGGCGCAAAATCCTGAGAATATGGACTTACGCAACATTAATACTAGAAATTTTGAGTTGGGTAGAAAAACCCTGAAACATCCAACCCCCAAAACAGACCAAATCAAACATTCGATAATAAATAGAATACCATACTCATGGAATAAGCTACCTACTGAAGCCCACCGATTGATAGACAAGAAAGCCTTTAAAGCCTTAGCGAAATCAAACTTTATCTGGAATGATGCCTTCTTTACCTATGTTATCTAAGCCTGAGTGATGTAATCATCTGATCATCTAATTTGCCATTTGCCATTGTCAGGATACAAAAGACTCATTACTTCGACAACCATATTGAACCATATTCAAACAAATTGTTTTCTTATAAAACATTTTTCACAAAAATTGTAGGAACTCGACCTGAGTCAACGACCAAGGCGAGGATGTCTCCCTACATGAATCAAATGTTAATTTAAGCGAAGAAAAAGGATTAGAACACCTCCCATATGGCCGGATATATTCTTTCTATAGCGTTTGACAACGAAAATAAAAATGTTTTTCTATTCTATTCTATTCTATTCTATACCTAGCGTGGAGTGTTGCCTTCAACAGCCTATAATCCACGATTGTTTTCATGTGGCCATTCTCGCTTGCCATCATACACAATTGAACACCTATACCTTTCAGTACAAGGTCTGGATAGCTCTAGGTTGCGATTGACATTATTATGTAGACAACGTTCTCTGTTCATTGCTAATAATTCATTTTTGTATTCATGAATGAGACTCAACATAACCGCTTTCCTACCAAATTCAAAAGGTAATATGTTACTTTCTCTCATCTTCGTTTTAAAGACTACATTATGTCCAAAAGCGATTCGGATATGCTTGAATTCAAATACCTTCTTCGGCATTGTAATTCGGAATATTGATATTCGGAAGAGCTGTGACTAGCACAGAAAATATTCCACTTCCATTCTTCTTTTGACTTAACATGTATGTAACTGTGAAATGGAAATAAAATCTTATAATAATAATAATAATTCGCCTAGTTTCCAATAAACCAATTTAATTATATTGGACACATGTTGGTTCATTGTGAGTTCTTCATTGATAATACAACCATCAATGGCTTTACAGTACACAGTGAAGTTACTATTTCTCTTATTTTTGACATTATATACAACATTTGCAGTTTTGTCTTTTTTTCGTTCACCAGGAGCATATTTTGCTCACACCATTTATATCTTGTTGGGTTTTTTTCTTTTAAGGTTGTTAGATTTTTGTCAGATGAGATCAGAGCAACATCATCAGCATAAATAATCAATTTATCATTAAAATCCATTTCTGATATACCATTTATAGATAATACAAACATAAGTGGGCCCAAAATGTTACCTTGTGGGACCCCTGCAATTACTTCACAATCTTGGCTTAGGCCACAATAATTATTAGATCTTACGTATTGCCTTCGATCAGATAGGAAGCTGGACAGCAATTGGAGAGAAAGCTTGTTCATTGCAAGGTTATATACTTTGTACATTAAAAGGCTGTGATTAACGGAATTGAAAGCCTTACAGACGTTGAAATATACAATACTCATTTCATGACCAGAATTTGTGTTGTTATATAGGTCGGATAACAGGTATAAATGGCATCATTGGTGGACATTTCATTCCGGAAACCGAATTGATATTTATACAGAATCTTATTACATATTAGTAATTGTACAATGTGGTATAGACAATTCTCTCTAGGTTTTTGCTAGTTGAGGCTACCAGAGTGGTTGCCCTGACGTTATCAGTCTGTTTTTATCATCATTTTTTGGAATTAGGATCACAGCTCTTCCAAATAGTGGGAAAAATACCATTCTGTAGAATCAAATTAATAAAAGTAGTGAAAAAGGATATAAAGTAGTAAAAAAGGATATGGCACTTGCCAGAGCCACCTTTATGGTATAGTTGTTCATGTTTTCAATTCCAAAAGATTTTGAATTTTTTAGGCTAGTAACTAATTTTAATACCTCTGAATCCTGTACCTCTCTGGAGATATCCACATCACCGAAAGTTTTGTTTTCAAAATCAAAGTGACCCATACCCCCTGCACTTATTTTAGCAAACTATTGGCATCATGGGGGATTTGCATAGCCGCCATTTTGAATCTTGATTCGCATGGAATTATGGGAGTAATGGTACAGTCTAAAATCTATTGAAAACATGTCATGTTCAGCATGGGATATTTATCAATGGTCTAATGCCAGTATCCATGTGTTATACATGTTTCCATAGAACAAGCCTCCCTCTTTCCCATAATGCCTTTGGTTTTCATTGATCATTTTAGATAAGCTATCATATTGGTGAAAACAGTTTTGCAATTTTTGATAGAAATGTTGCCAAATATTTGTATGTCAGATTTGAACTGAATCCGTCCCAGCATGCACTGTGACAGACATGCGCAGTGAGACATGCAACTCCCCTATTAATTACCTCAAGACCAGTGCCAGGACCAGTTTCACATTTAAAACACTCCAGACCAATGTTAGAACCAGGGTTTTTATTACAATAGATCTTGGTTAGTTGCTCCCAGAAATGTTTTGGACCACCAGTGTTTTCATTCACCTTTCCAACCAACAATTCCTCCGTTTCTTGCTGCAGCAAGACCTTAACCCTCCTCCTAAGTGATTTGGCTTTGCTATAATCATCGCTCGATTTCAATACCTTGGCTTGTAAAAAGGCCTTGTCTCTTTCTAACAAAACTCATATAAGACATAACTGACTAGTGAAATACAGACTGTGCATATCTCACTCTAGATACATTGTTTTCAGAGCAATGTGTATATATAAAGCTGTGTTACACAAACATGGTTATTTGACCACTTTTATTTTCCATTTTAACTCAAGAAACAAAGACAGGCACTAATTTTACGGGACCATATCAAAGAAGTCCCCAGTTGTGAAGTATCAGCTTTAAACTAAATTAAGAATTCTATGTTTCCATACCAATGCTGAGGTAACATCCAAGTTACAGAGGACACAACCAAATTCTCCAAAGGGGGCCCTCAGGAAGATCTATGGTTTCATAGAGGAGACCCACCCCCTTTTTCCGTGTCAAAATTTGATATGTTATTGAAAAGTACGCTTCCGGAAATAAAAACATATACATACATACGACCCCCTCATGACCTCCTCCTCCTCCTCCTCCTCCTCCTAGAACTAGACTAGAACTTATAACTCATGACCCCCTCCTCCTCCTCCTCCTAGAACTAGACTAGAACTTATAACTCATGACCTCCTCCTCCTCCTCCTCCTAGAACTAGACTAGAACTTATAACTCATGACCCCCTCCTCCTCCTCCTAGAACTAGACTAGAACTTATAACTCATGACCCCCTCCTCCTCCTCCTCCTAGAACTAGACTAGAACTTATAACTCATGACCTCCTCCTCCTCCTCCTCCTAGAACTAGACTAGAACTTATAACTCATGACCCCCTCCTCCTCCTCCTAGAACTAGACTAGAACTTATAACTCATGACCCCCTCCTCCTCCTCCTAGAACTAGACTAGAACTTATAACTCATGACCTCCTCCTCCTCCTCCTAGAACTAGACTAGAACTTATAACTCATGACCCCCTCCTCCTCCTCCTAGAACTAGACTAGAACTTATAACTCATGACCTCCTCCTCCTCCTCCTCCTAGAACTAGACTAGAACTTATAACTCATGACCCCCTCCTCCTCCTCCTCCTGCCCAGTGAATGCTTGGTTCATGTAGTCAGTGTGTGGTGCAGGTGCACCATCCACCACATCAGGTGCACCCACTGTGGGCTGGTGCCGCTTAGCCCACTCACACTCCTGCCCGCTGCCACACGCCATGTAGAACACCCAGCCCAGCAGGAAGATGGCCGCACCCACGTAGAACACCACTTGCCACTCCTCCTGTGTCCTCTGTAACACAACATCAATGGTGGACAGGTTAATATGTGATGTGTTTCAGGAAAATGAGTCATAAGTCGCAAAAAATAGATTTTGAGATATCATTATATTTGAAAAGATGGGATCAAGCCGATTCCAATGATAGTAAACAGTCTAATAAAATGATAAGAATTTCTGGATTTTAAGTTTGATATTTTCGTTTTTGAAAAAAAAGTTTCCAATATTTCTGGGGGTCACTAAACAGTAAAGTAACTAAATCTAGTCCATATGAGGACCTTTAAAACGAAGGAATATATTACATAGATTGTCCTGAAATTTAATACATCCATTGATATACCTATAAGTGACAAACTCTCCAAAAATCAGAACAATCCAATAATGTGATCTTGTGAAAAAAACAATTTGAAAAGTATCAATTTTGCAACTTATGACTCATTTTCCTGAAACAAATCACATATGGGCAACACTATACAGCAACAATGGTGGACACAATGGTGTTATATGTTTATACAAGAGTTACTCATATTATGACTTATAGGACTGAATGTATCAATATTCTGCTGCTGTTATATGTTTATACAAGAGTTACTCATATTATGACTTATAGGACTGGATTTATCAATATTCTGCTACTGTTATATGTTTATACAAGAGTTACTCATATTATGACTTATAGGACTAAATTTATCAATATTCTGCTGCTGGTATATGTTTATACAAGAGTTACTCATATTATGACTTATAGGACTGGATTTATCAATATTCTGCTGCTGTTATATGTTTATACAAGAGTTACTCATATTATGACTTATAGGACTGGATTTATCAATATTCTACTGCTGGTATATGTTTATACAAGAGTTACTCATATTATGACTTATAGGACTGGATTTATCAATACTTTGCAGTTGTTATATGTTTATACAAGAACTGAATTGGTCAAGCAAAAGCCACCGCTGAGCGAATAAGTGAAGTTGTTATACTATTTTATAGGGGCTATCTTTTAAAAGTGAATAAATGGCAGGGTGTTTAAATAAAACTTGGCTTATTTATACTTTTGTTCATAAGATATGATGAGATTACAAGTGGAGCAGAATATCTTCATTATCTAAGGAATAGAAGTACCTACGTTTGGTGTCATGGCGCCTGTGATGGGAGGCGCAATAATACCCGGTATGGTGCCCAACGTCTGGTCTATGCCATTAATGATACCCGCATAACTGCAGCAACAACACTGTACAGTTATAACATATAACTTGTCATGTATAACACTGTACAGTTATAATATATAACTTGTCATGTATAACACTGTACAGTTATAATATATAACTTGTCATGTATAACACTGTACAGTTATAATATATAACTTGTCATGTATAACACTGTACAGTTATAATATATAACTTGTCATGTATAACACTGTACAGTTATAATATATAACTTGTCATGTATAACACTGTACAGTTATAATATATAACTTGTCATGTATAACACTGTACCGTTATAATAGATAACTTGTCATGTATAACACTGTACCGTTATAATAGATAACTTGTCATGTATAACACTGTACCGTTATAATAGATAACTTGTCATGTATAACACTGTACAGTTATAATATATAACTTGTCATGTATAACACTGTACCGTTATAATAGATAACTTGTCATGTATAACACTGTACCGTTATAATAGATAACTTGTCATGTATAACACTGTACAGTTATAATATATAACTAGGCATGTATAACACTGTACTGTTATAATATATAACTAAGTACACAAGTATAACACTGTACCGTTATAATATATAACTTGTCATGTATAACACTGTACAGTTATAATATATAACTTGTCATGTATAACACTGTACAGTTATAATATATAACTTGTCATGTATAACACTGTACTGTTATAATATATAACTAAGTACACAAGTATAACACTGTACCGTTATAATATATAACTTGTCATGTATAAAACTGTATAGTTATAATATATAACTAAGTACACAAGTATAACACTGTACAGTTATAATATATAACTAGCTTGGCAAGTATAACACTGTACAGATAAAATATATAACTAGCTTGGCAAGTATAACACTGTACAGTTATAATATATAACTAGCTTGGCAAGTATAACACTGTACAGTTATAATATATAACTAGCTTGGCAAGTATAACACTGTACAGTTATAATATATAACTAGCTTGGCAAGTATAACACTGTACAGATAAAATATATAACTAGCTTGGCAAGTATAACACTGTACAGTTATAATATATAACTAGCTTGGCAAGTATAACACTGTACAGTTATAATATATAACTAGCTTGGCAAGTATAACACTGTACAGTTATAATATATAACTAGCTTGGCAAGAATAATCAGCACTTATTGGACGAGTTGATGCATGCTGCGTAAGTAAAGAACAAGACGTAGATCGAATTCTTTACTTACCCATCCATGTGGAAAACAAGTCATATAAGTTGATTACTATACATGCCTAATTTTGCATGTAAAACGAGCTTAATTAAAAAGATAATGCTATAATTTACCATATCTGGTTTTCTTACAAGAGGAATATACAAGAAACAGGTGAAACAATCAAGGAAGAAAGCATTCGCTCCAGAAATCTTGCTTCGGCAAACGTGTGTCGGCATGACAATGCACCGGTAATGTACTAGTCCATTACCGCATTACAAGTAATGAACGGCCATTGGGGCCTCGGTAGTGAATGCATCTATAATAATACAGTTTAGTTCCAGCACAAGTCAAGTTGGAAGCCAACACACCATATTCTATTGTTGGCAGATTGTCAGGGTGAAAGCCTTGATGGCAATAAGTTACTCACGCGGGAGCAATGTCCACCTGGTTGACAACGCTGCCACTGCGGGAGCAGCCCATCAGCCCCACCCACACACACATGAAGGCCACCGCCAGCTGCCAGTCATGGCACGTGAGGAACGCCATGCCTATACACACACCAGCACCGGGCACAAACGCTGCAAGAACATGTGGAATGAACAATGGATGAAATATGCATGAACTGCATGAACTGCATGAACTGAATCACATAATCTCTAATGCTTTAGAGCAGCAATGTGAGAAATATATGATATATATAACTGATGGTTGTATATGTACCTATGGTCTGAAGGAGTTTGCGCGTCCATGTTCTGCTCAGCAGGTTCTTGCTCAGTATGGTATCTGCCAGTATGGCGCCTCCTATTGTCACAGCGAAGTTACACAGGTAGGGCAGGGAGTTGTAGAGTCCATTCTGTCATGTGATATGAACAACAAGTTATTAAATACCAAAGGTAACAACCATACTCACAGTGGTAATGTTAAACTTGTACATGTATGTACTGAGGGATATAATAGTACTATAGTATAGTGTTACTGATACTCACAGTGGTAATGTTAAACTTGTACATGTACTGAGGGATATAATAGTACTATAGTATAGTGTTACTGATACTCACAGCGGTAATGTTAAACTTGAGCACATCGTCGATGTACTGCGGGAGGGAGTTGAGGGCCACAAACCAGCCCCAGTGGTAGCAGAAGTCTGACACGAGGATGGCGTAGAAGGGTAAAGTGGTCAGCAGAGACTTCCATGGAACCCGCAGTGACTGCAACACACAACACACAACTATACTTTAGATAAGGTCGTCTACAAGCTCATGATGTGTGTAGTACATTGTATGGATAACTTGTATAACTAGTCATCAGGTCATTAAGTCATTAACTATTGACAAAATTGGACAAAAGGAAATTACACTATGTTCTGCTTAACCTGAACTCGGTTTACCTGAATTTCCAGTTATCCTGAACTTTTTGTAATTTCCCTGCTTCAGACTTAATGTATCTGTACTCTTTAGCTGAACTTTCAGTTAACCTGATTTTTTTCTGATTTCCGCTCGAGTTCAGGTTAAGTGGAACATAGTGTAGTTGATATTATTGATAGGACAACTTGTAGGACAAGTTCCTGAAGTCCATTGGATGTAGTTTGTAGGGACAAAGCTTGGGCATCATTCTATGGGTCTATGTTCAATTACACTACATCATATACTGCTATTGTATCTATTCTCACCTTCCCACATTGTAAACCCACCTGTTCCTGCTGGTCCCACACCCACCTGTTCCTGCTGGTCTCACACCCACCTGTACCTGCTGGTCCCACACCCACCTGTACCTGCTGGTCCCACACCCACCTGTTCCTGCTGGTCCCACACCCACCTGTTCCTGCTGGTCCCACACCCACCTGTTCCTGCTGGTCCCACACCCACCTGTTCCTGCTGGTCCCACACCCACCTGTTCCTGCTGGTCCCACATTGTACACCCACCTGTACCTGCTGGTCCCACATTGTACACCCACCTGTTCCTGCTGGTCCCACACTCACCTGTTCCTGCTGGTCCCACACCCACCTGTTCCTGCTGGTCCCACACCCACCTGTTCCTGCTGGTCCCACACCCACCTGTACCTGCTGGTCCCACACCCACCTGTTCCTGCTGGTCCCACACCCACCTGTACCTGCTGGTCCCACACTCACCTGTTCCTGCTGGTCCCACACCCACCTGTTCCTGCTGGTCCCACACCCACCTGTACCTGCTGGTCCCACACCCACCTGTTCCTGCTGGTCCCACACCCACCTGTACCTGCTGGTCCCACACCCACCTGTACCTGCTGGTCCCACACCCACCTGTACCTGCTGGTCCCACACCCACCTGTACCTGCTGGTCCCACACCCACCTGTTCCTGCTGGTCCCACACCCACCTGTTCCTGCTGGTCCCACACCCACCTGTTCCTGCTGGTCCCACACCCACCTGTTCCTGCTGGTCCCACACCCATCTGTTCCTGCTGGTCCCACATTGTACACCCACCTGTTCCTGCTGGTCTCCGGTGCCTAGTGTTGTCTCTATATACACTGCCTCCTGCCTGGATATCCACCGATGGCTTGCTGGAGAGTCAGCGCCCACTACTGCCCACACCACACACCACAGTATCGACACACAACCTGCCATACATGGAAAATAGTGGCCCTTTGTAGTGACAAACATGGATAATAGTGGCCCTATGTAGTGACAAACATGTAACATGGAAAATAGTGGCCCTTTGTAGTGACAAACATATAACATGGAAAATAGTGGCCCTATGTAGTGACAAACATATAACATGGAAAATAGTGGCCCTATGTAGTGACAAACATATAACATGGAAAATAGTGGCCCTATGTAGTGACAAACATGGAAAATAGTGGCCCTATGTAGTGGCAAACATACAACATGGAAAATAGTGGCCCTACAGAATAATACACTTACCAAACACACAATAATACACTTACCAAACACACAATAATACACTTACCAAACACACACAATAATACACTTACCAAACACACAATAATACACTTACCAAACACACAATAATACACTTACCAAACACACACAATAATACACTTACCAAACACGTAGAGTTATACACTTACCAAACACACAATAATACACTTACCAAACACACACAATAATACACTTACCAAACACACACAATAATACACTTACCAAACACATAGAGTTATACACTTACCAAACACATAGAGTTATACACTTACCAAACACACAGAGTTATACACTTACCAAACACATAGAGTTATACATTTACCAAACTCACAGAGTTATACACTTACCAAACACACACAATAATACACTTACCAAACACGTAGAGTTATACACTTACCAAACACATAGAGTTATACACTTACCAAACACGTAGAGTTATACACTTACCAAACACACAGAGTTATACACTTACCAAACACATAGAGTTATACACTTACCAAACACATAGAGTTATACACTTACCAAACACATAGAGTTATACACTTACCAAACACATAGAGTTGTACACTTACCAAACACATAGAGTTATACACTTACCAAACACACAGAGTTATACACTTACCAAACACATAGAGCTGTACACTTACCAAACACATAGAGTTATACACTTACCAAACACACAGAGTTATACACTTACCAAACACACAGAGTTATACACTTACCAAACACATAGAGTTATACACTTACCAAACACATAGAGTTGTACACTTACCAAACACATAGAGTTATACACTTACCAAACACACAGAGTTGTACACTTACCAAACACATAGAGTTATACACTTACCAAACACACAGAGTTGTACACTTACCAAACACATAGAGTTATACACTTACCAACACATAGAGTTATACACTTACCAAACACATAGAGTTATACACTTACCAAACACACAGAGTTATACACTTACCAAACACATAGAGTTATACACTTACCAACACATAGAGTTATACACTTACCAAACACATAGAGTTGTACACTTACCAAACACATAGAGTTATACACTTACCAAACACACAGAGTTGTACACTTACCAAACACATAGAGTTATACACTTACCAAACACATAGAGTTATACACTTACCAAACACATAGAGTTATACACTTACCAAACACACAGAGTTATACACTTACCAAACACACACAATAATACACTTACCAAACACACAGAGTTATACACTTACCAAACACACAGAGTTATACACTTACCAAACACACAGAGTTATACACTTACCAAACACGTAGAGTTGTACACTTACCAAACACATAGAGTTATACACTTACCAAACACATAGAGTTATACACTTACCAAGCACACACAATAATACACTTACCAAACACACAGAGTTATACACTTACCAAACACACAGTATAATACACTTACCAAACACACAATAATACACTTACCAAACACATAGAGTTATACACTTACCAAACACACACAATAGTACACTTACCAAACACACAGAGTTATACACTTACCAAACACACACAATAATACACTTACCAAACACACACAATAATACACTTACCAAACACACAGAGTTGTACACTTACCAAACACACAGAGTTATACACTTACCAAACACATAGAGTTATACACTTACCAAACACACAGAGTTATACACTTACCAAACACACACAATAATACACTTACCAAACACACACAATAGTACACTTACCAAACACACAGAGTTATACACTTACCAAACACGTAGAGTTATACACTTACCAAACACATAGAGTTATACACTGACCAAACACGTAGAGTTATACACTTACCAAACACACACAATAGTACACTTACCAAACACATAGAGTTATACACTTACCAAACACATAGAGCTGTACACTTACCAAACACATAGAGTTATACACTTACCAAACACACAGAGTTATACACTTACCAAACACACACAATAATACACTTACCAAACACACACAATAGTACACTTACCAAACACACAGAGTTATACACTTACCAAACACGTAGAGTTATACACTTACCAAACACATAGAGTTATACACTTACCAAACACGTAGAGTTATACACTTACCAAACACATAGAG
The DNA here is from genome assembly GCA_942159475.1 of Sthenelais limicola. Taxonomy (NCBI): domain Eukaryota; kingdom Metazoa; phylum Annelida; class Polychaeta; order Phyllodocida; family Sigalionidae; genus Sthenelais; species Sthenelais limicola. Next base: position 135,570,322 of record OW804097.1, on the reverse strand, counting down.
TTATACACTTACCAAACACACAGAGTTATACACTTACCAAACACATAGAGTTATACACTTACCAAACACATAGAGTTATACACTTACCAAACACACAGAGTTATACACCTACCAAACACATAGAGTTATACACTTACCAAAGACGTAGAGTTATACACTTACCAAACACATAGAGTTATACACTTACCAAACACACAGAGTTATACACTTACCAAACACACAGAGTTATACACTTACCAAACACACACAATAGTACACTTACCAAACACATAGAGTTATACACTTACCAAACACACAGAGTTATACACTTACCAAACACACACAATAGTACACTTACCAAACACATAGAGTTATACACTTACCAAACACACAGAGTTATACACTTACCAAACACACACAATAGTACACTTACCAAACACACAGAGTTATACACTTACCAAACACACAGAGTTATACACTTACCAAACACACACAATAGTACACTTACCAAACACATAGAGTTGTACACTTACCAAACACACAGAGTTATACACTTACCAAACACGTAGAGTTATACACTTACCAAACACACAGAGTTATACACTTACCAAACACACACAATAGTACACTTACCAAACACATAGAGTTATACACTTACCAAACACATAGAGCTGTACACTTACCAAACACATAGAGTTATACACTTACCAAACACGTAGAGTTATACACTTACCAAACACACAGAGTTATACACTTACCAAACACGTAGAGTTATACACTTACCAAACACACAGAGTTATACACTTACCAAACACACAGAGTTATACACTTACCAAACACATAGAGTTATACACTTACCAAACACGTAGAGTTATACACTTACCAAACACATAGAGTTATACACTTACCAAACACGTAGAATATGGAGGGCCAGCCGTTGTCAAAGCCATGCTCACACAGCAGGCCGGAGAATATGGAGCTGAGCACCGTGCCCAGCGGTGCACCTGTGGAGGTCAAGGTCACAGTGAGCAGACAAATATGTATAAACAGATATAAAGATATAAAGAACTGAGGGTCATTCTTCGATATAAATTCAACAGTTCGGTGAGAAATAAATCATCGGAGCATGGCAGATGCATTTCTGAATAAGACTTTCAATAAAGATTCAAGACACTCAAAGAGTAGCCCAGAATTTTACAAGATATTTAGAGAGAATGGGACTTGGTGCTAGTAATTGAATATTTGTTGGATGAGATTGCACAGCAATCGAGTCTGATAGGTACTCAATTACTAGTACCAAGTCCCATTCACTATTTATTATATGCCCCTAGCAGAGACGCGACCAAAGCCCGCAACCCCCACCCCCGCGCATCATAGCGCCCAGACCCTAGTATCTAGCACCCGGACTCATGCGCCCCGGCCTTGGATCGAAGCGCCTTGGATCAAAGGGCCCAGACCATTTACTAGTCAATTAATTACTTTTATCAGTCCATTTTTATTCGGGATAGTTCAGTACCCACTTTACTGACTTGGAACGATCAATTTAAGGTTTAGGGTTAGTTTTAATATTGTCTAGTGTTAATGATCTGGCCACTTTGATCCAGGCCCGGGTGCTAGGATCTTGGGATGCTACTTGGAGCGCTACAGTCCTGCGATCCCCCTAGCATAAACAAATATTGATATATAAACCTTTCGTTTGGGTTTTGAATCGTCATAAAGTATCTAAAAGCTAAAAAAATAAACCCAATTAGAATTTTTATTGTACACATACAATACAAATATTTTTATTGCACCCCACTTATCGCACCTCTCAAATGGAATAATAAAACAGATTTAATATATACTGTGAATATGTATAAACACAGGTTAAATAACGAGTTGAAGGAGTGTGAATATTGCACAAGTTGCATAGCAAGTGCAATATTCTATGCGACTGAAATCAACGAGTTAGTTAACAGATTTATTATATAAAATTACATACGTAAATTACATTTTACATAATACATTATAGTAAAACAAAAGATTGGTTGCCATAGCAACCCACATAAATCACTAGTGAAATACGCACTATGTGTAAATCACTCTACATTATGTTGTTTTCAGAGCAATTCATGTCTAGTAACTAGATATAACAGATTAAACATAGTTATTCACTATGTCAATTCAATATGTAAAAATAGATATAATTGTGGTGTTCAGCTCGACTGCAGCAGCTACCCGGGTCAAGGTGCCATCCCTGAGCATTGAACAGGGAGTAATAAACTCAGCAGCTGGCGAGGTCAAATACATCCTGTTTTACTTGTTTTTTTTTGTTTTTACAACATCTTTATTCATCATAACCTGTTTTACTTGTTTTGATGGATATAGTTTAGGTACATAGCCACTTAAGTTATTGAGATATACCATATTCACTATAAATATGTATAAAAAGATATAAGGGATATACCATATTTACTATAGGTATGTATAAATAGATATAAAGGATATAACATATTCACTATAGGTATGTATAAATAGATATAAAGGATATGCCATATTCACTATAGGTATGTATAAATAGATATAAAGGATATACCATATTCACTATAGGTATGTATAAATAGATATAAAGGATATACCATATTCACTATAGGTATGTATACATAGATATAAAGGATATACCATATTCACTATAGGTATGTATAAATAGATATAAAGGATATACCATATTCACTATAGGTATGTATAAATAGATATAAAGGATATACCATATTCACTATAGGTATGTATAAATAGATATAAAGGATATACCATATTCACTATAGCTATGTATAAATAGATATAAAGGATATACCATATTCACTATAGGTATGTATAAATAGATATAAAGGATATAACATATTCACTATAGGTATGTATAAATAGATATAAAGGATATACCATATTCACTATAGGTATGTATAAATAGATATAAAGGATATACCATATTCACTATAGGTATGTATAAATAGATATAAAGGATATACCATATTCACTATAGGTATGTATAAATAGATATAAAGGATATACCATATTCACTATAGGTATGTATAAATAGATATAAAGGATATACCATATTCACTATAGGTATGTATAAATAGATATAAAGGATATACCATATTCACTATAGGTATGTATAAATAGATATAAAGGATATACCATATTTACTATAGGTATGTATAAATAGATATAAAGGATATACCATATTCACTATAGGTGTGTGTAATAGATATAAAGGATATAACATATTCACTATAGGTATGTATAAATAGATATAAAGTATATAACATATTCACTATAGGTGTGTATAAATAGATATAAAGGATATACCATATTCACTATAGGTATGTATAAATAGATATAAAGGATATAACATATTCACTATAGGTATGTATAAATAGATATAAAGGATATACCATATTCACTATAGGTATGTATACATAGATATAAAGGATATAACATATTCACTATAGGTATGTAAAAATAGATATAAAGGATATAACATATTCACTATAGGTATGTGTAAATAGATATAAAGGATATACCATATTTACTATAGGTATGTATAAATAGATATAAAGGATATAACATATTCACTATAGGTATGTATAAATAGATATAAAGGATATACCATATTCACTATAGGTATGTATAAATAGATATAAAGGATATACCATATTCACTATAGGTATGTATAAATAGATATAAAGGGTATAACATATTCACTATAGGTATGTATAAATAGATATAAAGGATATACCATATTCACTATAGGTATGTATAAATAGATATAAAGGATATACCATATTCACTATAGGTATGTATAAATAGATATAAAGGATATACCATATTTACTATAGGTATGTATAATAGATATAAAGGATATACCATATTCACTATAGGTATGTATAAATAGATATAAAGGATATACCATATTCACTATAGGTGTGTATAAATAGATATAAAGGATATACCATATTCACTATAGGTATGTATAAATAGATATAAAGGATATACCACATTCACTATAGGTATGTATAAATAGATATAAAGGATATATCATATTCACTATAGGTATGTATAAATAGATATAAAGGATATACCATATTCACTATAGGTATGTATAAATAGATATAAAGGATATTCCATATTCACTATAGGTGTGTATAAATAGATATAAAGGATATACCATATTCACTATAGGTATGTATAAATAGATATAAAGGATATACCATATTTAGTATAGGTATGTATAAATAGATATAAAGGATATACCATATTCACTATAGGTATGTATAAATAGATATAAAGGATATACCATATTCACTATAGGTATGTATATTAGATATAAAGGATATACCATATCCACTATAGGTATGTATAAATAGATATAAAGGATATAACATATTCACTATAGGTGTGTATAAATAGATATAAAGGATATACCATATTCACTATAGGTATGTATAAATAGATATAAAGGATATAACATATTTACTATAGGTGTGTATAAATAGATATAAAGGATATACCATATTCACTATAGGTGTGTATAAAAAGATATAAAGGATATAACATATTCACTATAGGTATGTATAAATAGATATAAAGGATATACCATATTCACTATAGGTATGTATAAATAGATATAAAGGATATACCATATTTACTATAGGTATGTATAAATAGATATAAAGGATATAACATATTCACTATAGGTGTGTGTAATAGATATAAAGGATATAACATATTTACTATAAGTATGTATAAATAGATATAAAGGATATACCATATTCACTATAGGTGTGTATGAATAGATATAAAGGATATACCATATTCACTATAGGTATGTATAATAGATATAAAGGATATACCATATTCATTATAGGTGTGTGTAATAGATATAAAGGATATAACATATTCACTATAAATATGTATAAATAGATATAAAGGATATACCATATTCACTATAGGTATGTATAAATAGATATAAAGGATATAACATATTCACTATAGGTATGTGTAAATAGATATAAAGGATATACCATATTCACTATAGGTATGTATAAATAGATATAAAGGATATAACATATTCACTCTAAATATGTATAAATAGATATAAATGATATACCATATTCACTATAGGTGTGTATAAATAGATATAAAGGATATATCATATTCACTATAGGTATGTGTAAATAGATATAAAGGATATACCATATTTACTATAGGTATGTATGAATAAATATAAAGGATATAACATATTCACTATAGGTATGTATAAATAGATATAAAGGATATACCATATTCACTATAGGTATGTATAAATAGATATAAAGGATATACCATATTCACTATAGGTATGTATAAATAGATATAAAGGATATACCATATTCACTATAGGTATGTATAAATAGATATAAAGGATATAACATATTTACTATAGGTGTGTGTAATAGATATAAAGGATATAACATATTCACTATAGGTATGTATAAATAGATATAAAGGATATAACATATTCACTATAGGTATGTATAAATAGATATAAAGGATATAACATATTCACTATAGGTGTGTGTAATAGATATAAAGGATATACCATATTCACTATAGGTGTGTATAAATAGATATAAAGGATATACCATATTCACTATAGGTATGTATAAATAGATATAAAGGATATACCATATTCACTATAGGTATGTATAAATAGATATAAAGGATATACCATATTCACTATAGGTGTGTTTAAATAGATATAAAGGATATACCATATTCACTATAGGTATGTATAAATAGATATAAAGGATATACCATATTTACTATAGGTATGTATAAATAGATATAAAGGATATACCATATTTACTATAGGTATGTATAAATAGATATAAAGGATATACCATATTCACTATAGGTATGTATAAATAGATATAAAGGATATACCATATTCACTATAGGTATGTATAAATAGATATAAAGGATATACCATATTTACTATAGGTATGTATAATAGATATAAAGGATATACCATATCCACTATAGGTGTGTGTAATAGATATAAAGGATATAACATATTCACTATAGGTATGTATAAATAGATATAAAGGATATACCATATTCACTATAGGTGTGTATAAATAGATATAAAGGATATACCATATTCACTATAGGTATGTGTAATAGATATAAAGGATATACCATATTCACTATAGGTATGTATAAATAGATATAAAGGATATACCATATTCACTATAGGTATGTATAAATAGATATAAAGGATATACCATATTTACTATAGGTATGTATAAATAGATATAAAGGATATACCATATTCACTATAGGTGTGTGTAATAGATATAAAGGATATAACATATTTACTATAAGTATGTATACATAGATATAAAGGATATACCATATTCACTATAGGTATGTATAAATAGATATAAAGGATATACCATATTTACTATAGGTATGTATAAATAGATATAAAGGATATACCATATTCACTATAGGTATGTATAAATAGATATAAAGGATATACCATATTCACTATAGGTATGTATAAATAGATATAAAGGATATACCATATTCACTATAGGTATGTGTAAATAGATATAAAGGATATACCATATTCACTATAGGTATGTATAAATAGATATAAAGGATATACCATATTTACTATAGGTGTGTGTAATAGATATAAAGGATATAACATATTCACTATAGGTATGTATAAATAGATATAAAGGATATAACATATTTACTATAGGTGTGTATAAATAGATATAAAGGATATACCATATTCACTATAGGTATGTATAAATAGATGTAAAGGATATAACATATTCACTATAGGTATGTATAAATAGATATAAAGGATATACCATATTCACTATAGGTATGTTTAAATAGATATAAAGGATATACCATATTCACTATAGGTATGTATAAATAGATATAAAGGATATACCATATTCACTATAGGTGTGTATAAATAGATATAAAGGATATACCATATTCACTATAGGTGTGTATAAATAGATATAAAGGATATAACATATTCACTATAGGTATGTATAAATAGATATAAAGGACCATATTCACTATAGGTATGTATAAATAGATATAAAGGATATTCCATATTCACTATAGGTGTGTATAAATAGATATAAAGGATATACCATATTCACTATAGGTATGTATAAATAGATATAAAGGATATACCATATTTACTATAGGTATGTATAAATAGATATAAAGGATATACCATATTTACTATAGGTATGTATAAATAGATATAAAGGATATACCATATTTACTATAGGTATGTATAAATAGATATAAAGGATATACCATATTCACTATAGGTGTGTGTAATAGATATAAAGGATATACCATATTTACTATAGGTATGTATAAATAGATATAAAGGATATACCATATTTACTATAGGTATGTATAAATAGATATAAAGGATATAACATATTCACTATAGGTATGTATAAATAGATATAAAGGACCATATTCACTATAGGTATGTATAAATAGATATAAAGGATATAACATATTCACTATAGGTGTGTATAAATAGATATAAAGGATATACCATATTCACTATAGGTATGTATAAATAGATATAAAGGATATACCATATTTACTATAGGTGTGTATAAATAGATATAAAGGATGTGACATATTCACTATAGGTGTGTATAAATAGATATAAAGGATATACCATATTCACTATAGGTATGTATAAATAGATATAAAGGATATACCATATTCACTATAGGTGTGTATAATAGATATAAAGGATATACCATATTCACTATAGGTATGTATAAATAGATATAAAGGATATACCATATTCACTATAGGTATGTATACATAGATATAAAGGATATACCATATTCACTATAGGTATGTATAAATAGATATAAAGGATATACCATATTCACTATAGGTATGTATAAATAGATATAAAGGATATAACATATTCACTATAGGTGTGTATAAATAGATATAAAGGATATACCATATTCACTATAGGTATGTATAAATAGATATAAAGGATATACCATATTCACTATAGGTATGTATAAATAGATATAAAGGATATACCATATTTACTATAGGTGTGTGTAATAGATATAAAGGATATACCATATTCACTATAGGTGTGTATAAATAGATATAAAGTACCATATTCACTATAGGTATGTATAAATAGATATAAAGGATATAACATATTCACTATAGGTATGTATAAATAGATATAAAGGATATACCATATTCACTATAGGTGTGTATAAATAGATATAAAGGATATACCATATTCACTATAGGTATGTATAAATAGATATAAAGGATATAACATATTGACTATAAATATGTATAAATAGATATAAAGGATATACCATATTCACTATAGGTGTGTGTAATAGATATAAAGGATATAACATATTCACTATAGGTGTGTATATATAGATATAAAGGATATATACCATATTCACTATAGGTGTGTATAAATAGATATAAAGGATATAACATATTCACTATAGGTATGTATAAATAGATATAAAGGATATACCATATTCACTATAGGTGTGTATAATAGATATAAAGGATATAACATATTTACTATAGGTGTGTATAAATAGATATAAAGTATATAACATATTCACTATAGGTATGTATAAATAGATATAAAGTATATAACATATTCACTATAGGTGTGTATAAATAGATATAAAGGATATACCATATTCACTATAGGTATGTATAAATAGATATAAAGGATATACCATATTTACTATAGGTATGTATAAATAGATATAAAGGATATACCATATTTACTATAGGTATGTATAAATAGATATAAAGGATATACCATATTCACTATAGGTATGTATAAATAGATATAAAGGATATACCATATTCACTATAGGTATGTGTAAATAGATATAAAGGATATACCATATTTACTATAGGTGTGTGTAATAGATATAAAGGATATAACATATTCACTATAGGTATGTATAAATAGATATAAAGGATATAACATATTTACTATAGGTGTGTATAAATAGATATAAAGGATATACCATATTCACTATAGGTATGTATAAATAGATGTAAAGGATATAACATATTCACTATAGGTATGTATAAATAGATATAAAGGATATACCATATTCACTATAGGTATGTTTAAATAGATATAAAGGATATACCATATTCACTATAGGTATGTATAAATAGATATAAAGGATATACCATATTCACTATAGGTGTGTATAAATAGATATAAAGGATATACCATATTCACTATAGGTGTGTATAAATAGATATAAAGGATATAACATATTCACTATAGGTATGTATAAATAGATATAAAGGACCATATTCACTATAGGTATGTATAAATAGATATAAAGGATATTCCATATTCACTATAGGTGTGTATAAATAGATATAAAGGATATACCATATTCACTATAGGTATGTATAAATAGATATAAAGGATATACCATATTTACTATAGGTATGTATAAATAGATATAAAGGATATACCATATTTACTATAGGTATGTATAAATAGATATAAAGGATATACCATATTTACTATAGGTATGTATAAATAGATATAAATGATATACCATATTCACTATAGGTGTGTGTAATAGATATAAAGGATATACCATATTTACTATAGGTATGTATAAATAGATATAAAGGATATACCATATTTACTATAGGTATGTATAAATAGATATAAAGGATATAACATATTCACTATAGGTATGTATAAATAGATATAAAGGACCATATTCACTATAGGTATGTATAAATAGATATAAAGGATATAACATATTCACTATAGGTGTGTATAAATAGATATAAAGGATATACCATATTCACTATAGGTATGTATAAATAGATATAAAGGATATACCATATTTACTATAGGTGTGTATAAATAGATATAAAGGATGTGACATATTCACTATAGGTGTGTATAAATAGATATAAAGGATATACCATATTCACTATAGGTATGTATAAATAGATATAAAGGATATACCATATTCACTATAGGTGTGTATAATAGATATAAAGGATATACCATATTCACTATAGGTATGTATAAATAGATATAAAGGATATACCATATTCACTATAGGTATGTATACATAGATATAAAGGATATACCATATTCACTATAGGTATGTATAAATAGATATAAAGGATATACCATATTCACTATAGGTATGTATAAATAGATATAAAGGATATAACATATTCACTATAGGTGTGTATAAATAGATATAAAGGATATACCATATTCACTATAGGTATGTATAAATAGATATAAAGGATATACCATATTCACTATAGGTATGTATAAATAGATATAAAGGATATACCATATTTACTATAGGTGTGTGTAATAGATATAAAGGATATACCATATTCACTATAGGTGTGTATAAATAGATATAAAGTACCATATTCACTATAGGTATGTATAAATAGATATAAAGGATATAACATATTCACTATAGGTATGTATAAATAGATATAAAGGATATACCATATTCACTATAGGTGTGTATAAATAGATATAAAGGATATACCATATTCACTATAGGTATGTATAAATAGATATAAAGGATATAACATATTGACTATAAATATGTATAAATAGATATAAAGGATATACCATATTCACTATAGGTGTGTGTAATAGATATAAAGGATATAACATATTCACTATAGGTGTGTATATATAGATATAAAGGATATATACCATATTCACTATAGGTGTGTATAAATAGATATAAAGGATATAACATATTCACTATAGGTATGTATAAATAGATATAAAGGATATACCATATTCACTATAGGTGTGTATAATAGATATAAAGGATATAACATATTTACTATAGGTGTGTATAAATAAATATAAAGTATATAACATATTCACTATAGGTATGTATAAATAGATATAAAGTATATAACATATTCACTATAGGTGTGTATAAATAGATATAAAGGATATACCATATTCACTATAGGTATGTATAAATAGATATAAAGGATATACCATATTCACTATAGGTATGTATAAATAGATATAAAGGATATAACATATTCACTATAGGTGTGTATAAATAGATATAAAGGATATAACATATTCACTATAGGTATGTATAAATAGATATAAAGGATATACCATATATACTATAGGTGTGTATAAATAGATATAAAGGACCATATTCACTATAGGTATGTATAATAGATATAAAGGATATACCATATTCACTATAGGTATGTATAAATAGATATAAAGGATATAACATATTCACTATAGGTATGTATAAATAGATATAAAGGATATAACATATTTACTATAGGTATGTATAAATAGATATAAAGGATATACCATATTCACTATAGGTGTGTATAAATAGATATAAAGGATATAACATATTCACTATAGGTGTGTATAAATAGATATAAAGGATATACCATATTCACTATAGGTGTGTATAAATAGATATAAAGGATATACCATATTCACTATAGGTGTGTATAAATAGATATAAAGGATATAACATATTCACTATAGGTATGTATAAATAGATATAAAGGACCATATTCACTATAGGTATGTATAAATAGATATAAAGGATATTCCATATTCACTATAGGTGTGTATAAATAGATATAAAGGATATACCATATTCACTATAGGTATGTATAAATAGATATAAAGGATATACCATATTTACTATAGGTATGTATAAATAGATATAAAGGATATACCATATTTACTATAGGTATGTATAAATAGATATAAAGGATATACCATATTTACTATAGGTATGTATAAATAGATATAAATGATATACCATATTCACTATAGGTGTGTGTAATAGATATAAAGGATATACCATATTTACTATAGGTATGTATAAATAGATATAAAGGATATAACATATTCACTATAGGTATGTATAAATAGATATAAAGGACCATATTCACTATAGGTATGTATAAATAGATATAAAGGATATAACATATTCACTATAGGTGTGTATAAATAGATATAAAGGATATACCATATTCACTATAGGTATGTATAAATAGATATAAAGGATATACCATATTTAGTATAGGTATGTATAAATAGATATAAAGGATATACCATATTCACTATAGGTATGTATAAATAGATATAAAGGATATACCATATTCACTATAGGTATGTATATTAGATATAAAGGATATACCATATCCACTATAGGTATGTATAAATAGATATAAAGGATATAACATATTCACTATAGGTGTGTATAAATAGATATAAAGGATATACCATATTCACTATAGGTATGTATAAATAGATATAAAGGATATACCATATTCACTATAGGTTCGTATAAATAGATATAAAGGATATAACATATTCACTATAGGTGTGTATAAATAGATATAAAGGATATAACATATTCACTATAGGTATGTATAAATAGATATAAAGGATATACCATATTCACTATAGGTATGTATAAATAGATATAAAGGATATACCATATTTACTATAGGTATGTATAAATAGATATAAAGGATATAACATATTCACTATAGGTGTGTGTAATAGATATAAAGGATATAACATATTTACTATAAGTATGTATAAATAGATATAAAGGATATACCATATTCACTATAGGTATGTATAAATAGATATAAAGGACCATATTCACTATAGGTATGTATAAATAGATATAAAGGATATAACATATTCACTATAGGTGTGTATAAATAGATATAAAGGATATACCATATTCACTATAGGTATGTATAAATAGATATAAAGGATATACCATATTTACTATAGGTGTGTATAAATAGATATAAAGGATGTGACATATTCACTATAGGTGTGTATAAATAGATATAAAGGATATACCATATTCACTATAGGTATGTATAAATAGATATAAAGGATATACCATATTCACTATAGGTGTGTATAATAGATATAAAGGATATACCATATTCACTATAGGTATGTATAAATAGATATAAAGGATATACCATATTCACTATAGGTATGTATACATAGATATAAAGGATATACCATATTCACTATAGGTATGTATAAATAGATATAAAGGATATACCATATTCACTATAGGTATGTATAAATAGATATAAAGGATATAACATATTCACTATAGGTGTGTATAAATAGATATAAAGGATATACCATATTCACTATAGGTATGTATAAATAGATATAAAGGATATACCATATTCACTATAGGTATGTATAAATAGATATAAAGGATATACCATATTTACTATAGGTGTGTGTAATAGATATAAAGGATATACCATATTCACTATAGGTGTGTATAAATAGATATAAAGTACCATATTCACTATAGGTATGTATAAATAGATATAAAGGATATAACATATTCACTATAGGTATGTATAAATAGATATAAAGGATATACCATATTCACTATAGGTGTGTATAAATAGATATAAAGGATATACCATATTCACTATAGGTATGTATAAATAGATATAAAGGATATAACATATTGACTATAAATATGTATAAATAGATATAAAGGATATACCATATTCACTATAGGTGTGTGTAATAGATATAAAGGATATAACATATTCACTATAGGTGTGTATATATAGATATAAAGGATATATACCATATTCACTATAGGTGTGTATAAATAGATATAAAGGATATAACATATTCACTATAGGTATGTATAAATAGATATAAAGGATATACCATATTCACTATAGGTGTGTATAATAGATATAAAGGATATAACATATTTACTATAGGTGTGTATAAATAGATATAAAGTATATAACATATTCACTATAGGTATGTATAAATAGATATAAAGTATATAACATATTCACTATAGGTGTGTATAAATAGATATAAAGGATATACCATATTCACTATAGGTATGTATAAATAGATATAAAGGATATACCATATTTACTATAGGTATGTATAAATAGATATAAAGGATATACCATATTTACTATAGGTATGTATAAATAGATATAAAGGATATACCATATTCACTATAGGTATGTATAAATAGATATAAAGGATATACCATATTCACTATAGGTATGTGTAAATAGATATAAAGGATATACCATATTTACTATAGGTGTGTGTAATAGATATAAAGGATATAACATATTCACTATAGGTATGTATAAATAGATATAAAGGATATAACATATTTACTATAGGTGTGTATAAATAGATATAAAGGATATACCATATTCACTATAGGTATGTATAAATAGATGTAAAGGATATAACATATTCACTATAGGTATGTATAAATAGATATAAAGGATATACCATATTCACTATAGGTATGTTTAAATAGATATAAAGGATATACCATATTCACTATAGGTATGTATAAATAGATATAAAGGATATACCATATTCACTATAGGTGTGTATAAATAGATATAAAGGATATACCATATTCACTATAGGTGTGTATAAATAGATATAAAGGATATAACATATTCACTATAGGTATGTATAAATAGATATAAAGGACCATATTCACTATAGGTATGTATAAATAGATATAAAGGATATTCCATATTCACTATAGGTGTGTATAAATAGATATAAAGGATATACCATATTCACTATAGGTATGTATAAATAGATATAAAGGATATACCATATTTACTATAGGTATGTATAAATAGATATAAAGGATATACCATATTTACTATAGGTATGTATAAATAGATATAAAGGATATACCATATTTACTATAGGTATGTATAAATAGATATAAATGATATACCATATTCACTATAGGTGTGTGTAATAGATATAAAGGATATACCATATTTACTATAGGTATGTATAAATAGATATAAAGGATATAACATATTCACTATAGGTATGTATAAATAGATATAAAGGACCATATTCACTATAGGTATGTATAAATAGATATAAAGGATATAACATATTCACTATAGGTGTGTATAAATAGATATAAAGGATATACCATATTCACTATAGGTATGTATAAATAGATATAAAGGATATACCATATTTAGTATAGGTATGTATAAATAGATATAAAGGATATACCATATTCACTATAGGTATGTATAAATAGATATAAAGGATATACCATATTCACTATAGGTATGTATATTAGATATAAAGGATATACCATATCCACTATAGGTATGTATAAATAGATATAAAGGATATAACATATTCACTATAGGTGTGTATAAATAGATATAAAGGATATACCATATTCACTATAGGTATGTATAAATAGATATAAAGGATATACCATATTCACTATAGGTTCGTATAAATAGATATAAAGGATATAACATATTCACTATAGGTGTGTATAAATAGATATAAAGGATATAACATATTCACTATAGGTATGTATAAATAGATATAAAGGATATACCATATTCACTATAGGTATGTATAAATAGATATAAAGGATATACCATATTTACTATAGGTATGTATAAATAGATATAAAGGATATAACATATTCACTATAGGTGTGTGTAATAGATATAAAGGATATAACATATTTACTATAAGTATGTATAAATAGATATAAAGGATATACCATATTCACTATAGGTGTGTATGAATAGATATAAAGGATATACCATATTCACTATAGGTATGTATAATAGATATAAAGGATATACCATATTCATTATAGGTGTGTGTAATAGATATAAAGGATATAACATATTCACTATAAATATGTATAAATAGATATAAAGGATATACCATATTCACTATAGGTATGTATAAATAGATATAAAGGATATAACATATTCACTCTAAATATGTATAAATAGATATAAATGATATACCATATTCACTATAGGTGTGTATAAATAGATATAAAGGATATTCCATATTCACTATAGGTGTGTATAAATAGATATAAAGGATATACCATATTCACTATAGGTATGTATAAATAGATATAAAGGATATACCATATTTAGTATAGGTATGTATAAATAGATATAAAGGATATACCATATTCACTATAGGTATGTATAAATAGATATAAAGGATATACCATATTCACTATAGGTATGTATATTAGATATAAAGGATATACCATATCCACTATAGGTATGTATAAATAGATATAAAGGATATAACATATTCACTATAGGTGTGTATAAATAGATATAAAGGATATACCATATTCACTATAGGTATGTATAAATAGATAGAAAGGATATACCATATTCACTATAGGTTCGTATAAATAGATATAAAGGATATAACATATTCACTCTAGGTGTGTATAAAAAGATATAAAGGATATAACATATTCACTATAGGTATGTATAAATAGATATAAAGGATATACCATATTCACTATAGGTATGTATAAATAGATATAAAGGATATACCATATTTACTATAGGTATGTATAAATAGATATAAAGGATATAACATATTCACTATAGGTGTGTGTAATAGATATAAAGGATATAACATATTTACTATAAGTATGTATAAATAGATATAAAGGATATACCATATTCACTATAGGTGTGTATGAATAGATATAAAGGATATACCATATTCACTATAGGTATGTATAATAGATATAAAGGATATACCATATTCATTATAGGTGTGTGTAATAGATATAAAGGATATAACATATTCACTATAAATATGTATAAATAGATATAAAGGATATACCATATTCACTATAGGTATGTATAAATAGATATAAAGGATATAACATATTCACTCTAAATATGTATAAATAGATATAAATGATATACCATATTCACTATAGGTGTGTATAAATAGATATAAAGGATATACCATATTCACTATAGGTGTGTATAAATAGATATAAAGGATATATCATATTCACTATAGGTATGTGTAAATAGATATAAAGGATATACCATATTTACTATAGGTATGTATGAATAAATATAAAGGATATAACATATTCACTATAGGTATGTATAAATAGATATAAAGGATATACCATATTCACTATAGGTATGTATAAATAGATATAAAGGATATACCATATTCACTATAGGTATGTATAAATAGATATAAAGGATATACCATATTCACTATAGGTATGTATAAATAGATATAAAGGATATAACATATTTACTATAGGTGTGTGTAATAGATATAAAGGATATAACATATTCACTATAGGTATGTATAAATAGATATAAAGGATATAACATATTCACTATAGGTATGTATAAATAGATATAAAGGATATAACATATTCACTATAGGTGTGTGTAATAGATATAAAGGATATACCATATTCACTATAGGTGTGTATAAATAGATATAAAGGATATACCATATTCACTATAGGTATGTATAAATAGATATAAAGGATATACCATATTCACTATAGGTATGTATAAATAGATATAAAGGATATACCATATTCACTATAGGTGTGTTTAAATAGATATAAAGGATATACCATATTCACTATAGGTATGTATAAATAGATATAAAGGATATACCATATTTACTATAGGTATGTATAAATAGATATAAAGGATATACCATATTTACTATAGGTATGTATAAATAGATATAAAGGATATACCATATTCACTATAGGTATGTATAAATAGATATAAAGGATATACCATATTCACTATAGGTATGTATAAATAGATATAAAGGATATACCATATTTACTATAGGTATGTATAATAGATATAAAGGATATACCATATCCACTATAGGTGTGTGTAATAGATATAAAGGATATAACATATTCACTATAGGTATGTATAAATAGATATAAAGGATATACCATATTCACTATAGGTGTGTATAAATAGATATAAAGGATATACCATATTCACTATAGGTATGTGTAATAGATATAAAGGATATACCATATTCACTATAGGTATGTATAAATAGATATAAAGGATATACCATATTCACTATAGGTATGTATAAATAGATATAAAGGATATACCATATTTACTATAGGTATGTATAAATAGATATAAAGGATATACCATATTCACTATAGGTGTGTGTAATAGATATAAAGGATATAACATATTTACTATAAGTATGTATACATAGATATAAAGGATATACCATATTCACTATAGGTATGTATAAATAGATATAAAGGATATACCATATTTACTATAGGTATGTATAAATAGATATAAAGGATATACCATATTCACTATAGGTATGTATAAATAGATATAAAGGATATACCATATTCACTATAGGTATGTATAAATAGATATAAAGGATATACCATATTCACTATAGGTATGTGTAAATAGATATAAAGGATATACCATATTTACTATAGGTGTGTGTAATAGATATAAAGGATATAACATATTCACTATAGGTATGTATAAATAGATATAAAGGATATAACATATTTACTATAGGTGTGTATAAATAGATATAAAGGATATACCATATTCACTATAGGTATGTATAAATAGATGTAAAGGATATAACATATTCACTATAGGTATGTATAAATAGATATAAAGGATATACCATATTCACTATAGGTATGTTTAAATAGATATAAAGGATATACCATATTCACTATAGGTATGTATAAATAGATATAAAGGATATACCATATTCACTATAGGTGTGTATAAATAGATATAAAGGATATACCATATTCACTATAGGTGTGTATAAATAGATATAAAGGATATAACATATTCACTATAGGTATGTATAAATAGATATAAAGGACCATATTCACTATAGGTATGTATAAATAGATATAAAGGATATTCCATATTCACTATAGGTGTGTATAAATAGATATAAAGGATATACCATATTCACTATAGGTATGTATAAATAGATATAAAGGATATACCATATTTACTATAGGTATGTATAAATAGATATAAAGGATATACCATATTTACTATAGGTATGTATAAATAGATATAAAGGATATACCATATTTACTATAGGTATGTATAAATAGATATAAAGGATATACCATATTCACTATAGGTGTGTGTAATAGATATAAAGGATATACCATATTTACTATAGGTATGTATAAATAGATATAAAGGATATACCATATTTACTATAGGTATGTATAAATAGATATAAAGGATATAACATATTCACTATAGGTATGTATAAATAGATATAAAGGACCATATTCACTATAGGTATGTATAAATAGATATAAAGGATATAACATATTCACTATAGGTGTGTATAAATAGATATAAAGGATATACCATATTCACTATAGGTATGTATAAATAGATATAAAGGATATACCATATTTACTATAGGTGTGTATAAATAGATATAAAGGATGTGACATATTCACTATAGGTGTGTATAAATAGATATAAAGGATATACCATATTCACTATAGGTATGTATAAATAGATATAAAGGATATACCATATTCACTATAGGTGTGTATAATAGATATAAAGGATATACCATATTCACTATAGGTATGTATAAATAGATATAAAGGATATACCATATTCACTATAGGTATGTATACATAGATATAAAGGATATACCATATTCACTATAGGTATGTATAAATAGATATAAAGGATATACCATATTCACTATAGGTATGTATAAATAGATATAAAGGATATAACATATTCACTATAGGTGTGTATAAATAGATATAAAGGATATACCATATTCACTATAGGTATGTATAAATAGATATAAAGGATATACCATATTCACTATAGGTATGTATAAATAGATATAAAGGATATACCATATTTACTATAGGTGTGTGTAATAGATATAAAGGATATACCATATTCACTATAGGTGTGTATAAATAGATATAAAGTACCATATTCACTATAGGTATGTATAAATAGATATAAAGGATATCACATATTCACTATAGGTATGTATAAATAGATATAAAGGATATACCATATTCACTATAGGTGTGTATAAATAGATATAAAGGATATACCATATTCACTATAGGTATGTATAAATAGATATAAAGGATATAACATATTGACTATAAATATGTATAAATAGATATAAAGGATATACCATATTCACTATAGGTGTGTGTAATAGATATAAAGGATATAACATATTCACTATAGGTGTGTATATATAGATATAAAGGATATATACCATATTCACTATAGGTGTGTATAAATAGATATAAAGGATATAACATATTCACTATAGGTATGTATAAATAGATATAAAGGATATACCATATTCACTATAGGTGTGTATAATAGATATAAAGGATATAACATATTTACTATAGGTGTGTATAAATAGATATAAAGTATATAACATATTCACTATAGGTATGTATAAATAGATATAAAGTATATAACATATTCACTATAGGTGTGTATAAATAGATATAAAGGATATACCATATTCACTATAGGTATGTATAAATAGATATAAAGGATATACCATATTTACTATAGGTATGTATAAATAGATATAAAGGATATACCATATTTACTATAGGTATGTATAAATAGATATAAAGGATATACCATATTCACTATAGGTATGTATAAATAGATATAAAGGATATACCATATTCACTATAGGTATGTGTAAATAGATATAAAGGATATACCATATTTACTATAGGTGTGTGTAATAGATATAAAGGATATAACATATTCACTATAGGTATGTATAAATAGATATAAAGGATATAACATATTTACTATAGGTGTGTATAAATAGATATAAAGGATATACCATATTCACTATAGGTATGTATAAATAGATGTAAAGGATATAACATATTCACTATAGGTATGTATAAATAGATATAAAGGATATACCATATTCACTATAGGTATGTTTAAATAGATATAAAGGATATACCATATTCACTATAGGTATGTATAAATAGATATAAAGGATATACCATATTCACTATAGGTGTGTATAAATAGATATAAAGGATATACCATATTCACTATAGGTGTGTATAAATAGATATAAAGGATATAACATATTCACTATAGGTATGTATAAATAGATATAAAGGACCATATTCACTATAGGTATGTATAAATAGATATAAAGGATATTCCATATTCACTATAGGTGTGTATAAATAGATATAAAGGATATACCATATTCACTATAGGTATGTATAAATAGATATAAAGGATATACCATATTTACTATAGGTATGTATAAATAGATATAAAGGATATACCATATTTACTATAGGTATGTATAAATAGATATAAAGGATATACCATATTTACTATAGGTATGTATAAATAGATATAAATGATATACCATATTCACTATAGGTGTGTGTAATAGATATAAAGGATATACCATATTTACTATAGGTATGTATAAATAGATATAAAGGATATACCATATTTACTATAGGTATGTATAAATAGATATAAAGGATATAACATATTCACTATAGGTATGTATAAATAGATATAAAGGACCATATTCACTATAGGTATGTATAAATAGATATAAAGGATATAACATATTCACTATAGGTGTGTATAAATAGATATAAAGGATATACCATATTCACTATAGGTATGTATAAATAGATATAAAGGATATACCATATTTACTATAGGTGTGTATAAATAGATATAAAGGATGTGACATATTCACTATAGGTGTGTATAAATAGATATAAAGGATATACCATATTCACTATAGGTATGTATAAATAGATATAAAGGATATACCATATTCACTATAGGTGTGTATAATAGATATAAAGGATATACCATATTCACTATAGGTATGTATAAATAGATATAAAGGATATACCATATTCACTATAGGTATGTATACATAGATATAAAGGATATACCATATTCACTATAGGTATGTATAAATAGATATAAAGGATATACCATATTCACTATAGGTATGTATAAATAGATATAAAGGATATAACATATTCACTATAGGTGTGTATAAATAGATATAAAGGATATACCATATTCACTATAGGTATGTATAAATAGATATAAAGGATATACCATATTCACTATAGGTATGTATAAATAGATATAAAGGATATACCATATTTACTATAGGTGTGTGTAATAGATATAAAGGATATACCATATTCACTATAGGTGTGTATAAATAGATATAAAGTACCATATTCACTATAGGTATGTATAAATAGATATAAAGGATATAACATATTCACTATAGGTATGTATAAATAGATATAAAGGATATACCATATTCACTATAGGTGTGTATAAATAGATATAAAGGATATACCATATTCACTATAGGTATGTATAAATAGATATAAAGGATATAACATATTGACTATAAATATGTATAAATAGATATAAAGGATATACCATATTCACTATAGGTGTGTGTAATAGATATAAAGGATATAACATATTCACTATAGGTGTGTATATATAGATATAAAGGATATATACCATATTCACTATAGGTGTGTATAAATAGATATAAAGGATATAACATATTCACTATAGGTATGTATAAATAGATATAAAGGATATACCATATTCACTATAGGTGTGTATAATAGATATAAAGGATATAACATATTTACTATAGGTGTGTATAAATAAATATAAAGTATATAACATATTCACTATAGGTATGTATAAATAGATATAAAGTATATAACATATTCACTATAGGTGTGTATAAATAGATATAAAGGATATACCATATTCACTATAGGTATGTATAAATAGATATAAAGGATATACCATATTCACTATAGGTATGTATAAATAGATATAAAGGATATAACATATTCACTATAGGTGTGTATAAATAGATATAAAGGATATAACATATTCACTATAGGTATGTATAAATAGATATAAAGGATATACCATATATACTATAGGTGTGTATAAATAGATATAAAGGACCATATTCACTATAGGTATGTATAATAGATATAAAGGATATACCATATTCACTATAGGTATGTATAAATAGATATAAAGGATATAACATATTCACTATAGGTATGTATAAATAGATATAAAGGATATAACATATTTACTATAGGTATGTATAAATAGATATAAAGGATATACCATATTCACTATAGGTGTGTATAAATAGATATAAAGGATATAACATATTCACTATAGGTGTGTATAAATAGATATAAAGGATATACCATATTTACTATAGGTATGTGTAATAGATATAAAGGATATAACATATTCACTATAGGTGTGTATAAATAGATATAAAGGATATACCATATTTACTATAGGTATGTATAAATAGATATAAAGGATATACCATATCTACTATAGGTATGTATAAATAGATATAAAGGATATACCATATTCACTATAGGTGTGTATAAATAGATATAAAGGATATACCATATTCACTATAGGTATGTATAAATAGATATAAAGGATATACCATATTCACTATAGGTATGTATAAATAGATATAAAGGATATACCATATTTACTATAGGTATGTATAAATAGATATAAAGGATATACCATATTCACTATAGGTATGTATAAATAGATATAAAGGATATACCATATTTACTATAGGTGTGTATAAATAGATATAAAGGATATACCATATTTACTATAGGTGTGTATAAATAGATATAAAGGATATAACATATTTACTATAGGTGTGTATAAATAGATGTAAAGGATATACCATATTCACTATAGGTGTGTATAAATAGATATAAAGGATATACCATATTCACTATAGGTATGTATAAATAGATATAAAGGATATACCATATTCACTATAGGTGTGTATAAATAGATGTAAAGGATATACCATATTCACTATAGGTGTGTGTAATAGATATAAAGGATATACCATATTCACTATAGGTATGTATAAATAGATATAAAGGATATACCATATTCACTATAGGTGTGTATAAATAGATGTAAAGGATATACCATATTCACTATAGGTGTGTGTAATAGATGTAAAGGATATACCATATTCACTATAGGTGTGTGTAATAGATATAAAGGATATACCATATTCACTATAGGTATGTATAAATAGATATAAAGGATATACCATATTCACTATAGGTATGTATAAATAGATATAAAGGATATAACATATTCACTATAGGTATGTATAAATAGATATAAAGGATATAACATATTCACTATAGGTGTGTATAAATAGATATAAAGGATATACCATATTTACTATAGGTATGTATAAATAGATATAAAGGATATACCATATTCACTATAGGTATGTATAAATAGATATAAAGGACCATATTCACTATAGGTATGTATAAATAGATATAAAGGATATACCATATTCACTATAGGTATGTATAAATAGATATAAAGGATATACCATATTTACTATAGGTATGTATAAATAGATATAAAGGATATACCATATTCACTATAGGTATGTATAAATAGATATAAAGGATATACCATATTCACTATAGGTGTGTATAAATAGATATAAAGGATATAACATATTCACTATAGGTATGTATAAATAGATATAAGGGATATACCATATTCACTATAGGTGTGTATAAATAGATATAAAGGATATACCATATTCACTATAGGTATGCATAAATAGATATAAAGGATATACCATATTTACTATAGGTGTGTGTAATAGATATAAAGGATATAACATATTCACTATAGGTATGTATAAATAGATATAAAGGATATACCATATTCACTATAGGTATGTATAAATAGATATAAAGGATATACCATATTCACTATAGGTGTGTATAAATAGATATAAAGGATATACCATATTCACTATAGGTGTGTATAAATAGATATAAAGGATATACCATATTTACTATAGGTATGTATAAATAGATATAAAGGATATACCATATTCACTATAGGTATGTATAAATAGATATAAAGGATATACCATATTCACTATAGGTGTGTATAAATAGATATAAAGGATATACCATATTCACTATAGGTATGTATGAATAGATATAAAGGGTATACCATATTCACTATAGGTATGTGTAATAGATATAAAGGATATACCATATTTACTATAGGTGTGTATAAATAGATATAAAGGATATACCATATTCACTATAGGTATGTATAAATAGATATAAAGGACCATATTCACTATAGGTATGTATAATAGATATAAAGGATATAACATATTCACTATAGGTATGTATAAATAGATATAAAGGATATACCATATTCACTATAGGTATGTATAAATAGATATAAAGGATATACCATATTCACTATAAATATGTATAAATAGATATAAAGTATATACCATATTCACTATAGGTATGTATAAATAGATATAAAGGATATACCATATTCACTATAGGTATGTATAAATAGATATAAAGGATATAACATATTCACTATAGGTATGTATAAATAGATATAAAGGATATAACATATTCACTATAGATATGTATAAATAGATATAAAGGATATATACCATATTCACTATAGGTATGTATAAATAGATATAAAGGATATACCATATTCACTATAGGTATGTATAATTAGATATAAAGGATATACCATATTCACTATAGGTATGTATAAATAGATATAAAGGATATACCATATTTACTATAGGTATGTATAAATAGATATAAAGGATATACCATATTCACTATAGGTGTGTATAAATAGATATAAAGGACCATATTCACTATAGGTGTGTATAAATAGATATAAAGGACCATATTCACTATAGGTATGTATAAATAGATATAAAGGATATACCATATTCACTATAGGTATGTATAAATAGATATAAAGGATATACCATATTCACTATAGGTATGTATAAATAGATATAAAGGACCATATTCACTATAGGTGTGTATAAATAGATATAAAGGATATACCATATTTACTATAGGTGTGTATAAATAGATATAAAGGATATAACATATTCACTATAGGTATGTATAAATAGATATAAAGGATATAACATATTCACTATAGGTATGTATAAATAGATATAAAGGATATACCATATTTACTATAGGTGTGTGTAATAGATATAAAGGATATAACATATTCACTATAGGTGTGTATAATAGATATAAAGTATATACCATATTCACTATAGGTGTGTATAAATAGATATAAAGGATATACCATATTTACTATAGGTGTGTATAAATAGATATAAAGGATATAACATATTCACTATAGGTATGTATAAATAGATATAAAGGATATAACATATTCACTATAGGTATGTATAAATAGATATAAAGGATATACCATATTTACTATAGGTGTATGTAATAGATATAAAGGATATAACATATTCACTATAGGTATGTATAATTAGATATAAAGGACCATATTCACTATAGGTGTGTGTAAATAGATATAAAGGATATAACATATTCACTATAGGTATGTATAAATAGATATAAAGGATATAACATATTCACTATAGGTGTGTATAAATAGATATAAAGGATATACCATATTCACTATAGGTATGTATAAATAGATATAAAGGATATAACATATTGACTATAAATATGTATAAATAGATATAAAGGATATACCATATTCACTATAGGTATGTATATATAGATATAAAGGATATATACCATATTCACTATAGGTGTGTATAAATAGATATAAAGGATATAACATATTCACTATAGGTATGTATAAATAGATATAAAGGATATAACATATTCACTATAGGTATGTATAAATAGATATAAAGGATATACCATATTTACTATAGGTGTGTATAAATAGATATAAAGGATATACCATATATACTATAGGTGTGTATAAATAGATATAAAGGATATACCATATTTACTATAGGTATGTATAAATAGATATAAAGGATATACCATATTTACTATAGGTATGTATAAATAGATAGAAAGGATATACCATATTCACTATAGGTATGTATAAATAGATATAAAGGATATACCATATTTACTATAGGTATGTATAAATAGATATAAAGGATATACCATATTCACTATAGGTATGTATAAATAGATATAAAGGATATACCATATTCACTATAGGTATGTATAAATAGATATAAAGGATATACCATATTCACTATAGGTGTGTATAAATAGATATAAAGGATATATCATATTCACTATAGGTGTGTATAATAGATATAAAGGATATACCATATTCACTATAGGTATGTATAATAGATATAAAGGATATAACATATTCACTATAGGTGTGTATAAATAGATATAAAGGATATACCATATTCACTATAGGTATGTATAAATAGATATAAAGGATATACCATATTCACTATAGGTGTGTATAATAGATATAAAGGATATAACATATTTACTATAGGTGTGTATAAATAGATATAAAGTATATAACATATTCACTATAGGTATGTATAAATAGATATAAAGTATATAACATATTCACTATAGGTGTGTATAAATAGATATAAAGGATATACCATATTCACTATAGGTATGTATAAATAGATATAAAGGATATACCATATTCACTATAGGTATGTATAAATAGATATAAAGGATATAACATATTCACTATAGGTGTGTATAAATAGATATAAAGGATATAACATATTCACTATAGGTATGTATAAATAGATATAAAGGATATACCATATATACTAAAGGTGTGTATAAATAGATATAAAGGACCATATTCACTATAGGTATGTATACTAGATATAAAGGATATAACATATTCACTATAGGTATGTATAAATAGATATAAAGGATATACCATATTCACTATAGGTATGTATAAATAGATATAAAGGATATACCATATTCACTATAAATATGTATAAATAGATATAAAGTATATACCATATTCACTATAGGTATGTATAAATAGATATAAAGGATATACCATATTCACTATAGGTATGTATAAATAGATATAAAGGATATAACATATTCACTATAGGTATGTATAAATAGATATAAAGGATATAACATATTCACTATAGGTATGTATAAATAGATATAAAGGATATACCATATTCACTATAGGTATGTATAAATAGATATAAAGGATATACCATATTTACTATAGGTGTGTATAAATAGATATAAAGGATATACCATATTCACTATAGGTATGTATAAATAGATATAAAGGACCATATTCACTATAGGTATGTATAAATAGATATAAAGGATATACCATATTCACTATAGGTATGTATAAATAGATATAAAGGATATACCATATTTACTATAGGTATGTATAAATAGATATAAAGGATATACCATATTCACTATAGGTATGTATAAATAGATATAAAGGATATACCATATTCACTATAGGTGTGTATAAATAGATATAAAGGATATAACATATTCACTATAGGTATGTATAAATAGATATAAGGGATATACCATATTCACTATAGGTGTGTATAAATAGATATAAAGGATATACCATATTTACTATAGGTATGTATAAATAGATATAAAGGATATACCATATTCACTATAGGTATGTATAAATAGATATAAAGGATATACCATATTCACTATAGGTGTGTATAAATAGATATAAAGGATATACCATATTCACTATAGGTATGTATGAATAGATATAAAGGGTATACCATATTCACTATAGGTATGTGTAATAGATATAAAGGATATACCATATTTACTATAGGTGTGTATAAATAGATATAAAGGATATACCATATTCACTATAGGTATGTATAAATAGATATAAAGGACCATATTCACTATAGGTATGTATAATAGATATAAAGGATATAACATATTCACTATAGGTATGTATAAATAGATATAAAGGATATACCATATTCACTATAGGTATGTATAAATAGATATAAAGGATATACCATATTCACTATAAATATGTATAAATAGATATAAAGTATATACCATATTCACTATAGGTATGTATAAATAGATATAAAGGATATACCATATTCACTATAGGTATGTATAAATAGATATAAAGGATATAACATATTCACTATAGGTATGTATAAATAGATATAAAGGATATAACATATTCACTATAGATATGTATAAATAGATATAAAGGATATATACCATATTCACTATAGGTATGTATAAATAGATATAAAGGATATACCATATTCACTATAGGTATGTATAATTAGATATAAAGGATATACCATATTCACTATAGGTATGTATAAATAGATATAAAGGATATACCATATTTACTATAGGTATGTATAAATAGATATAAAGGATATACCATATTCACTATAGGTGTGTATAAATAGATATAAAGGACCATATTCACTATAGGTATGTATAAATAGATATAAAGGATATACCATATTCACTATAGGTATGTATAAATAGATATAAAGGATATACCATATTCACTATAGGTATGTATAAATAGATATAAAGGACCATATTCACTATAGGTGTGTATAAATAGATATAAAGGATATACCATATTTACTATAGGTGTGTATAAATAGATATAAAGGATATAACATATTCACTATAGGTATGTATAAATAGATATAAAGGATATAACATATTCACTATAGGTATGTATAAATAGATATAAAGGATATACCATATTTACTATAGGTGTGTGTAATAGATATAAAGGATATAACATATTCACTATAGGTGTGTATAATAGATATAAAGTATATACCATATTCACTATAGGTGTGTATAAATAGATATAAAGGATATACCATATTTACTATAGGTGTGTATAAATAGATATAAAGGATATAACATATTCACTATAGGTATGTATAAATAGATATAAAGGATATAACATATTCACTATAGGTATGTATAAATAGATATAAAGGATATACCATATTTACTATAGGTGTATGTAATAGATATAAAGGATATAACATATTCACTATAGGTATGTATAATTAGATATAAAGGACCATATTCACTATAGGTGTGTGTAAATAGATATAAAGGATATAACATATTCACTATAGGTATGTATAAATAGATATAAAGGATATAACATATTCACTATAGGTGTGTATAAATAGATATAAAGGATATACCATATTCACTATAGGTATGTATAAATAGATATAAAGGATATAACATATTGACTATAAATATGTATAAATAGATATAAAGGATATACCATATTCACTATAGGTATGTATATATAGATATAAAGGATATATACCATATTCACTATAGGTGTGTATAAATAGATATAAAGGATATAACATATTCACTATAGGTATGTATAAATAGATATAAAGGATATAACATATTCACTATAGGTATGTATAAATAGATATAAAGGATATACCATATTTACTATAGGTGTGTATAAATAGATATAAAGGATATACCATATATACTATAGGTGTGTATAAATAGATATAAAGGATATACCATATTTACTATAGGTATGTATAAATAGATATAAAGGATATACCATATTTACTATAGGTATGTATAAATAGATAGAAAGGATATACCATATTCACTATAGGTATGTATAAATAGATATAAAGGATATACCATATTTACTATAGGTATGTATAAATAGATATAAAGGATATACCATATTCACTATAGGTATGTATAAATAGATATAAAGGATATACCATATTCACTATAGGTATGTATAAATAGATATAAAGGATATACCATATTCACTATAGGTGTGTATAAATAGATATAAAGGATATATCATATTCACTATAGGTGTGTATAATAGATATAAAGGATATACCATATTCACTATAGGTATGTATAATAGATATAAAGGATATAACATATTCACTATAGGTGTGTATAAATAGATATAAAGGATATACCATATTCACTATAGGTATGTATAAATAGATATAAAGGATATACCATATTCACTATAGGTGTGTATAATAGATATAAAGGATATAACATATTTACTATAGGTGTGTATAAATAGATATAAAGTATATAACATATTCACTATAGGTATGTATAAATAGATATAAAGTATATAACATATTCACTATAGGTGTGTATAAATAGATATAAAGGATATACCATATTCACTATAGGTATGTATAAATAGATATAAAGGATATACCATATTCACTATAGGTATGTATAAATAGATATAAAGGATATAACATATTCACTATAGGTGTGTATAAATAGATATAAAGGATATAACATATTCACTATAGGTATGTATAAATAGATATAAAGGATATACCATATATACTAAAGGTGTGTATAAATAGATATAAAGGACCATATTCACTATAGGTATGTATACTAGATATAAAGGATATAACATATTCACTATAGGTATGTATAAATAGATATAAAGGATATACCATATTCACTATAGGTATGTATAAATAGATATAAAGGATATACCATATTCACTATAAATATGTATAAATAGATATAAAGTATATACCATATTCACTATAGGTATGTATAAATAGATATAAAGGATATACCATATTCACTATAGGTATGTATAAATAGATATAAAGGATATAACATATTCACTATAGGTATGTATAAATAGATATAAAGGATATAACATATTCACTATAGGTATGTATAAATAGATATAAAGGATATACCATATTCACTATAGGTATGTATAAATAGATATAAAGGATATACCATATTCACTATAGGTGTGTATAAATAGATATAAAGGATATACCATATTCACTATAGGTATGTATAAATAGATATAAAGGATATACCATATTCACTATAGGTGTGTATAAATAGATATAAAGGATATACCATATTCACTATAGGTATGTATAAATAGATATAAAGGATATACCATATTCACTATAGGTGTGTATAAATAGATATAAAGGATATACCATATTCACTATAGGTATGTATAAATAGATATAAAGGATATACCATATTCACTATAGGTGTGTATAAATAGATATAAAGGATATAACATATTCACTATAGGTGTGTATAAATAGATATAAAGGATATATCATATTTACTATAGGTATGTATAAATAGATATAAAGGATGTACCATATTTACTATAGGTATGTATAAATAGATATAAAGGATATACCATATTCACTATAGGTGTGTATAAATAGATATAAAGGATATACCATATTCACTATAGGTGTGTATAAATAGATATAAAGGATATACCATATTCACTATAGGTATGTGTAATTATAAGAGAAGTAAGGAGCAGATTCTCACCTGCCATGAAAATGTTGACGAGGAGGCTGCGCTCTCCAGGTGGCGCCCATAGTCCCCAGATGTGGAAGAAGGACGGGTAGTAGAGGCCCTGGTGGGCAGGGCAGACATTAGGAAATGAAGTACCACAGGGGACCGGGATGGGATGAAAGGGTCAGAATAAAGTAATTAGTACTAGAAGGGATGGTAGTAGTAGCCCTGGTGGGCAGATATGAGGGGATGAAAGGGTTAGAATAATGAACAGTTGTAATCTTCATCTGTATCTTAATGGCTAACTTAATGGCTAACTTAATGGCTAACTTAATGGCTAACTTAATGGATAACTTAATGGATAACTTAATGGATAACTTAATGCATAACTTAATGCATAACTTAATGCATAACTTAACATAACAATTTATTCAATATCTTAAATAAGGGTTGGTTTATGTCCTGTATCGCTGTGGTGGGGTTGGTGTTTCCACCGGTGGCTGTGGCGTTTTGTGCGTCTGCTTCCGGGGTTGCTTGGTTACCAGATGTTGATGCGATTTCCTCCATTGGGGTGCCTTCCGCCGTATCGGTGGGTGCAGCCGGTGGAGGGTCTGTGGTTTTTTCAGTACTGTTCCCTGTCATTAGTTCCTGATTGCTCTCCTGAAACGATTCTTCGCTGCTGCTTGCACTGGGTATAGGTTCAGATTCGTCTGGTCTTCTTCTCTTTGTTGGTTGTTTCTCTGTGTCAACTTCGGGGATTGCTTTGCTCATGGCTCGGTGAAAACGTTAGTTCTTCATAACCGTCGGATCCATGTGGATACCAGGGAAGGAGGGTGGACTTTTGGGGTCTGTAGGTGTGGGATTCCCTAACTACGGTTGGTGTTTGAGCCGGTTGAAATTCTGCGGGATCCGAGGATGCAGGCAGTAAAAAGGAAAAAGATGTTGGGAGGGGATCTGCCAACCGGTTGAAATTCAATTTTACTATGCTGTGACTTGTGTTGAGTAAGAGAAGTATGGGGTGGAGTTTTGCACTTTTTAATTTGGACTTTTACTGGTCGACGTTTCGGGCCTTTCGGTCCTTCTTCAGGGCCAGTCCAGTTATGGCTGAGCCAGTCGGATCTAGGCTTATATACACTGGCAAAGCATTATGGCTCATTGCTTAATGGATAACGTAGTGGATAACTTAACGGATAACGTAGTGGATAACTTAATGGATAACTTAACGGATAACGTGGTGCATAACTTAATGGATAACGTATTGGATAACTTAATGGATAACTTAATGGATAATGCAGTGGATAACTTAATGGATAACTTAAAGGCTAACTTTATGGATAACATAGTGGATAACTTAATGGATAACGTAGTGGATAACTTAATGGCTAACTTAATGGATAACTTAATGGATAACTTAATGGATAACGTAGTGGATAACTTAATGGATAACGTAGTGGATAACTTAATGGATAACTTAATGGATAACGTAGTGGATAACTAAATGGCTAACTTAATGGATAATTTAATGGATAACTTAATGGATAACTTAATGGATCACTTAATGCATAACTTAATGGCTAACTTAATGGCTAACTAATGGATAACTTAATGGATAACTTAATGGATAACTTAATGGAAAACTTAATGGATAACTTAATGCATAACTTAATGCATAACTTAATGGATAACTTAATGGATAACTTAATGGATAACTTAATGCATAACTTAATGCATAACTTAATGCATAACTTAATGCATAACTTAATGCATAACTTAATGGATAACTTAATGGATAACTTAATGCATAACTTAATGCATAACTTAATGCATAACTTAATGCATAACTTAATGCATAACTTAATGCATAACTTAATGCATAACTTAATGCATATCTTAATGCATAACTTAATGCATAACTTAATGCATAACTTAATGCATAACGTAGTGGCCAACTTAATTAATGTGAGGTTCTCTGGAGGGCAATCTGAATATTATTTTCAGCCTGTTTTGGGGTATGTATAATGGATGGAGATTAGTTGCTCTCTGGGACTCTATGTCTAAAATATATCTACTATTTCACCTCTGCTGTTTAATGTTGTTTAGATGACCATATTAAACTTCAATTATTTAAATATTGTTTTTTTATGAAAACAATAAATCACACAAGCTGTAGGAACTCGACCAAGTCAACAGCCAATGTGAGATTGTTTCCCTACATGATATAAGTGTAAGACAAAGTCAGAAGGGGTTGGAAAACCACACATTTAGCCAACAAATGCCTTTCTACATCATTCAAATAATTAAATAAAAACGTTTTTCAATCAATAATAATGTATAAACATAATTAGTGATAAGGCAGAAACACAGAGGAAGTAAAGGTACCTACCGAGGCGCCACCTTTGATGACTTGTATGAACATGAGTAGGTAGACGTTTGTCCTGGCACTGACAGGTGTCACTAGTGTAGTTACAGTCAGCACAACCATACCTGAGGATAGATTATAACTACAGTCAGTACAACCATACCTGAGGGTAGATTATAACTACAGTCAGCACAACCATACCTGAGGATAGATTATAACTACAGTACAATCATACCTGAGGGTAGATTATAACTACAGTCAGTACAATCATACCTGAGGATAGATTATAACTACAGTCAGTACAACCATACCTGAGGGTAGATTATAACTACAGCACAACCATACCTGAGGATAGATTATAACTACAGTCAGCACAACCATACCTGAGGGTAGATTATAACTACAGCACAACCATACCTGAGGGTAGATTATAACTACAGTACAACCATACCTGAGGGTAGATTATAACTACAGTCAGCACAATCATACCTGAGGGTAGATTATAACTACAGTCAGTACAACCATACCTGAGGGTAGATTATAACTACAGTCAGTACAACCATACCTGAGGATAGATTATAGCTACAGTCAGTACAATCATACCTGAGGGTAGATTATAACTATAGTCAGTACAACCATACCTGAGGGTAGATTATAACTACAGTCAGCACAATCATACCTGAGGATAGATTATAACTACAGTCAGCACAACCATACCTGAGGATAGATTATAACTACAGTCAGCACAACCATACCTGAGGGTAGATTATAGCTACAGTCAGTACAACCATACCTGAGGATAGATTATAACTACAGTCAGTACAATCATACCTGAGGGTAGATTATAACTATAGTCAGTACAACCATACCTGAGGATAGATTATAACTACAGTACAACCATACCTGAGGGTAGATTATAACTACAGCACAATCATACCTGAGGGTAGATTATAACTACAGTCAGCACAACCATACCTGAGGATAGATTATAGCTATAGTCAGTACAACCATACCTGAGGGTAGATTATAACTACAGTCAGTACAATCATACCTGAGGGTAGATTATAACTACAGTCAGCACAACCATACCTGAGGATAGATTATAACTACAGTCAGCACAATCATACCTGAGGGTACATTATAACTACAGTCAGCACAACCATACCTGAGGGTAGATTATAACTACAGTCAGTACAACCATACCTGAGGGTAGATTATAGCTACAGTCAGCACAACCATACCTGAGGATAGATTATAACTACAGTCAGTACAACCATACCTGAGGATAGATTATAGCTACAGTCAGCACAACCATACCTGAGGGTAGATTATAACTACAGTCAGTACAACCATACCTGAGGGTAGATTATAACTACAGTCAGCACAATCATACCTGAGGATAGATTATAACTACAGTCAGTACAACCATACCTGAGGATAGATTATAACTACAGCACAACCATACCTGAGGGTAGATTATAACTACAGCACAACCATACCTGAGGGTAGATTATAACTACAGCACAACCATACCTGAGGGTAGATTATAACTACAGTCAGTACAACCATACCTGAGGGTAGATTATAACTACAGTCAGTACAATCATACCTGAGGATAGATTATAGCTACAGTCAGCACAATCATACCTGAGGATAGATTATAACTACAGTACAATCATACCTGAGGATAGATTATAACTACAGTCAGTACAATCATACCTGAGGATAGATTATAGCTACAGTCAGTACAACCATACCTGAGGATAGATTATAACTCCAGTCAGCACAATCATACCTGAGGATAGATTATAACTACAGTCAGCACAATCATACCTGAGGATAGATTATAACTACAGTACAATCATACCTGAGGGTAGATTATAACTACAGTCAGTACAATCATACCTGAGGGTAGATTATAACTACAGTCAGCACAATCATACCTGAGGGTAGATTATAGCTACAGTCAGCACAACCATACCTGAGGATAGATTATAACTACAGTCAGCACAATCATACCTGAGGGTAGATTATAACTACAGTCAGCACAATCATACCTGAGGATAGATTATAACTACAGTACAATCATACCTGAGGGTAGATTATAACTACAGTCAGTACAACCATACCTGAGGGTAGATTATAGCTACAGTCAGCACAACCATACCTGAGGATAGATTATAACTACAGTCAGCACAACCATACCTGAGGGTAGATTATAACTACAGTCAGTACAATCATACCTGAGGATAGATTATAACTACAGTACAATCATACCTGAGGGTAGATTATAACTACAGTCAGTACAACCATACCTGAGGATAGATTATAACTACAGTCAGCACAATCATACCTGAGGGTAGATTATAACTATAGTCAGTACAACCATACCTGAGGGTAGATTATAACTACAGCACAACCATACCTGAGGGTAGATTATAACTACAGTCAGCACAACCATACCTGAGGATAGATTATAGCTACAGTCAGCACAACCATACCTGAGGGTAGATTATAACTACAGTCAGTACAACCATACCTGAGGGTAGATTATAACTACAGTCAGCACAATCATACCTGAGGATAGATTATAACTACAGTCAGTACAACCATACCTGAGGATAGATTATAACTACAGCACAACCATACCTGAGGGTAGATTATAACTACAGCACAACCATACCTGAGGGTAGATTATAACTACAGCACAACCATACCTGAGGGTAGATTATAACTACAGTCAGTACAACCATACCTGAGGGTAGATTATAACTACAGTCAGTACAATCATACCTGAGGATAGATTATAGCTACAGTCAGCACAATCATACCTGAGGATAGATTATAACTACAGTACAATCATACCTGAGGATAGATTATAACTACAGTCAGTACAATCATACCTGAGGATAGATTATAGCTACAGTCAGTACAACCATACCTGAGGATAGATTATAACTCCAGTCAGCACAATCATACCTGAGGATAGATTATAACTACAGTCAGCACAATCATACCTGAGGATAGATTATAACTACAGTACAATCATACCTGAGGGTAGATTATAACTACAGTCAGTACAATCATACCTGAGGGTAGATTATAACTACAGTCAGCACAATCATACCTGAGGGTAGATTATAGCTACAGTCAGCACAACCATACCTGAGGATAGATTATAACTACAGTCAGCACAATCATACCTGAGGGTAGATTATAACTACAGTCAGTACAACCATACCTGAGGATAGATTATAACTACAGTCAGCACAATCATACCTGAGGGTAGATTATAACTATAGTCAGTACAACCATACCTGAGGGTAGATTATAACTACAGTCAGTACAATCATACCTGAGGATAGATTACAACTACAGTCAGCACAACCATACCTGAGGGTAGATTATAACTACAGTCAGTACAATCATACCTGAGGATAGATTATAACTACAGTACAACCATACCTGAGGGTAGATTATAACTACAGTCAGTACAATCATACCTGAGGGTAGATTATAACTACAGTCAGTACAATCATACCTGAGGGTAGATTATAACTACAGTCAGCACAATCATACCTGAGGGTAGATTATAGCTACAGTCAGCACAATCATACCTGAGGGTAGATTATAACTACAGTCAGTACAATCATACCTGAGGGTAGATTATAACTACAGTCAGCACAATCATACCTGAGGGTAGATTATAACTACAGTCAGCACAACCATACCTGAGGGTAGATTATAACTACAGTCAGTACAATCATACCTGAGGGTAGATTATAACTACAGTACAACCATACCTGAGGGTAGATTATAACTACAGTACAACCATACCTGAGGGTAGATTATAGCTACAGTCAGTACAATCATACCTGAGGGTAGATTATAACTATAGTCAGCACAACCATACCTGAGGGTAGATTATAACTACAGTCAGCACAACCATACCTGAGGATAGATTATAACTACAGCACAACCATACCTGAGGGTAGATTATAACTACAGTCAGCACAACCATACCTGAGGATAGATTATAGCTACAGCACAACCATACCTGAGGGTAGATTATAACTACAGTCAGCACAACCATACCTGAGGGTAGATTATAACTACAGCACAATCATACCTGAGGGTAGATTATAACTACAGTCAGCACAATCATACCTGAGGATAGATTATAACTACAGTCAGTACAACCATACCTGAGGGTAGATTATAGCTACAGTCAGTACAACCATACCTGAGGATAGATTATAACTACAGTCAGTACAACCATACCTGAGGGTAGATTATAACTACAGTCAGTACAATCATACCTGAGGGTAGATTATAGCTATAGTCAGTACAACCATACCTGAGGGTAGATTATAGCTACAGTCAGTACAATCATACCTGAGGGTAGATTATAACTACAGTACAACCATACCTGAGGGTAGATTATAACTACAGTCAGCACAACCATACCTGAGGGTAGATTATAACTACAGCACAATCATACCTGAGGGTAGATTATAACTACAGTCAGCACAATCATACCTGAGGGTAGATTATAACTACAGTCAGTACAATCATACCTGAGGGTTGATTATAACTACAGCACAATCATACCTGAGGGTAGATTATAACTACAGCACAATCATACCTGAGGGTAGATTATAACTACAGCACAATCATACCTGAGGGTAGATTATAACTACAGTCAGTACAATCATACCTGAGGGTAGATTATAACTACAGCACAATCATACCTGAGGATAGATTATAACTACAGTCAGCACAATCATACCTGAGGGTAGATTATAACTACAGCACAATCATACCTGAGGGTAGATTATAACTACAGTCAGCACAATCATACCTGAGGGTAGATTATAACTACAGTCAGCACAACCATACCTGAGGGTAGATTATAACTACAGTCAGCACAATCATACCTGAGGATAGATTATAACTACAGTCAGCACAACCATACCTGAGGGTACATTATAACTACAGCACAACCATACCTGAGGGTAGATTATAACTACAGTCAGTACAACCATACCTGAGGGTAGATTATAGCTATAGTCAGTACAACCATACCTGAGGATAGATTATAACTACAGTCAGCACAATCATACCTGAGGGTAGATTATAGCTACAGTCAGTACAACCATACCTGAGGGTAGATTATAGCTACAGTCAGTACAAACATACCTGAGGGTAGATTATAGCTACAGTCAGCACAATCATACCTGAGGGTAGATTATAACTACAGTCAGCACAACCATACCTGAGGATAGATTATAGCTACAGTCAGTACAATCATACCTGAGGGTAGATTATAGCTACAGTCAGCACAACCATACCTGAGGGTAGATTATAACTACAGTCAGTACAACCATACCTGAGGGTAGATTATAACTATAGTCAGTACAACCATACCTGAGGATAGATTATAGCTATAGCACAATCATACCTGAGGGTAGATTATAACTACAGTCAGTACAATCATACCTGAGGGTAGATTATAACTACAGTACAACCATACCTGAGGGTAGATTATAGCTACAGTCAGCACAACCATACCTGAGGGTAGATTATAACTACAGTCAGTACAACCATACCTGAGGGTAGATTATAACTATAGTCAGTACAACCATACCTGAGGATAGATTATAGCTATAGCACAATCATACCTGAGGGTAGATTATAACTACAGTCAGCACAATCATACCTGAGGGTAGATTATAACTACAGTACAACCATACCTGAGGGTAGATTATAGCTACAGTCAGCACAACCATACCTGAGGATAGATTATAACTACAGCACAACCATACCTGAGGGTAGATTATAACTACAGTCAGTACAACCATACCTGAGGGTAGATTATAACTACAGTCAGTACAATCATACCTGAGCATAGATTATAGCTACAGTCAGCACAACCATACCTGAGGGTAGATTATAACTACAGTCAGCACAATCATACCTGAGGATAGATTATAACTACAGTCAGTACAATCATACCTGAGGATAGATTATAGCTACAGTACAACCATACCTGAGGATAGATTATAACTACAGCACAACCATACCTGAGGATAGATTATAGCTACAGCACAACCATACCTGAGGATAGATTATAACTACAGTCAGTACAATCATACCTGAGGATAGATTATAACTACAGTCAGCACAATCATACCTGAGGGTAGATTATAACTATAGTCAGCACAATCATACCTGAGGATAGATTATAACTACAGTCAGTACAATCATACCTGAGGATAGATTATAACTACAGTCAGTACAATCATACCTGAGGATAGATTATAGCTACAGTCAGTACAACCATACCTGAGGGTAGATTATAGCTACAGTCAGCACAATCATACCTGAAGATAGATTATAACTACAGTCAGCACAACCATACCTGAGGATAGATTATAACTACAGTCAGTACAATCATACCTGAGGATAGATTATAACTACAGTCAGCACAATCATACCTGAGGGTAGATTATAACTATAGTCAGCACAATCATACCTGAGGATAGATTATAACTACAGTCAGTACAATCATACCTGAGGATAGATTATAACTACAGTCAGCACAATCATACCTGAGGATAGATTATAACTACAGTCAGTACAATCATACCTGAGGATAGATTATAGCTACAGTCAGTACAATCATACCTGAGGATAGATTATAACTACAGTCAGCACAACCATACCTGAGGATAGATTATAACTACAGTCAGCACAATCATACCTGAGGGTAGATTATAACTACAGTCAGCACAACCATACCTGAGGATAGATTATAACTACAGTCAGTACAACCATACCTGAGGATAGATTATAACTACAGTCAGTACAATCATACCTGAGGATAGATTATAACTACAGTCAGCACAACCATACCTGAGGGTAGATTATAACTACAGTCAGTACAACCATACCTGAGGATAGATTATAACTACAGCACAACCATACCTGAGGATAGATTATAACTATAGTCAGTACAATCATACCTGAGGGTAGATTATAACTACAGTCAGTACAATCATACCTGAGGATAGATTATAGCTACAGTACAACCATACCTGAGGGTAGATTATAACTACAGTCAGTACAACCATACCTGAGGATAGATTATAACTACAGTCAGCACAACCATACCTGAGGGTAGATTATAACTACAGCACAACCATACCTGAGGGTAGATTATAACTACAGTCAGCACAACCATACCTGAGGATAGATTATAACTACAGTCAGCACAATCATACCTGAGGGTAGATTATAACTACAGTCAGCACAACCATACCTGAGGATAGATTATAACTACATTCAGTACAATCATACCTGAGGGTAGATTATAACTACAGTCAGCACAACCATACCTGAGGGTAGATTATAACTATAGTCAGTACAATCATACCTGAGGGTAGATTATAACTACAGTCAGCACAATCATACCTGAGGGTAGATTATAACTACAGTCAGTACAACCATACCTGAGGATAGATTATAACTATAGTCAGCACAATCATACCTGAGGGTAGATTATAACTACAGTACAATCATACCTGAGGGTAGATTATAACTACAGTCAGTACAATCATACCTGAGGGTAGATTATAACTACAGTCAGTACAATCATACCTGAGGATAGATTATAGCTACAGTCAGTACAACCATACCTGAGGGTAGATTATAGCTACAGTCAGCACAACCATACCTGAGGATAGATTATAACTACAGTCAGCACAACCATACCTGAGGATAGATTATAACTACAGTCAGCACAACCATACCTGAGGATAGATTATAGCTACAGTCAGCACAACCATACCTGAGGATAGATTATAACTACAGTCAGTACAATCATACCTGAGGGTAGATTATAACTACAGTCAGCACAACCATACCTGAGGATAGATTATAACTACAGTCAGCACAACCATACCTGAGGGTAGATTATAACTATAGTCAGTACAATCATACCTGAGGATAGATTATAACTACAGTCAGTACAATCATACCTGAGGGTAGATTATAGCTATAGTCAGTACAATCATACCTGAGGGTAGATTATAACTACAGTACAATCATACCTGAGGGTAGATTATAACTACAGTACAATCATACCTGAGGATAGATTATAGCTACAGTCAGTACAATCATACCTGAGGATAGATTATAACTACAGTCAGCACAACCATACCTGAGGATAGATTATAGCTATAGTCAGTACAATCATACCTGAGGGTAGATTATAACTACAGTCAGTAC
Source organism: Sthenelais limicola (assembly GCA_942159475.1). Classification (NCBI taxonomy): domain Eukaryota; kingdom Metazoa; phylum Annelida; class Polychaeta; order Phyllodocida; family Sigalionidae; genus Sthenelais; species Sthenelais limicola. The sequence continues at coordinate 135,527,326 of OW804097.1, read as the reverse complement.
AACCATACCTGAGGATAGATTATAACTACAGTCAGTACAATCATACCTGAGGATAGATTATAGCTATAGTCAGTACAATCATACCTGAGGGTAGATTATAACTACAGTCAGTACAATCATACCTGAGGATAGATTATAGCTATAGTCAGTACAATCATACCTGAGGGTAGATTATAGCTACAGTCAGTACAACCATACCTGAGGGTAGATTATAGCTACAGTCAGTACAACCATACCTGAGGATAGATTATAACTACAGTCAGTACAACCATACCTGAGGATAGATTATAACTACAGTACAACCATACCTGAGGGTAGATTATAACTACAGTCAGTACAACCATACCTGAGGATAGATTATAACTACAGTCAGCACAATCATACCTGAGGGTAGATTATAACTACAGTACAATCATACCTGAGGATAGATTATAACTATAGTCAGTACAATCATACCTGAGGGTAGATTATAACTACAGTCAGTACAACCATACCTGAGGGTAGATTATAACTACAGTACAATCATACCTGAGGATAGATTATAACTATAGTCAGTACAATCATACCTGAGGGTAGATTATAACTACAGTCAGTACAACCATACCTGAGGATAGATTATAACTACAGTCAGCACAACCATACCTGAGGGTAGATTATAGCTACAGTCAGTACAATCATACCTGAGGATAGATTATAGCTACAGTCAGTACAACCATACCTGAGGATAGATTATAGCTACAGTCAGTACAATCATACCTGAGGATAGATTATAACTACAGCACAATCATACCTGAGGATAGATTATAACTACAGTCAGTACAACCATACCTGAGGGTAGATTATAACTACAGTCAGTACAACCATACCTGAGGGTAGATTATAGCTACAGTCAGTACAACCATACCTGAGGATAGATTATAACTACAGTCAGCACAACCATACCTGAGGATAGATTATAACTACAGTCAGCACAACCATACCTGAGGGTAGATTATAAATATAGTCATTACAACCATACCTGAGGGTAGATTATAACTACAGTCAGCACAATCATACCTGAGGATAGATTATAACTACAGTCAGTACAATCATACCTGAGGGTAGATTATAACTACAGTCAGTACAACCATACCTGAGGGTAGATTATAGCTACAGTCAGTACAACCATACCTGAGGATAGATTATAACTACAGCACAACCATACCTGAGGGTAGATTATAACTACAGTCAGTACAACCATACCTGAGGATAGATTATAGCTACAGTCAGTACAATCATACCTGAGGATAGATTATAACTACAGCACAACCATACCTGAGGGTAGATTATAACTACAGTACAATCATACCTGAGGGTAGATTATAGCTACAGTCAGTACAACCATACCTGAGGATAGATTATAACTACAGTCAGCACAATCATACCTGAGGATAGATTATAACTACAGTCAGCACAATCATACCTGAGGATAGATTATAACTACAGTACAACCATACCTGAGGGTAGATTATAACTACAGTACAATCATACCTGAGGGTAGATTATAACTACAGTACAATCATACCTGAGGGTAGATTATAGCTACAGTCAGTACAACTGACAGCAGACTGACAGATAGATTATAACTACAGTACAACCATACCTGAGGGTAGATTACAACTATAGTCAGTACAACCATACCTGAGGGTAGATTATAGCTACAGTCAGTACAACCATACCTGAGGATAGATTATAACTACAGCACAATCATACCTGAGGGTAGATTATAACTACAGTACAATCATACCTGAGGGTAGATTATAACTACAGTCAGCACAACCATACCTGAGGGTAGATTATAACTACAGCACAACCATACCTGAGGGTAGATTATAACTACAGTCAGCACAACCATACCTGAGGATAGATTATAACTACAGTACAACCATACCTGAGGGTAGATTATAACTACAGCACAATCATACCTGAGGGTAGATTATAACTACAGTACAACCATACCTGAGGGTAGATTATAGCTACAGTCAGCACAACCATACCTGAGGGTTGATTATAACTACAGCACAATCATACCTGAGGATAGATTATAACTACAGTACAACCATACCTGAGGATAGATTATAACTACAGTCAATACAACCATACCTGAGGGTAGATTATAACTACAGTCAGTACAACCATACCTGAGGATAGATTATAGCTACAGTACAATCATACCTGAGGGTAGATTATAACTACAGTCAGTACAACCATACCTGAGGGTAGATTATAACTACAGTCAGTACAATCATACCTGAGGGTAGATTATAACTACAGTCAGTACAATGATACCTGAGGATAGATTATAACTACAGTCAGCACAACCATACCTGAGGGTAGATTATAACTACAGTCAGTACAACCATACCTGAGGGTAGATTATAACTACAGTCAGCACAATCATACCTGAGGGTAGATTATAACTACAGTCAGCACAATCATACCTGAGGATAGATTATAACTACAGTACAACCATACCTGAGGATAGATTATAACTACAGTCAGCACAATCATACCTGAGGGTAGATTATAACTACAGTCAGTACAACCATACCTGAGGGTAGATTATAACTACAGTCAGCACAACCATACCTGAGGATAGATTATAACTACAGTACAACCATACCTGAGGGTAGATTATAACTACAGTCAGCACAACCATACCTGAGGATAGATTATAACTACAGTACAACCATACCTGAGGGTAGATTATAACTACAGTCAGCACAACCATACCTGAGGGTAGATTATAACTACAGTCAGTACAACCATACCTGAGGGTAGATTATAACTACAGTACAATCATACCTGAGGGTAGATTATAACTACAGTACAACCATACCTGAGGGTAGATTATAACTACAGTCAGCACAACCATACCTGAGGGTAGATTATAACTACAGTCAGCACAACCATACCTGAGGGTAGATTATAACTATAGTCAGTACAACCATACCTGAGGATAGATTATAACTACAGTCAGTACAATCATACCTGAGGGTAGATTATAACTACAGTCAGTACAACCATACCTGAGGGTAGATTATAACTACAGTCAGCACAACCATACCTGAGGGTAGATTATAACTACAGTCAGTACAATCATACCTGAGGGTAGATTATAACTACAGCACAACCATACCTGAGGGTAGATTATAGCTACAGTCAGCACAATCATACCTGAGGGTAGATTATAACTACAGTCAGTACAACCATACCTGAGGGTAGATTATAACTACAGTCAGCACAACCATACCTGAGGGTAGATTATAACTACAGTCAGTACAACCATACCTGAGGGTAGATTATAACTACAGTACAACCATACCTGAGGGTAGATTATAACTACAGTCAGTACAATCATACCTGAGGGTAGATTATAGCTACAGTCAGTACAACCATACCTGAGGGTAGATTATAACTACAGTCAGTACAACCATACCTGAGGGTAGATTATAACTACAGTAAGCACAACCATACCTGAGGGTAGATTATAACTACAGTCAGTACAATCATACCTGAGGGTAGATTATAACTACAGTCAGCACAATCATACCTGAGGGTAGATTATAACTACAGTCAGTACAATCATACCTGAGGGTAGATTATAACTACAGTCAGTACAACCATACCTGAGGGTAGATTATAACTACAGTCAGCACAACCATACCTGAGGGTAGATTATAACTACAGTACAATCATACCTGAGGGTAGATTATAACTATAGTCAGTACAACCATACCTGAGGGTAGATTATAGCTACAGTCAGCACAATCATACCTGAGGGTAGATTATAACTACAGTCAGTACAATCATACCTGAGGGTAGATTATAACTACAGTCAGTACAACCATACCTGAGGGTAGATTATAACTACAGTCAGCACAACCATACCTGAGGGTAGATTATAACTACAGTCAGTACAATCATACCTGAGGGTAGATTATAGCTACAGTCAGTACAACCATACCTGAGGATAGATTATAGCTACAGTCAGCACAATCATACCTGAGGATAGATTATAACTACAGTACAACCATACCTGAGGGTAGATTATAACTATAGTCAGCACAACCATACCTGAGGGTAGATTATAACTACAGTCAGTACAACCATACCTGAGGATAGATTATAACTACAGTCAGTACAACCATACCTGAGGATAGATTATAGCTACAGTCAGCACAATCATACCTGAGGATAGATTATAACTACAGTACAACCATACCTGAGGGTAGATTATAACTACAGTCAGCACAACCATACCTGAGGGTAGATTATAGCTACAGTCAGCACAACCATACCTGAGGGTAGATTATAGCTACAGTACAATCATACCTGAGGATAGATTATAACTACAGTCAGCACAATCATACCTGAGGGTAGATTATAACTACAGTCAGTACAATCATACCTGAGGGTAGATTATAACTACAGTCAGCACAATCATACCTGAGGGTAGATTATAACTACAGTACAATCATACCTGAGGATAGATTATATCTACAGTCAGTACAATCATACCTGAGGGTAGATTATAACTACAGTCAGCACAATCATACCTGAGGGTAGATTATAACTACAGTCAGTACAACCATACCTGAGGGTAGATTATAACTACAGTCAGCACAATCATACCTGAGGGTAGATTATAACTACAGTACAACCATACCTGAGGGTAGATTATAACTACAGTACAATCATACCTGAGGGTAGATTATAACTACAGTCAGTACAACCATACCTGAGGATAGATTATAACTACAGTCAGCACAACCATACCTGAGGGTAGATTATAACTATAGTCAGTACAATCATACCTGAGGATAGATTATAACTACAGTCAGCACAACCATACCTGAGGGTAGATTATAACTACAGTCAGCACAATCATACCTGAGGATAGATTATAACTACAGCACAACCATACCTGAGGGTAGATTATAACTACAGTCAGCACAACCATACCTGAGGATAGATTATAACTACAGTCAGCACAATCATACCTGAGGGTAGATTATAACTACAGTCAGCACAATCATACCTGAGGGTAGATTATAACTACAGTCAGCACAACCATACCTGAGGGTAGATTATAACTACAGTCAGCACAATCATACCTGAGGGTAGATTATAACTACAGTCAGTACAACCATACCTGAGGGTAGATTATAACTACAGTCAGCACAACCATACCTGAGGTAAGATTATAACTATAGTCAGCACAACCATACCTGAGGGTAGATTATAACTACAGTCAGCACAACCATACCTGAGGGTAGATTATAACTACAGTCAGTACAATCATACCTGAGGGTAGATTATAACTACAGTCAGTACAACCATACCTGAGGGTAGATTATAACTACAGTACAATCATACCTGAGGGTAGATTATAACTACAGTCAGCACAATCATACCTGAGGATAGATTATAACTACAGCACAACCATACCTGAGGATAGATTATAACTACAGTCAGCACAACCATACCTGAGGATAGATTATAACTACAGTCAGTACAACCATACCTGAGGGTAGATTATAGCTACAGTCAGTACAATCATACCTGAGGGTAGATTATAACTACAGTCAGCACAATCATACCTGAGGGTAGATTATAACTACAGTACAACCATACCAGAGGGTAGATTATAACTATAGTCAGCACAATCATACCTGAGGATAGATTATAGCTACAGTACAATCATACCTGAGGGTAGATTATAGCTACAGTCAGTACAATCATACCTGAGGATAGATTATAACTACAGTACAACCATACCAGAGGGTAGATTATAACTACAGTCAGCACAATCATACCTGAGGGTAGATTATAACTACAGTACAATCATACCTGAGGGTAGATTATAGCTACAGTCAGTACAATCATACCTGAGGATAGATTATAACTACAGTCAGCACAATCATACCTGAGGGTAGATTATAACTACAGTACAACCATACCAGAGGGTAGATTATAACTATAGTCAGTACAATCATACCTGAGGGTAGATTATAGCTACAGTCAGCACAACCATACCTGAGGGTAGATTATAACTACAGCACAACCATACCTGAGGATAGATTATAACTACAGCACAATCATACCTGAGGGTAGATTATAACTACAGTACAACCATACCTGAGGGTAGATTATAACTACAGTCAGTACAACCATACCTGAGGGTAGATTATAACTACAGCACAATCATACCTGAGGATAGATTATAACTACAGCACAACCATACCTGAGGGTAGATTATAACTACAGTACAACCATACCAGAGGGTAGATTATAACTACAGTCAGCACAATCATACCTGAGGGTAGATTATAACTACAGTACAACCATACCAGAGGGTAGATTATAACTACAGTCAGCACAATCATACCTGAGGGTAGATTATAACTACAGTACAATCATACCTGAGGGTAGATTATAGCTACAGTCAGTACAATCATACCTGAGGATAGATTATAACTACAGCACAATCATACCTGAGGATAGATTATAACTACAGTCAGTACAACCATACCTGAGGGTAGATTATAACTACAGTCAGTACAACCATACCTGAGGGTAGATTATAACTACAGTCAGTACAACCATACCTGAGGATAGATTATAACTACAGTCAGTACAACCATACCTGAGGATAGATTATAACTACAGTACAACCATACCTGAGGATAGATTATAACTACAGTCAGTACAACCATACCTGAGGGTAGATTATAACTACAGTACAACCATACCTGAGGATAGATTATAACTACAGTCAGTACAACCATACCTGAGGGTAGATTATAACTACAGTACAACCATACCTGAGGATAGATTATAACTACAGTACAACCATACCTGAGGATAGATTATAACTACAGTCAGTACAACCATACCTGAGGGTAGATTATAACTACAGTACAACCATACCTGAGGATAGATTATAACTACAGTACAACCATACCTGAGGATAGATTATAACTACAGTCAGTACAATCATACCTGAGGATAGATTATAACTACAGTCAGTACAATCATACCTGAGGGTAGATTATAACTACAGTCAGTACAACCATACCTGAGGGTAGATTATAACTACAGTCAGCACAACCATACCTGAGGATAGATTATAACTATAGTCAGTACAACCATACCTGAGGATAGATTATAACTACAGTCAGTACAATCATACCTGAGGATAGATTATAGCTACAGTCAGCACAACCATACCTGAGGGTAGATTATAACTACAGTCAGCACAATCATATCTGAGGGTAGATTATAGCTACAGTCAGTACAACCATACCTGAGGATAGATTATAACTACAGTACAACCATACCTGAGGATAGATTATAACTACAGTCAGTACAACCATACCTGAGGGTAGATTATAACTACAGTCAGTACAACCATACCTGAGGGTAGATTATAGCTACAGTCAGTACAACCATACCTGAGGATAGATTATAACTACAGTCAGTACAACCATACCTGAGGATAGATTATAACTACAGTACAACCATACCTGAGGGTAGATTATAGCTACAGTCAGCACAATCATACCTGAGGGTAGATTATAACTACAGTACAACCATACCTGAGGGTAGATTATAGCTACAGTCAGTACAATCATACCTGAGGGTAGATTATAACTACAGTCAGTACAACCATACCTGAGGATAGATTATAACTACAGTACAACCATACCTGAGGGTAGATTATAGCTACAGTCAGTACAATCATACCTGAGGGTAGATTATAACTACAGTACAACCATACCTGAGGATAGATTATAGCTACAGTCAGCACAATCATACCTGAGGATAGATTATAACTACAGTCAGTACAACCATACCTGAGGGTAGATTATAGCTACAGTCAGTAAAATCATACCTGAGGATAGATTATAGCTACAGTCAGTACAATCATACCTGAGGGTAGATTATAACTACAGTCAGCACAACCATACCTGAGGGTAGATTATAACTACAGTCAGCACAACCATACCTGAGGGTAGATTATAACTACAGTCAGCACAATCATACCTGAGGGTAGATTATAACTACAGTCAGTACAACCATACCTGAGGATAGATTATAACTACAGTCAGCACAATCATACCTGAGGGTAGATTATAACTACAGTCAGTACAATCATACCTGAGGGTAGATTATAACTACAGTCAGTACAACCATACCTGAGGGTAGATTATAACTACAGTCAGCACAATCATACCTGAGGGTAGATTATAACTACAGTCAGCACAACCATACCTGAGGGTAGATTATAACTACAGTACAATCATACCTGAGGGTAGATTATAGCTACAGTCAGCACAATCATACCTGAGGGTAGATTATAACTACAGTACAATCATACCTGAGGGTAGATTATAACTACAGTCAGCACAATCATACCTGAGGGTAGATTATAACTACAGTCAGCACAATCATACCTGAGGGTAGATTATAACTATAGTACAACCATACCTGAGGGTAGATTATAGCTACAGTCAGCACAATCATACCTGAGGGTAGATTATAGCTACAGTCAGTACAATCATATCTGAGGGTAGATTATAACTACAGTACAACCATACCTGAAGGTAGATTATAGCTACAGTCAGTACAATCATACCTGAGGGTAGATTATAACTATAGTACAACCATACCTGAGGGTAGATTATAGCTACAGTCAGTACAACCATACCTGAGGGTAGATTATAACTATAGTACAACCATACCTGAGGGTAGATTATAGCTACAGTCAGTACAACCATACCTGAGGGTAGATTATAACTATAGTACAACCATACCTGAGGGTAGATTATAACTACAGTCAGTACAACCATACCTGAGGATAGATTATAACTACAGTCAGTACAACCATACCTGAGGGTAGATTATAACTACAGCACAATCATACCTGAGGGTAGATTATAACTACAGTCAGCACAATCATACCTGAGGGTAGATTATAACTACAGTCAGCACAACCATACCTGAAGGTAGATTATAACTACAGTCAGCACAATCATACCTGAGGATAGATTATAACTACAGTCAGCACAACCATACCTGAAGGTACATTATAACTACAGCACAACCATACCTGAGGGTAGATTATAACTACAGTCAGTACAACCATACCTGAGGGTAGATTATAGCTATAGTCAGTACAACCATACCTGAGGATAGATTATAACTACAGTCAGCACAATCATACCTGAGGGTAGATTATAGCTACAGTCAGTACAACCATACCTGAGGGTAGATTATAGCTACAGTCAGTACAAACATACCTGAGGGTAGATTATAGCTACAGTCAGCACAATCATACCTGAGGGTAGATTATAACTACAGTCAGCACAACCATACCTGAGGATAGATTATAGCTACAGTCAGTACAATCATACCTGAGGGTAGATTATAGCTACAGTCAGCACAACCATACCTGAGGGTAGATTATAACTACAGTCAGTACAACCATACCTGAGGGTAGATTATAACTATAGTCAGTACAACCATACCTGAGGATAGATTATAGCTATAGCACAATCATACCTGAGGGTAGATTATAACTACAGTCAGTACAATCATACCTGAGGGTAGATTATAACTACAGTACAACCATACCTGAGGGTAGATTATAGCTACAGTCAGCACAACCATACCTGAGGGTAGATTATAACTACAGTCAGTACAACCATACCTGAGGGTAGATTATAACTATAGTCAGTACAACCATACCTGAGGATAGATTATAGCTATAGCACAATCATACCTGAGGGTAGATTATAACTACAGTCAGCACAATCATACCTGAGGGTAGATTATAACTACAGTACAACCATACCTGAGGGTAGATTATAGCTACAGTCAGCACAACCATACCTGAGGATAGATTATAACTACAGCACAACCATACCTGAGGGTAGATTATAACTACAGTCAGTACAACCATACCTGAGGGTAGATTATAACTACAGTCAGTACAATCATACCTGAGCATAGATTATAGCTACAGTCAGCACAACCATACCTGAGGGTAGATTATAACTACAGTCAGCACAATCATACCTGAGGATAGATTATAACTACAGTCAGTACAATCATACCTGAGGATAGATTATAGCTACAGTACAACCATACCTGAGGATAGATTATAACTACAGCACAACCATACCTGAGGATAGATTATAGCTACAGCACAACCATACCTGAGGATAGATTATAACTACAGTCAGTACAATCATACCTGAGGATAGATTATAACTACAGTCAGCACAATCATACCTGAGGGTAGATTATAACTATAGTCAGCACAATCATACCTGAGGATAGATTATAACTACAGTCAGTACAATCATACCTGAGGATAGATTATAACTACAGTCAGTACAATCATACCTGAGGATAGATTATAGCTACAGTCAGTACAACCATACCTGAGGGTAGATTATAGCTACAGTCAGCACAATCATACCTGAAGATAGATTATAACTACAGTCAGCACAACCATACCTGAGGATAGATTATAACTACAGTCAGTACAATCATACCTGAGGATAGATTATAACTACAGTCAGCACAATCATACCTGAGGGTAGATTATAACTATAGTCAGCACAATCATACCTGAGGATAGATTATAACTACAGTCAGTACAATCATACCTGAGGATAGATTATAACTACAGTCAGCACAATCATACCTGAGGATAGATTATAACTACAGTCAGTACAATCATACCTGAGGATAGATTATAGCTACAGTCAGTACAATCATACCTGAGGATAGATTATAACTACAGTCAGCACAACCATACCTGAGGATAGATTATAACTACAGTCAGCACAATCATACCTGAGGGTAGATTATAACTACAGTCAGCACAACCATACCTGAGGATAGATTATAACTACAGTCAGTACAACCATACCTGAGGATAGATTATAACTACAGTCAGTACAATCATACCTGAGGATAGATTATAACTACAGTCAGCACAACCATACCTGAGGGTAGATTATAACTACAGTCAGTACAACCATACCTGAGGATAGATTATAACTACAGCACAACCATACCTGAGGATAGATTATAACTATAGTCAGTACAATCATACCTGAGGGTAGATTATAACTACAGTCAGTACAATCATACCTGAGGATAGATTATAGCTACAGTACAACCATACCTGAGGGTAGATTATAACTACAGTCAGTACAACCATACCTGAGGATAGATTATAACTACAGTCAGCACAACCATACCTGAGGGTAGATTATAACTACAGCACAACCATACCTGAGGGTAGATTATAACTACAGTCAGCACAACCATACCTGAGGATAGATTATAACTACAGTCAGCACAATCATACCTGAGGGTAGATTATAACTACAGTCAGCACAACCATACCTGAGGATAGATTATAACTACATTCAGTACAATCATACCTGAGGGTAGATTATAACTACAGTCAGCACAACCATACCTGAGGGTAGATTATAACTATAGTCAGTACAATCATACCTGAGGGTAGATTATAACTACAGTCAGCACAATCATACCTGAGGGTAGATTATAACTACAGTCAGTACAACCATACCTGAGGATAGATTATAACTATAGTCAGCACAATCATACCTGAGGGTAGATTATAACTACAGTACAATCATACCTGAGGGTAGATTATAACTACAGTCAGTACAATCATACCTGAGGGTAGATTATAACTACAGTCAGTACAATCATACCTGAGGATAGATTATAGCTACAGTCAGTACAACCATACCTGAGGGTAGATTATAGCTACAGTCAGCACAACCATACCTGAGGATAGATTATAACTACAGTCAGCACAACCATACCTGAGGATAGATTATAACTACAGTCAGCACAACCATACCTGAGGATAGATTATAACTACAGTCAGTACAATCATACCTGAGGATAGATTATAACTACAGTCAGCACAACCATACCTGAGGATAGATTATAGCTACAGTCAGTACAATGATACCTGAGGGTAGATTATAACTACAGTCAGTACAATCATACCTGAGGATAGATTATAGCTACAGTCAGCACAACCATACCTGAGGATAGATTATAACTACAGTCAGTACAATCATACCTGAGGGTAGATTATAACTACAGTCAGCACAACCATACCTGAGGATAGATTATAACTACAGTCAGCACAACCATACCTGAGGGTAGATTATAACTATAGTCAGTACAATCATACCTGAGGATAGATTATAACTACAGTCAGTACAATCATACCTGAGGGTAGATTATAGCTATAGTCAGTACAATCATACCTGAGGGTAGATTATAACTACAGTACAATCATACCTGAGGGTAGATTATAACTACAGTACAATCATACCTGAGGATAGATTATAGCTACAGTCAGTACAATCATACCTGAGGATAGATTATAACTACAGTCAGCACAACCATACCTGAGGATAGATTATAGCTATAGTCAGTACAATCATACCTGAGGGTAGATTATAACTACAGTCAGTACAACCATACCTGAGGATAGATTATAACTACAGTCAGCACAACCATACCTGAGGGTAGATTATAGCTACAGTCAGTACAACCATACCTGAGGATAGATTATAACTACAGTCAGCACAACCATACCTGAGGATAGATTATAACTACAGTCAGCACAACCATACCTGAGGGTAGATTATAAATATAGTCATTACAACCATACCTGAGGGTAGATTATAACTACAGTCAGCACAATCATACCTGAGGATAGATTATAACTACAGTCAGTACAATCATACCTGAGGGTAGATTATAACTACAGTCAGTACAACCATACCTGAGGGTAGATTATAGCTACAGTCAGTACAACCATACCTGAGGATAGATTATAACTACAGCACAACCATACCTGAGGGTAGATTATAACTACAGTCAGTACAACCATACCTGAGGATAGATTATAGCTACAGTCAGTACAATCATACCTGAGGATAGATTATAACTACAGCACAACCATACCTGAGGGTAGATTATAACTACAGTACAATCATACCTGAGGGTAGATTATAGCTACAGTCAGTACAACCATACCTGAGGATAGATTATAACTACAGTCAGCACAATCATACCTGAGGATAGATTATAACTACAGTCAGCACAATCATACCTGAGGATAGATTATAACTACAGTACAACCATACCTGAGGGTAGATTATAACTACAGTACAATCATACCTGAGGGTAGATTATAACTACAGTACAATCATACCTGAGGGTAGATTATAGCTACAGTCAGTACAACTGACAGCAGACTGACAGATAGATTATAACTACAGTACAACCATACCTGAGGGTAGATTACAACTATAGTCAGTACAACCATACCTGAGGGTAGATTATAGCTACAGTCAGTACAACCATACCTGAGGATAGATTATAACTACAGCACAATCATACCTGAGGGTAGATTATAACTACAGTACAATCATACCTGAGGGTAGATTATAACTACAGTCAGCACAACCATACCTGAGGGTAGATTATAACTACAGCACAACCATACCTGAGGGTAGATTATAACTACAGTCAGCACAACCATACCTGAGGATAGATTATAACTACAGTACAACCATACCTGAGGGTAGATTATAACTACAGCACAATCATACCTGAGGGTAGATTATAACTACAGTACAACCATACCTGAGGGTAGATTATAGCTACAGTCAGCACAACCATACCTGAGGGTTGATTATAACTACAGCACAATCATACCTGAGGATAGATTATAACTACAGTACAACCATACCTGAGGATAGATTATAACTACAGTCAATACAACCATACCTGAGGGTAGATTATAACTACAGTCAGTACAACCATACCTGAGGATAGATTATAGCTACAGTACAATCATACCTGAGGGTAGATTATAACTACAGTCAGTACAACCATACCTGAGGGTAGATTATAACTACAGTCAGTACAATCATACCTGAGGGTAGATTATAACTACAGTCAGTACAATGATACCTGAGGATAGATTATAACTACAGTCAGCACAACCATACCTGAGGGTAGATTATAACTACAGTCAGTACAACCATACCTGAGGGTAGATTATAACTACAGTCAGCACAATCATACCTGAGGGTAGATTATAACTACAGTCAGCACAATCATACCTGAGGATAGATTATAACTACAGTACAACCATACCTGAGGATAGATTATAACTACAGTCAGCACAATCATACCTGAGGGTAGATTATAACTACAGTCAGTACAACCATACCTGAGGGTAGATTATAACTACAGTCAGCACAACCATACCTGAGGATAGATTGTAACTACAGTACAACCATACCTGAGGGTAGATTATAACTACAGTCAGCACAACCATACCTGAGGATAGATTATAACTACAGTACAACCATACCTGAGGGTAGATTATAACTACAGTCAGCACAACCATACCTGAGGGTAGATTATAACTACAGTCAGTACAACCATACCTGAGGGTAGATTATAACTACAGTACAATCATACCTGAGGGTAGATTATAACTACAGTACAACCATACCTGAGGGTAGATTATAACTACAGTCAGCACAACCATACCTGAGGGTAGATTATAACTACAGTCAGCACAACCATACCTGAGGGTAGATTATAACTATAGTCAGTACAACCATACCTGAGGATAGATTATAACTACAGTCAGTACAATCATACCTGAGGGTAGATTATAACTACAGTCAGTACAACCATACCTGAGGGTAGATTATAACTACAGTCAGCACAACCATACCTGAGGGTAGATTATAACTACAGTCAGTACAATCATACCTGAGGGTAGATTATAACTACAGCACAACCATACCTGAGGGTAGATTATAGCTACAGTCAGCACAATCATACCTGAGGGTAGATTATAACTACAGTCAGTACAACCATACCTGAGGGTAGATTATAACTACAGTCAGCACAACCATACCTGAGGGTAGATTATAACTACAGTCAGTACAACCATACCTGAGGGTAGATTATAACTACAGTACAACCATACCTGAGGGTAGATTATAACTACAGTCAGTACAATCATACCTGAGGGTAGATTATAGCTACAGTCAGTACAACCATACCTGAGGGTAGATTATAACTACAGTCAGTACAACCATACCTGAGGGTAGATTATAACTACAGTAAGCACAACCATACCTGAGGGTAGATTATAACTACAGTCAGTACAATCATACCTGAGGGTAGATTATAACTACAGTCAGCACAATCATACCTGAGGGTAGATTATAACTACAGTCAGTACAATCATACCTGAGGGTAGATTATAACTACAGTCAGTACAACCATACCTGAGGGTAGATTATAACTACAGTCAGCACAACCATACCTGAGGGTAGATTATAACTACAGTACAATCATACCTGAGGGTAGATTATAACTATAGTCAGTACAACCATACCTGAGGGTAGATTATAGCTACAGTCAGCACAATCATACCTGAGGGTAGATTATAACTACAGTCAGTACAATCATACCTGAGGGTAGATTATAACTACAGTCAGTACAACCATACCTGAGGGTAGATTATAACTACAGTCAGCACAACCATACCTGAGGGTAGATTATAACTACAGTCAGTACAATCATACCTGAGGGTAGATTATAGCTACAGTCAGTACAACCATACCTGAGGATAGATTATAGCTACAGTCAGCACAATCATACCTGAGGATAGATTATAACTACAGTACAACCATACCTGAGGGTAGATTATAACTATAGTCAGCACAACCATACCTGAGGGTAGATTATAACTACAGTCAGTACAACCATACCTGAGGATAGATTATAACTACAGTCAGTACAACCATACCTGAGGATAGATTATAGCTACAGTCAGCACAATCATACCTGAGGATAGATTATAACTACAGTACAACCATACCTGAGGGTAGATTATAACTACAGTCAGCACAACCATACCTGAGGGTAGATTATAGCTACAGTCAGCACAACCATACCTGAGGGTAGATTATAGCTACAGTACAATCATACCTGAGGATAGATTATAACTACAGTCAGCACAATCATACCTGAGGGTAGATTATAACTACAGTCAGTACAATCATACCTGAGGGTAGATTATAACTACAGTCAGCACAATCATACCTGAGGGTAGATTATAACTACAGTACAATCATACCTGAGGATAGATTATATCTACAGTCAGTACAATCATACCTGAGGGTAGATTATAACTACAGTCAGCACAATCATACCTGAGGGTAGATTATAACTACAGTCAGTACAACCATACCTGAGGGTAGATTATAACTACAGTCAGCACAATCATACCTGAGGGTAGATTATAACTACAGTACAACCATACCTGAGGGTAGATTATAACTACAGTACAATCATACCTGAGGGTAGATTATAACTACAGTCAGTACAACCATACCTGAGGATAGATTATAACTACAGTCAGCACAACCATACCTGAGGGTAGATTATAACTATAGTCAGTACAATCATACCTGAGGATAGATTATAACTACAGTCAGCACAACCATACCTGAGGGTAGATTATAACTACAGTCAGCACAATCATACCTGAGGATAGATTATAACTACAGCACAACCATACCTGAGGGTAGATTATAACTACAGTCAGCACAACCATACCTGAGGATAGATTATAACTACAGTCAGCACAATCATACCTGAGGGTAGATTATAACTACAGTCAGCACAATCATACCTGAGGGTAGATTATAACTACAGTCAGCACAACCATACCTGAGGGTAGATTATAACTTCAGTCAGCACAATCATACCTGAGGGTAGATTATAACTACAGTCAGTACAACCATACCTGAGGGTAGATTATAACTACAGTCAGCACAACCATACCTGAGGGTAGATTATAACTATAGTCAGCACAACCATACCTGAGGGTAGATTATAACTACAGTCAGCACAACCATACCTGAGGGTAGATTATAACTACAGTCAGTACAATCATACCTGAGGGTAGATTATAACTACAGTCAGTACAACCATACCTGAGGGTAGATTATAACTACAGTACAATCATACCTGAGGGTAGATTATAACTACAGTCAGCACAATCATACCTGAGGATAGATTATAACTACAGCACAACCATACCTGAGGATAGATTATAACTACAGTCAGCACAACCATACCTGAGGATAGATTATAACTACAGTCAGTACAACCATACCTGAGGGTAGATTATAGCTACAGTCAGTACAATCATACCTGAGGGTAGATTATAACTACAGTCAGCACAATCATACCTGAGGGTAGATTATAACTACAGTACAACCATACCAGAGGGTAGATTATAACTATAGTCAGCACAATCATACCTGAGGATAGATTATAGCTACAGTACAATCATACCTGAGGGTAGATTATAGCTACAGTCAGTACAATCATACCTGAGGATAGATTATAACTACAGTACAACCATACCAGAGGGTAGATTATAACTACAGTCAGCACAATCATACCTGAGGGTAGATTATAACTACAGTACAATCATACCTGAGGGTAGATTATAGCTACAGTCAGTACAATCATACCTGAGGATAGATTATAACTACAGTCAGCACAATCATACCTGAGGGTAGATTATAACTACAGTACAACCATACCAGAGGGTAGATTATAACTATAGTCAGTACAATCGTACCTGAGGGTAGATTATAGCTACAGTCAGCACAACCATACCTGAGGGTAGATTATAACTACAGCACAACCATACCTGAGGATAGATTATAACTACAGCACAATCATACCTGAGGGTAGATTATAACTACAGTACAACCATACCTGAGGGTAGATTATAACTACAGTCAGTACAACCATACCTGAGGGTAGATTATAACTACAGCACAATCATACCTGAGGATAGATTATAACTACAGCACAACCATACCTGAGGGTAGATTATAACTACAGTACAACCATACCAGAGGGTAGATTATAACTACAGTCAGCACAATCATACCTGAGGGTAGATTATAACTACAGTACAACCATACCAGAGGGTAGATTATAACTACAGTCAGCACAATCATACCTGAGGGTAGATTATAACTACAGTACAATCATACCTGAGGGTAGATTATAGCTACAGTCAGTACAATCATACCTGAGGATAGATTATAACTACAGCACAATCATACCTGAGGATAGATTATAACTACAGTCAGTACAACCATACCTGAGGGTAGATTATAACTACAGTCAGTACAACCATACCTGAGGGTAGATTATAACTACAGTCAGTACAACCATACCTGAGGATAGATTATAACTACAGTCAGTACAACCATACCTGAGGATAGATTATAACTACAGTACAACCATACCTGAGGATAGATTATAACTACAGTCAGTACAACCATACCTGAGGGTAGATTATAACTACAGTACAACCATACCTGAGGATAGATTATAACTACAGTACAACCATACCTGAGGATAGATTATAACTACAGTCAGTACAACCATACCTGAGGGTAGATTATAACTACAGTACAACCATACCTGAGGATAGATTATAACTACAGTACAACCATACCTGAGGATAGATTATAACTACAGTCAGTACAACCATACCTGAGGGTAGATTATAACTACAGTACAACCATACCTGAGGATAGATTATAACTACAGTACAACCATACCTGAGGATAGATTATAACTACAGTCAGTACAATCATACCTGAGGATAGATTATAACTACAGTCAGTACAATCATACCTGAGGGTAGATTATAACTACAGTCAGTACAACCATACCTGAGGGTAGATTATAACTACAGTCAGCACAACCATACCTGAGGATAGATTATAACTATAGTCAGTACAACCATACCTGAGGATAGATTATAACTACAGTCAGTACAATCATACCTGAGGATAGATTATAGCTACAGTCAGCACAACCATACCTGAGGATAGATTATAGCTATAGTCAGCACAACCATACCTAAGGGTAGATTATAACTACAGTCAGTACAACCATACCTGAGGATAGATTATAGCTATAGTCAGCACAATCATACCTGAGGGTAGATTATAACTACAGTCAGTACAACCATACCTGAGGGTAGATTATAACTAAAGTACAATCATACCTGAGGGTAGATTATAACTACAGTCAGTACAACCATACCTGAGGATAGATTATAACTACAGTCAGCACAATCATATCTGAGGGTAGATTATAGCTACAGTCAGTACAACCATACCTGAGGATAGATTATAACTACAGTACAACCATACCTGAGGATAGATTATAACTACAGTCAGTACAACCATACCTGAGGGTAGATTATAACTACAGTCAGTACAACCATACCTGAGGATAGATTATAGCTACAGTCAGCACAACCATACCTGAGGATAGATTATAGCTATAGTCAGCACAACCATACCTAAGGGTAGATTATAACTACAGTCAGTACAACCATACCTGAGGATAGATTATAGCTATAGTCAGCACAATCATACCTGAGGGTAGATTATAACTACAGTCAGTACAACCATACCTGAGGGTAGATTATAACTAAAGTACAATCATACCTGAGGGTAGATTATAACTACAGTCAGTACAACCATACCTGAGGATAGATTATAACTACAGTCAGCACAATCATATCTGAGGGTAGATTATAGCTACAGTCAGTACAACCATACCTGAGGATAGATTATAACTACAGTACAACCATACCTGAGGATAGATTATAACTACAGTCAGTACAACCATACCTGAGGGTAGATTATAACTACAGTCAGTACAACCAAACCTGAGGGTAGATTATAGCTACAGTCAGTACAACCATACCTGAGGATAGATTATAACTACAGTCAGTACAACCATACCTGAGGATAGATTATAACTACAGTACAACCATACCTGAGGGTAGATTATAGCTACAGTCAGCACAATCATACCTGAGGGTAGATTATAACTACAGTACAACCATACCTGAGGGTAGATTATAGCTACAGTCAGTACAATCATACCTGAGGGTAGATTATAACTACAGTCAGTACAACCATACCTGAGGATAGATTATAACTACAGTACAACCATACCTGAGGGTAGATTATAGCTACAGTCAGTACAATCATACCTGAGGGTAGATTATAACTACAGTACAACCATACCTGAGGATAGATTATAGCTACAGTCAGCACAATCATACCTGAGGATAGATTATAACTACAGTCAGTACAACCATACCTGAGGGTAGATTATAGCTACAGTCAGTAAAATCATACCTGAGGATAGATTATAGCTACAGTCAGTACAATCATACCTGAGGGTAGATTATAACTACAGTCAGCACAACCATACCTGAGGGTAGATTATAACTACAGTCAGCACAACCATACCTGAGGGTAGATTATAATTACAGTCAGCACAATCATACCTGAGGGTAGATTATAACTACAGTCAGTACAACCATACCTGAGGATAGATTATAACTACAGTCAGCACAATCATACCTGAGGGTAGATTATAACTACAGTCAGTACAATCATACCTGAGGGTAGATTATAACTACAGTCAGTACAACCATACCTGAGGGTAGATTATAACTACAGTCAGCACAATCATACCTGAGGGTAGATTATAACTACAGTCAGCACAACCATACCTGAGGGTAGATTATAACTACAGTACAATCATACCTGAGGGTAGATTATAGCTACAGTCAGCACAATCATACCTGAGGGTAGATTATAACTACAGTACAATCATACCTGAGGGTAGATTATAACTACAGTCAGCACAATCATACCTGAGGGTAGATTATAACTACAGTCAGCACAATCATACCTGAGGGTAGATTATAACTATAGTACAACCATACCTGAGGGTAGATTATAGCTACAGTCAGCACAATCATACCTGAGGGTAGATTATAGCTACAGTCAGTACAATCATATCTGAGGGTAGATTATAACTACAGTACAACCATACCTGAGGGTAGATTATAGCTACAGTCAGTACAATCATACCTGAGGGTAGATTATAACTATAGTACAACCATACCTGAGGGTAGATTATAGCTACAGTCAGTACAACCATACCTGAGGGTAGATTATAACTATAGTACAACCATACCTGAGGGTAGATTATAGCTACAGTCAGTACAACCATACCTGAGGGTAGATTATAACTATAGTACAACCATACCTGAGGGTAGATTATAACTACAGTCAGTACAACCATACCTGAGGATAGATTATAACTACAGTCAGTACAACCATACCTGAGGGTAGATTATAACTACAGTCAGTACAACCATACCTGAGGGTAGATTATAGCTACAGTCAGTACAACCATACCTGAGGGTAGATTATAGCTACAGTCAGTACAACCATACCTGAGGATAGATTATAGCTACAGTCAGCACAACCATACCTGAGGGTAGATTATAGCTACAGTCAGCACAATCATTCCTGAGGGTAGATTATAACTACAGTCAGTACAATCATACCTGAGGGTAGATTATAGCTACAGTCAGTACAACCATACCTGAGGGTAGATTATAGCTACAGTCAGTACAATCATACCTGAGGATAGATTATAACTACAGTACAACCATACCTGAGGGTAGATTATAGCTACAGTCAGTACAACCATACCTGAGGGTAGATTATAACTACAGTACAACCATACCTGAGGGTAGATTATAGCTACAGTCAGTACAATCATACCTGAGGATAGATTATAACTACAGTACAACCATACCTGAGGGTAGATTATAGCTACAGTCAGTACAACCATACCTGAGGGTAGATTATAACTACAGTACAACCATACCTGAGGGTAGATTATAGCTACAGTCAGTACAATCATACCTGAGGGTAGATTATAGCTACAGTCAGTACAATCATACCTGAGGATAGATTATAACTACAGTCAGCACAACCATACCTGAGGGTAGATTATAGCTACAGTCAGTACAATCATACCTGAGGGTAGATTATAACTACAGTCAGCACAATCATACCTGAGGGTAGATTATAGCTACAGTACAACCATACCTGAGGATAGATTATAACTACAGTCAGTACAACCATACCTGAGGGTAGATTATAACTACAGTCAGCACAACCATACCTGAGGATAGATTATAGCTACAGTCAGTACAATCATACCTGAGGGTAGATTATAACTACAGTCAGCACAATCATTCCTGAGGGTAGATTATAACTACAGTCAGTACAACCATACCTGAGGGTAGATTATAGCTACAGTCAGCACAACCATACCTGAGGATAGATTATAACTACAGTACAACCATACCTGAGGGTAGATTATAGCTACAGTCAGTACAATCATACCTGAGGATAGATTATAACTACAGTCAGCACAACCATACCTGAGGATAGATTATAGCTACAGTCAGTACAATCATACCTGAGGGTAGATTATAGCTACAGTCAGTACAATCATACCTGAGGATAGATTATAACTACAGTCAGCACAACCATACCTGAGGGTAGATTATAACTACAGTCAGTACAACCATACCTGAGGGTAGATTATAACTATAGTCAGTACAACCATACCTGAGGGTAGATTATAGCTACAGTCAGTACAATCATACCTGAGGGTAGATTATAGCTACAGTCAGTACAATCATACCTGAGGATAGATTATAACTACAGTCAGCACAACCATACCTGAGGATAGATTATAACTACAGTACAACCATACCTGAGGGTAGATTATAACTACAGTCAGCACAACCATACCTGAGGATAGATTATAACTACAGTCAGTACAATCATACCTGAGGGTAGATTATAGCTACAGTCAGTAAAATCATACCTGAGGGTAGATTATAGCTACAGTCAGTACAATCATACCTGAGGGTAGATTATAGCTACAGTCAGGACAACCATACCTGAGGGTAGATTATAACTATAGTCAGTACAACCATACCTGAGGGTAGATTATAGCTACAGTCAGTACAACCATACCTGAGGGTAGATTATAGCTACAGTACAACCATACCTGAGGGTAGATTATAACTACAGTCAGCACAACCATACCTGAGGGTAGATTATAACTATAGTCAGTACAATCATACCTGAGGGTAGATTATAACTACAGTAAAATCATACCTGAGGGTAGATTATAGCTACAGTCAGTACAACCATACCTGAGGGTAGATTATAGCTACAGTACAACCATACCTGAGGGTAGATTATAACTACAGTCAGCACAACCATACCTGAGGGTAGATTATAACTATAGTCAGTACAACCATACCTGAGGGTAGATTATAACTACAGTAAAATCATACCTGAGGGTAGATTATAGCTACAGTCAGTACAACCATACCTGAGGGTAGATTATAACTACAGTCAGCACAATCATTCCTGAGGGTAGATTATAACTACAGTCAGTACAACCATACCTGAGGGTAGATTATAACTACAGTACAACCATACCTGAGGGTAGATTATAACTACAGTCAGTACAACCATACCTGAGGGTAGATTATAGCTACAGTCAGCACAACCATACCTGAGGATAGATTATAACTACAGTACAACCATACCTGAGGGTAGATTATAGCTACAGTCAGTACAATCATACCTGAGGATAGATTATAACTACAGTCAGCACAACCATACCTGAGGATAGATTATAGCTACAGTCAGTACAATCATACCTGAGGGTAGATTATAGCTACAGTCAGTACAATCATACCTGAGGATAGATTATAACTACAGTCAGCACAACCATACCTGAGGGTAGATTATAACTACAGTCAGTACAACCATACCTGAGGGTAGATTATAACTATAGTCAGTACAACCATACCTGAGGGTAGATTATAGCTACAGTCAGTACAATCATACCTGAGGGTAGATTATAGCTACAGTCAGTACAATCATACCTGAGGATAGATTATAACTACAGTCAGCACAACCATACCTGAGGATAGATTATAACTACAGTACAACCATACCTGAGGGTAGATTATAACTACAGTCAGCACAACCATACCTGAGGATAGATTATAACTACAGTCAGTACAATCATACCTGAGGGTAGATTATAGCTACAGTCAGTAAAATCATACCTGAGGGTAGATTATAGCTACAGTCAGTACAATCATACCTGAGGGTAGATTATAGCTACAGTCAGGACAACCATACCTGAGGGTAGATTATAACTATAGTCAGTACAACCATACCTGAGGGTAGATTATAGCTACAGTCAGTACAACCATACCTGAGGGTAGATTATAGCTACAGTACAACCATACCTGAGGGTAGATTATAACTACAGTCAGCACAACCATACCTGAGGGTAGATTATAACTATAGTCAGTACAATCATACCTGAGGGTAGATTATAACTACAGTAAAATCATACCTGAGGGTAGATTATAGCTACAGTCAGTACAACCATACCTGAGGGTAGATTATAGCTACAGTACAACCATACCTGAGGGTAGATTATAACTACAGTCAGCACAACCATACCTGAGGGTAGATTATAACTATAGTCAGTACAACCATACCTGAGGGTAGATTATAACTACAGTAAAATCATACCTGAGGGTAGATTATAGCTACAGTCAGTACAACCATACCTGAGGGTAGATTATAACTACAGTCAGCACAATCATTCCTGAGGGTAGATTATAACTACAGTCAGTACAACCATACCTGAGGGTAGATTATAACTACAGTACAACCATACCTGAGGGTAGATTATAGCTACAGTCAGCACAATCATACCTGAGGATAGATTATAGCTATAGTCAGTACAACCATACCTGAGGATAGATTATAACTACAGTACAACCATACCTGAGGGTAGATTATAGCTACAGTCAGTACAATCATACCTGAGGGTAGATTATAACTACAGTCAGCACAACCATACCTGAGGGTAGATTATAGCTACAGTCAGTACAATCATACCTGAGGGTAGATTATAGCTATAGTCAGCACAACCATACCTGAGGGTAGATTATAGCTACAGTCAGTACAACCATACCTGAGGGTAGATTATAACTACAGTCAGAACAATCATACCTGAGGGTAGATTATAACTACAGTACAACCATACCTGAGGGTAGATTATAGCTACAGTCAGTAAAATCATACCTGAGGATAGATTATAACTACAGTCAGTACAACCATACCTGAGGATAGATTATAACTACAGTCAGCACAACCATACCTGAGGATAGGTGATTATAGCTACAGTACAACCATACCTGAGGGTAGATTATAGCTACAGTACAACCATACCTGAGGGTAGATTATAACTACAGTCAGTACAACCATACCTGAGGGTAGATTATAACTACAGTCAGCACAATCATACCTGAGGATAGATTATAGCTACAGTCAGTACAATCATACCTGAGGGTAGATTATAACTACAGTCAGTACAACCATACCTGAGGGTAGATTATAACTACAGTCAGTACAACCATACCTGAGGATAGATTATAACTACAGTCAGTACAACCATACCTGAGGATAGGTGATTATAGCTACAGTCAGTACAATCATATCTGAGGATAGATTATAACTACAGTCAGTACAACCATACCTGAGGATAGATTATAACTACAGTCAGCACAATCATACCTGAGGGTAGATTATAACTACAGTCAGTACAATCATACCTGAAGATAGATTATAACTACAGTCAGCACAACCATACCTGAGGATAGGTGATTATAGCTACAGTCAGTACAATCATACCTGAGGATAGATTATAACTACAGTCAGTACAACCATACCTGAGGATAGATTATAGCTACAGTCAGCACAATCATACCTGAGGATAGATTATAACTACAGTCAGTACAATCATACCTGAGGATAGATTATAACTACAGTCAGAACAATCATACCTGAGGGTAGATTATAACTACAGTCAGCACAATCATACCTGAGGATAGATTATAACTACAGTCAGCACAATCATACCTGAGGATAGATTATAACTACAGCACAACCATACCTGAGGGTAGATTATAGCTACAGTCAGCACAACCATACCTGAGGGTAGATTATAGCTACAGTCAGCACAATCATACCTGAGGATAGATTATAACTACAGTCAGTACAATCATACCTGAGGATAGATTATAACTACAGTCAGCACAACCATACCTGAGGATAGATTATAACTACAGTCAGTACAATCATACCTGAGGGTAGATTATAACTACAGTCAGCACAATCATACCTGAGGGTAGATTATAACTACAGTCAGTACAATCATACCTGACGGTAGATTATAACTACAGTCAGTACAATCATACCTGAGGATAGATTATAACTACAGTCAGTACAATCATACCTGAGGGTAGATTATAACTACAGTCAGCACAATCATACCTGAGGGTAGATTATAACTACAGTCAGTACAATCATACCTGAGGGTAGATTATAACTACAGTCAGTACAACCATACCTGAGGGTAGATTATAACTACAGTCAGTACAATCATACCTGAGGATAGATTATAACTACAGTCAGTACAACCATACCTGAGGGTAGATTATAACTACAGTCAGCACAACCATACCTGAGGGTAGATTATAGCTACAGTCAGCACAACCATACCTGAGGATAGATTATAACTACAGTCAGTACAACCATACCTGAGGGTAGATTATAACTACAGTCAGTACAACCATACCTGAGGGTAGATTATAGCTACAGTACAATCATACCTGAGGGTAGATTATAACTACAGTCAGTACAACCATACCTGAGGGTAGATTATAACTACAGTCAGTACAACCATACCTGAGGGTAGATTATAACTACAGTCAGTACAATCATACCTGAGGGTAGATTATAACTACAGTACAACCATACCTGAGGGTAGATTATAACTACAGTCAGTACAACCATACCTGAGGATAGATTATAACTACAGTCAGCACAATCATACCTGAGGATAGATTATAACTACAGCACAACCATACCTGAGGATAGATTATAGCTACAGTCAGCACAATCATACCTGAGGATAGATTATAACTACAGTCAGTACAATCATACCTGAGGATAGATTATAACTACAGTCAGCACAACCATACCTGAGGATAGATTATAACTACAGTCAGTACAATCATACCTGAGGGTAGATTATAACTACAGTCAGCACAATCATACCTGAGGGTAGATTATAACTACAGTCAGTACAATCATACCTGAGGGTAGATTATAACTACAGTCAGCACAACCATACCTGAGGGTAGATTATAACTATAGTCAGTACAACCATACCTGAGGGTAGATTATAACTATAGTCAGTACAACCATACCTGAGGATAGATTATAACTACAGTCAGCACAACCATACCTGAGGATAGATTATAACTACAGTCAGCATAATCATACCTGAGGGTAGATTATAGCTACAGTCAGTACAATCATACCTGAGGGTAGATTATAGCTACAGTCAGCACAACCATACCTGAGGATAGATTATAACTACAGTCAGTACAACCATACCTGAGGGTAGATTATAACTACAGTACAACCATACCTGAGGATAGATTATAACTACAGTCAGTACAACCATACCTGAGGGTAGATTATAGCTACAGTCAGCACAATCATACCTGAGGGTAGATTATAGCTACAGTCAGCACAACCATACCTGAGGGTAGATTATAGCTACAGTCAGTACAACCATACCTGAGGGTAGATTATAACTACAGTCAGTACAACCATACCTGAGGGTAGATTATAGCTACAGTACAACCATACCTGAGGGTAGATTATAGCTACAGTCAGCACAATCATACCTGAGGATAGATTATAACTACAGTCAGCACAACCATACCTGAGGGTAGATTATAACTACAGTCAGTACAATCATACCTGAGGGTAGATTATAACTACAGTCAGCACAACCATACCTGAGGGTAGATTATAACTACAGTCAGTACAACCATACCTGAGGATAGATTATAACTACAGTCAGTACAACCATACCTGAGGGTAGATTATAACTACAGTCAGCACAACCATACCTGAGGGTAGATTATAACTACAGTCAGCACAATCATACCTGAGGGTAGATTATAACTACAGTCAGCACAACCATACCTGAGGGTAGATTATAACTACAGTCAGTACAACCATACCTGAGGGTAGATTATAACTACAGTCAGCACAACCATACCTGAGGGTAGATTATAACTACAGTCAGTACAATCATACCTGAGGGTAGATTATAACTACAGTCAGTACAATCATACCTGAGGGTAGATTATAGCTACAGTCAGTACAACCATACCTGAGGGTAGATTATAACTACAGTCAGTACAACCATACCTGAGGGTAGATTATAACTACAGTCAGCACAACCATACCTGAGGGTAGATTATAACTACAGTCAGTACAATCATACCTGAGGGTAGATTATAACTACAGTCAGCACAATCATACCTGAGGGTAGATTATAACTACAGTCAGTACAATCATACCTGAGGGTAGATTATAACTACAGTCAGTACAACCATACCTGAGGGTAGATTATAACTACAGTCAGCACAACCATACCTGAGGGTAGATTATAACTACAGTACAATCATACCTGAGGGTAGATTATAACTATAGTCAGTACAACCATACCTGAGGGTAGATTATAGCTACAGTCAGCACAATCATACCTGAGGGTAGATTATAACTACAGTCAGTACAATCATACCTGAGGGTAGATTATAACTACAGTCAGTACAACCATACCTGAGGGTAGATTATAACTACAGTCAGCACAACCATACCTGAGGGTAGATTATAACTACAGTCAGTACAATCATACCTGAGGGTAGATTATAGCTACAGTCAGTACAACCATACCTGAGGATAGATTATAGCTACAGTCAGCACAATCATACCTGAGGATAGATTATAACTACAGTACAACCATACCTGAGGGTAGATTATAACTATAGTCAGCACAACCATACCTGAGGGTA